>VDFB02281492.1:101165927-101195352 GCA_007258455.2 Sequoia sempervirens | reverse complement strand
AGATAACGAATGCCCGAAGCAAAAGGGTATCCATATGCTGGAAGTAGAAGAACAAGAGGTACTGGCGATCACTAGAGCACAAGCAAAAAAAGCCACTTACCCAGATCCATGTACGGAGAAACAAAGGATGAAGGAAGCAAAAACCGAAGTGGAACTGGCGATGGCGAAGGAAAACAAAGTACCGCCGGAGAAGCCAGGAACCTCTCGGCGGTCGGAGGCGGAAACCAACATCATACGGCAGGTACTGCAAACCACCATACCGATCAAAGTAACTGACCTTCTCCAGACTATGCCGCAGTTGGGACTGGCGATCACAAATGTCGTTGAGGATGGCAAGCAACCGCGATTGGAGGAACGAAGGAAAGAATTGATACCAGAACCGCCACCGTACGGTGAACAAACAATCGACCCGGTATTGCTCACAGCGAACATTGGGAAGATGCCAGCGGTCGTGCATATGGAAATCAGAGGGAATATCTTGACAAATACTATCATCGATGGAGGATCAGGAGTCAACGTACTACCCGAAGACACATGGAAGAGTCTTGGGAAGCCTACACTCTGGCCGCCGACATTCCAACTAGTTGGCGCCGATCAACATGGTATCAAGCCATTGGGAACGCTGATGGCGCAAAAGGTGATGATCGGGACACAACAGTTTTTGCTAAATTTCGTCATCATCCCATTACAGAGGAAAGCGTACGATGCACTACTTGGGAGAGGATGGCTGATAGCGGCGAAGGCAAATCATAATTGGAAGAGGAACACACTCTCGATTGAGAACAATGGGGGGAAGTATGTCATCGACTTGAAGAACCAGGCCGTGAGCGAAGAATTGGCTTCCTCCGGATCTGAATCGGATGGAGGTGAATCGGTTATGGACGAAGGAAGGGAAGCTATGGAACCAAACATCGAAGGTGTACTTGAACTCGAGAGTTGTTCGGAGGACGAGACAAGCTCGCTGAATGGCTTATTTCATTGGCAGATGGAAGACTATGAAGTGTTCCATAGAGAGTGCAACATGCTACAAATCGGGGAAATCAAGGAAGAAGAGGGAAGGCCCAGCCAAAAACTTTCGGCCGAGTATGGAGAGTACAAAGGAAGGGTCTCAAAACTGGACGATACTCCAGTCCACAAGTTTGAAAAGGTACGAGATGAAAAAATTGTGTTGGAATTAAAAAATGAAAAGTATGAAAAAATTAAAAAATTAGAAAAAAAGAAAAGAGATAAAGAGAGAAAAAAGAGATGAAGAGGAAAAAAGAAAAGAAGAGAGAAGGGAGGAGAGAGAAAATGAACAGAAGTTGAAAAAAATAAATAGACAAAAAGCTATGAAAAGAAAAGAAAATAACAGAGTAAGTAAGGAGGACCAAGGCAAATGGGAAAAAACGAGAAAAGAACGAAAAAATAAAAGAAACGTAAACGAAGTCAAAAAAGAAAGCAAGAGAAGGGAGAAAAAATCAAATAATAAATTAAATAAGTCGGCCATTAAGAGAAGTATTAAAGTGCCCAAATTAAATAAAGTGAGGCAAATTAAAATAAACGCCTTGAGCATTGGACAACCCGTACGGCCAAAGGAGAAAGTGGCTAAAGGAAATAAATGGCGAAAAATTAAAGGAGAAAACATTAAATTAAAAGGTTGCCAAAGCCCGACTAGAGAAAAAAGCGTACGGCCAAGAAGGAGAGCGATTAAAACAAATAAAGTCAAAAATGAAATAAATATAGCACCCCAAGCCGTACGGCCATTTAAAGAGGAAATAGTCGGGAGAAAGGGAAAAATAAACATAAATCACGACGGGAGAAGTGAACACAGGAATCCGTACGCACTCAGCAAGTCAAGCACAGAGAGGGAACTTGTACGGCGCCTTCACCAATTCCAAAGTTTTGAAGTCGTACGGCATGCAAAGGATTCTCAAACCGTACGGTATTTTCCAGTTTCTCAATATTCATTCTATTTGTCAGTGGAAATCGTACAGCAAGTGCAAAGTGAAAATTTGGCCAAGTTCTGCACCGTACGGCCATTGCAAGTTGAAAATTTTTCCAAGCATTGCATCGTACGGAATTTACAAGTCACTCAGTCTTCACTCAGTTGGCCACTGGAAATCGTACGGCCATCACAGACTGGAATTTGTGCCAAGGTTGATATCGTACGGCAACTTGTTGATCCTCTCCAGGTCGTACGGCAGCAGCACATCAGTAGTCTCCAAGCCGTATGGCATCAGAATATTAGAAGATTTCGTACGACATCAGCATACCAGAAGAATTCGTACGGCATCATCATAACATCAGGAATCGTACGACATTCATAGTGCTTCCAGATCGTACTGATTTCACTGTCTCTTCAAACCGTACGGCAATTACAGTGCTTTCCAGTTGTGCGGCAATCGCAAGGTTCCCAAACCGTACGGCCTCATGGTTGCAAAGTCGTACGGCCATTCATCCAAATCGTATGGCCTTGGCAGAACATTTGCAGCGTACGAATTTCACACATTCGCCAGATTGTACGGAATTCCAAAAACTTGCACAGCGTACGACCTTCCCAGCTCGGCAGTTTTCACCGACAGTTCGGCATTTTTCATCGGCAATTCGGCAGTTTTCAGCAGTTCGGCAATTTTCATCGGCAGTTCGGCAGTTTTGGGCAGTTCGGCAATTTTCACCTACAGTTCGGCAATTTTCATTGGCAGTTCGGCAGTTTTAAGCAGTTCGGCAATTTTCATCGGCAGTTCGGCAGTTTTCGGCAATTCGGCAGTTTTCATCGACAGTTCGGCAATTTTCATTGGCAGTTCGACAGTTTTGATCAGTTTGGCAGTTTTGATCAGTTCGATAGTTTTGATCAATTCGGCAGTTTCCATCAGTTCGGCAGTTTTCATCAGTTTGGTAGTTTTCATCACGGCAGTTTTCGTCAGTTCGGCAGTTTTCGTCGCAGTTTTCATCAGTTCGGCAGTCTTCACAACTGTTTCGAGAGTTATAAAGTCAGCTGGAATCGCCGAACTGACAGAAAGATGGACAAGGGCAAGAAGGCTGTGCAGTATAAGCCAAAAGTAGCCTCAGCTGGAAAAAGAAAAAGGATGGACGCTGATAATAAAACGATGACATGGGAGAACCTGACTGGCAACGAGTGCAAGCAGTGGTGGCGAAGCACTCCTGATGACCACTCCTTGAAGGTTGCCCTTCAACACGCTCGGGTACACAAAGCTGTGATACTGGCAGATCGGCAGCTTCGCACACGTACGGAGGAGTTGAGGCGCATGCGAGCAGAGCATTCTTCTACTACTCCGACGTCATCTGTACATCCAGGGACGCACTCCCTTCCCCCTACTTCTCAGTGATCTTGTCTTGCTATATGTATGTCGTCTGGAAGACGACTTCTTTTTTGGGGGGGATGATGTTAGTCGTATATCTTTACTTTGTAGTCGGCCGTGGTCGTAGTCGGCCAATTGTTAATAAAACTATAGATTAGTAAAGAATAATAATGTCATGTACGTTCGGGAAAGCATGTTCAGATTAATGATATGTTAATGTTGTTACGAAGCGTCGTGTCGGTTGGTTGTCTAACCACCGCCGAGCGTTATATGTAGTCGGTTGGGATAGTCGGGGAAGAATCATTGTTAATTGTTATGTGCCGATGGTGATGTTGTAAGCATTGTGATACTCTCTTGTACATGATACTTCCTGAGAATGAATAAAGTTTTTGGCATTCAAATATGATATCTTTCAGTTTACTGTTTTATCCTATGTTCTGCACATTACCAGTTTGCCAGTAGTACGTAAGAATTGAATCCCATTCCGTAGGCAAACACATCCGCACTCCATCTGCACTGATAATGTGACCTAGATATAGCAATTCGGTCATCCCCAAATCACACTTGGATTCCTTGGCGTACAAGGACTCCCTCTCAAGAATACTCAATACGGTCTCCAGGTGAGCCAAATGCTCCTGCCAAGTCCTGCTGTATATGAGGATATCATCGAAGAAGACCAACACAAACCTCCTCAGCAATGAATGAAAAACCCTGTTCATCGTAGACTGAAAGGTAGCTGGCGCATTAGTGAGCCCAAATGGCATCACTATGAACTCGAAGTGCCCACAATGACATCGGAAGGCAGTCTTCTCTATGTCCTGCTCACGGACTCTGATCTGATGATACCCTGACCGTAAATCAATTTTGGTAAAGTAACAGGCACCATGGAGCTCGTCAATAAGCTCATCAATCTGCGGTATCGGATACCTGTTTTTGATCGTCCTTTTATTCAGGACCCTGTAATCAATGCACATGCGTAATGTTCCATCCTTCTTCTTAACCAAGACAACTGAAGAAGCGAATGGTGACTTGCTAGGCCGAATGTGACCCATAGCAAGTAACTCCTTTATTGTCTTCTCTATCTCATCCTTTAATCTCTTAGGATGCCTGTAAGGAGTTATCATAACGGGCTTAGCGCCCTCCTCGAGCTCAATAATGTGCTCTATGCCCCTATCTGGAGGTCTACCTGGCGGAATATCACTGAACACCTTATCATGCTTGACTCTCAACTGCTGAATGTCCGGATGATATTCTGTCTTTTGCTGTCCTTCCTGTATAGGTGCTAAAGTGCACTCAGCAGCCCACTCTACCATGTCGTGACGCATGAGCCTCTCCATCCGACGAAAAGAAATTGTTTTGAGGTCGCTGTCCCGTATTGCTTTAAGTATGTGAGTCTTCCCGTCAACATCAAAACGGATCTCCATGTCTTTGAGACGAAGAGTGACTTCCTCCAATGAATGAAGCCACTTCATTCCCAAGACCAAATCAATATCCCCCATATTAACAACATAGTAATCTGCCTTGAACTCATAATTGTTCAAGCGTAAAGGGAGATCCTTTATCATGCGTTCACATCTCAAAGTGTATCCATCGGCCACCTTGACTCTAATGCCCTCGAACTCCTCAGTGATGAGTCCTCGGTTCTCAACGAATCTAGCATCTATAAAGTTGTGTGTAGCTCCTGTATCAAGGAGGGTAATGACTCTCTGTCCTGCTAACACACCCCGAATCCTGAAAGAGCCCTCCTATTGGATGCTAGATAAACGTGCCTCCTGTATCTGTAGCTCTGACTCTGTCTCTAGCTTAGGCTCTGAAGCCTCTGACTCTGAATCCCCAGAACTATCCTGCTGTTCGGAATTCTTTGACTCCGAATCCTCATAATATGCCCACATCACTCGATTTGCCTTGCCCTTAGGTCTTAGAGGACAATCGTGATTAGCGTAATATGGACCTTTGCAGTAGAAGCAAAGCTTCTTCATGCGTAGGTCGTTAAGGGCCTCTCGATCCAAAGGCGGAGCTGCTGATTTACCTTTTGAATCGTTCTTAAAGTCTGATTTTTCTTTGTTAAAATCAAATTTGTCCCTGTTTCTGTTAAAGCCCTTATTATCCCTGAATGAAGAATTACCTCTGGAGTTAAATCTACTAGACGGTGCTGCTAACTCCATGCTTCGTGCTTTCTTCATCGCCTCCTGTAATGAAGGAGGATCGAAGGCTTTGATCCAGCCTCTCAATGGCTCTGTCAAGCCCTCCATGAAGAGTACTACCAAACGCCTCTCTGATATGTTCGGGACCATGACTGATAGCTTCTGAAAGTCATGGATATAGGTCTCTAGACTGCCACTCTGCCTCAACTGAGCCAAGTCTTTGAAGTAGGATTCCGGATCCTTCCTGTCAAAACGCTCTACCAACCTGTCAACAAACTCCTGGTAGGATGTGATCCGGTCATGCTGTAACGTCACCATCCCGTGGTGCCACCAGTCGTAAGCTACCCCCTCCAGATGCAGTGTCGCATATCGAATGGCATCTCTCTCAGCCATCGGGCGTAATATGAGGAATGTATCTAATTTGCTAATCCATGCCTGGGCTGTCACCTTGCCACTACCATCGAACATTGCTAGGTTGAGCCTGTTTGTTGCATGTTTTAGGTCATTGTTCTGCTGTCTAGGTCTCCAATCCTGTCGACCTCTATGGTGTTCTCTCCTCTGTGTAATAAAATGGTCAAAAGTGATCCGTTCTCTGACCTCAGGTGGTACCAACTCCCACTCCTCGTTCGTTGCCATAAGCGTATCAGCGAATAACTCCTCGTGCTCCTCACCTGCTAAGACCTCCTCGGCCTCCTGTCTCACAAATGTAGGCCTGGTAGGCCTGTCTGCTGTCCGTGAGGCTGTCGTAAGTGCCCTGCGAGACCCTGCTTCACTCCTCTCATCGTCACGATGTGGTGACGGTCTCCTAGGAGTACCCAATCTCTGAAGTGCAACTGCCAACTGCTGTAATACATCATCGGACCGCCGTTGACCTGCACGAAGATCTCTGAGTGCATGCAAAACCTCTGCATCGTCCTAATCTCTGTTATTAGGTGGGATCTCTATCCTAGGTATATCTGTTCTGTCAGCCCTGTCATTCCTGTCAGCCATGATTCCTGGCTGCCTGCTCAAACTCTGTTGCCTGTCAATCAGAGCACGTCTGTGTGTGTAATACCTGTGAGAGCCAATCTATTCTGGCTGCATAAGACTGCTAAACCCTTAGGATGGCAGGATTTAGCTTTGATACCACTGTAGAAACCCTTGTTTCCCCGTTTTCTCAGTATCTAACTGTTTTTATGATTTTCTGAAGGTTTTTGGCTTTTTGACTATTTTTGTGGTTTTTGCATAAAAATAAGAAATGGCGATTTTTGCAAGAATTGATAATAAATTCAATAAAAATGCTAACATGCCAATATGGATAGGAAATACCAAATCTATTGAAGGCGTATCATTTATTGTTCATATGGACTCAATACAATATAGATCTGATAGCATGCAACTAAGTAAAGACAATTTTATTGAAAACCTGGTTTTGCTGATTGAGACGCCAAAAGATGAAGATTAGGCACGCCTCCCAAAAGTTATTGCTTTCTCCTCCTTCAGGATGATGGCGAATAGTCCCTCAAGTGCCTGCGCCTTATGAAATGGAGTTTCAATGCCAAAAGAGAAGGCGTTTCTCTGGAAAGAAGAAGTACGGCTCAAGGAGATGGTACGGCCCTGCTGTACAAGTACGGCTGACAGCAGCAACACATTTAATAATAGTATGGCTCCCTTTTATGCTTCTAGAATATCAATAGAATAGGCGCCTTGATGAATAGATGTCCCCTGGATGAAACCCTGAATCAAATCTCTGACAATGAAAAAATCTATGAAGTTCTGTGATCTCCTCTGGATGAAGAAACCTCTGTGCTGGCAATAGATCAGGTGATATCTCACACCCTCTGAACTGCTTTCAATGGAGATGGCTTGTTCCCCAATGAATTCGAGACTGAAACCCTAAAGCTTCTTGCTCAGACCAAACTTGATCAATTTTCAATAACTCAATATGCATAAATGGCTCGATTCCCAAGGCAAATGGCTTATACACTTGAAAAGTGATATTTCCACAAAAATAGGGAATCATTAAAATTCGAACTTTTTATTCTTTTAATATTTCAATAGTTGCAACTCAAATTTTTAATTATAAGATATAATTAAAAATTGGCCCCCTTTCATGATGGCGACCCCCTTCAGCCAAATCACTTAAGTTATAATAAATTATTATAACTTTATATTATAACGCCAAATAATTAATATTTAATTTATTCAATTAAATATTAATATCTCCTTAAATATTAACCCGATGCTCGAGCCGTCTGAAGCTGTCGACTGAAGAAGTGATTCTGAACATAATTCATCCATGCTGCTAAAAATAGCAGGGGTCCCACGCTGACTGCCAAGAACTGCTAAAACTAGCAACTTCTGCAAGAAGTGTCCGAACGAAAGCCAACTGATCAAGAATTGCCAACTGAAGCTGAGCCAAGCTCCAAAATGACCCTCTATACAATCCATCAGCCTACGAGGGTCGCATGATAGGCTAATCTTGTGCTCCGAGAGATGTCAACTAGAAGGGGACATGACATTCTAGAATGTTGGGGCTACGTCCAACACTCCCTTCTCCCAAGAGTTTTCGTTCTTGGAAGGCCAAATATGCATGTAGAAACCCTCCTTGAGCTCCAACCTGCAAGCTGCTCTGAAAATTATAAACTTGTGATATGTCATCAAATGGCAACCCCAAACTCATTTTAGAACCTTTTACTATTCCCTCAAGGAGGTCGCCTCTTTTTAGGGTTTTTTGACTTAGCCAAATGATAACATTTTAGTAATTTTAATAAAATTACATGGCCCCTTCAAGCTAGGCGTGGGTTTTTCCAAATGCCTTCTTTTTAATCATTGAAGTTGTTTTTAAAGACCATAAGTTATGTCTCTAGGCATCATGGCACAAGGGGGGTGAACTTTTCACTATTCATCCTTCTAATTTTCTGTTACTATTCACCCCTTTACTATTCCATTGGAAACACTTAAATATTTCCAAATTATTCTTAAATTCATCCTCTGAACTCCAACTGAAGGCTCGAAAAGCACCAAGCAAGGCTCCACAATCCCCAGATTGGGTCCCCTAACCATACTGTTGACCTACAGGAACCCTAGTAGTAGGCCAACCTCTGCTCAGATCTGAACTGTCTAAGGAAGGGACATTACAGTCCTCCCTTCTCGGGATTGCTTGCCCCCAAGCAACTGCAAAGTTGGATGCTGAAGTATCATCTCTCCTTCCCACGTGGCATCCTCCAACGGCAAGTCCTTCCATCACACCAAATATTCTCTGATAACTCTTTTCCTCAACCTTCTCTCTCTCATATCAAGAATCTCTACAGGAATCAATATCAACTGGCCCTCCTCATCCAAGGGAGGCAAATCTGGTGATGAAGTAACATGCTTGCCCAAAGCCTTCTTCAAACAAGATACATGAAAAACGTTATGTATCTTGCTATCTGAGGGTAACTTAACCTCGTAAGCAACCTCCCCAATCCTCCTAAGAACTCTGTATGGTCCAAAAAATCTAGGCTTGAGCTTTTCAGCCCCACTCCTCTTGAGTGTACTCTACCTGTAGGGTTGTAAATGCAGAAAAACCATATCACCAACCTCATAGGTTCTTTCAATCCTGTGTCGATCAGCATAAAGCTTATGGTGATTTTGTGCTTGTTGAATGTTATCCTTAAGTGCCTTAAGGATATCCCAACTGTCCTGAAGCCACTCCCGAGCTCTAGGCGCTCTGCTATCATCTAGTGGCAAATCCACAAACGATAAAGCATCATAACTTTATAAAGCTCGAAAGGGAGTCATGCCAATAGACATGTGATGCGTAGTATTATAACAATATTCACTCAACTATAACCAACGCACCCATGCTCTCTGCTAACCCGAAACATAATTACGTAGATATCCCTCCACCCACTTGTTGACAATCTTTGTCTGTCCATCAATTTGAGGGTGGTAACTAGTGCTGGGGGTCAACTTTGTACCTGTAAGTCGGAATAGCTCCTACCAAAATATACTCATGAATCTACTATCCCAATCACTGATAATGGTCCTAGGGAGTCCATGGAGACAGAATACCTCACGGAAGAATAACTCTGCCACCTGTGAAATCAGTTGCAATAGAAAAGAAGTGTGCATACTTCGTCAATCTATCAACAACCACAGATATACAGTCCTTCCCCTGAACTCTCAGAAGACCAGTAATGAAATCCATCAATATACCTTCCCACTTCTGCTTTGGAATAGGCAATGGTTGCATAAGCCCAGCTGGGAAAGTATGCTCTAACTTGTTCTGCTGACAAGTCACACTCGCAAACATAGTGTAGGACATCATCCTTGAGACCCTTCCATGAGAATCTCTCACTCACCTGTCTGTATGTCTTGAAGTACCTAGGATGTCATGTTAGTGGTGTATCATGGATGGCACATAGAATTTTTTCCTTAAGCTTCGATCCAGGAACTAAATAGATTCTATCCTTGTAGTGTATCACATCATCAATCGCAGTGTACCTGTCATCCTGGACCCGTCCATTCAAAACCTCACATGCGAACTGATTTTTAGAATACTCAACTAAAAGTTGAGACTTCCAATCAACTAAAACCTCACTCATGGAACAAAGGGCAGCAACTGAAGGCTTGCTAGAAAGTGCTTCAACAACAACATTTTTCTTCCTCTTGACAAACTCAATGTCAAAATCATATGCCTGAATCTTGCTAACCCACTTCTGTTGGCGCTTATTAAGTTCTTTATGTTCCAAGAAGTATTTCAGACTATTGTGGTCAGTTCTCACCACAAACTTCCCACCCACTAAATATTGCCAAAACTTCGCCAAGGCATGCATAATGGCGAGCATCTCCTTATCGTAGGTGGAGTACAATCTCTCATTATCCCTCAATTTCTTGCTCTTATATGCTATGGGATAGCGGTTCTGCATAAGTACCGCTCCTATGTCCCCTCCTGATGCATCACACTCTAAAACAAAGAGCTGAGAGAAATCGGGAAGAGCTAAAACTGGGCATGTGCTCATAGCCTGCTTGAGTCTGTCAAATTCCCTTTGTGCCTCATCTATCCAACCAAAAGCCCCCTTCCGTGTAAGATCTGTCAAAGGAGCTGCTAGCTAAGAATACCCCTTAACAAACCGCCTGTAATATGCACATAATCCTAGGAAACCACGCTAGTTTGAAACATTACTAGGTGGCAGCCAATCTAGCATTGCCTGTATCTTCTCCTGGTGAACCTTCACTTCATCTGCACAGATCACATGCCCCAAGTATAGTATTTTGTAAGTCCAAATTCACATTTGGGCATCTTGGCAAACAGAGATTGGGCCTCCATAATACCAAGAACCTCATCCAAATGTCTCATGTGCTCCTCCCAGGTCCTATTGTATATGAGAATGTCATCAAAGAATACAAGCACATATGTAGCTACTTATTGAACACATGATTCATGCATGATTGGAATGTAGCAGGTGCATTAGTGAGACAGAATGGCATCACTAAAAACTCATAGTGTCCGTAGTGGCATCTGAATGTTGTCTTATGGATATCCTCCTCGCGAACACGAATTTGATGGTATCCTTGTCAAAGATCAATCTTCGAAAAATACACTGCCCCATGGAGCTCATCTATGCGTGGAATCGGATACCTGTTCTTAATTGTTTTCTTATTGAGTGCACGGTAATCAATGCACATGCGCATAGTGCCATCCTTCTTCTTCACCAACACCACTGAAGAAGCGAAGGGGCTAGAACTAGGCTTGATAAATCCCATGTCCAGTAACTCCTGGATGGTCTTCTCTATCTCATCCTTAAATGCCTTAGGATGACAATAAGGGACGGTAATTACGGGCTTGGCGCTCTCCAGCTCTAGCACATGCTCAAACCCACGGTTAGGAGGTCTACTCGAAGGAAGGTCTCCAAACACCATGCTATGCCTATACAACACTATCTGGATATCTACATGAAATGTTTGTCTATCATCTGAAGAAGGTGACTTGGACGAAATGAAACATTGTGTCGCCCAAGCAACATCCCCATGCTTGAGAATAGACTCCATCCTACGTGCTAAAACCATCATAGGTCCACCATCTGAGAGAGCCTTCGGCACAACCCTTCTGTCACCAACTGTAAACTCCAGCTCCATCCTCTTAAAATCCTGTATATACTTGCCAAGTGACTATAACCATTGAATGCCTATCACAACATCAATGTCACCTAGACCCACCACGTAAAAATCATCGGTCAAGGTGTAATCTCCCAACTGTATGCTAAGCTACAGAACTACCCTGGTGCACCTCATAGAAAACCCATTTGCTACTGTCACAGTGAAATCAGGAAAATCCTCCGCCTGCAATCCTCGCTTAGCAACCAATCCCTCATCAATAAAATTGTGCGTTTCACCATTGTCAACAAGGCAAGTTGCACGTTGTCCATTGATCACTCCCTTGAAGCGGAAAGGGGTGGTATCTAGGGACTCAGGAAAGGGTGGAAATGATAGGATTAGGTGTACCCAATGCGTCATTCGCTCCCCGCTCCACCTGTGGGGCCTCCCGTAAATCCTCACCATCGTTGCCCTCTGAGTCTGTATCCTGTATATGCTCATCATCCACATCAAACACAACCTCAATGAGATGCACCTTGCCTTTGCCAAGGCATCAGTGTCCAGGCTCCCAAGGCTCCTTACATGTGAAGCATAGTTTCTTCCTTCTCAACTCATTACGTGTCTCTTGATCCATCCTGGGAGGTGGTGGTGTACTCCTATGCTATGTCGAAGATTTCTGAAAAGGCTTGGAGCCCTTGGAAAACTTCTTATTCAGCTGATAAGAAGTAGGAGGTGGTGAAGTATCAAGGTCTAGGGCAATCTGAATAGCCTCATGTAAAGTCTTAGGCTTAAGAGCCTTGATCAAACCCCGTAACCTATCATGTAAACCCTCTATGAAAAGCATCACCACACGTCTATCTGGCATCTCAGGAACCATGACAGCAATGCGTTGAAACTCATTAATGTAAGTTTCAACATGTCCAGCCTGTTGCAGGAGTGCTAAATCTCTATATTACAGCTCAACATCCTTACGGTCAAATCTGACAATCAACTGCTCAGTGAACTCCCTGTAAGAATGAATAAGTCTATGGTTTTGGGTAACCAAACCATGATGCCACCAATCATAAGCCACGCCCTCCAAGTGTAGTACTACAAACCAGATGGCCTCGTCCTCAGGCATTGGCTTAAGTGAAAGGTAGATGTCAAGCTTGTGCACCCAAGCTCGAGTAGTGATCTTCTCGCTACCATCAAAGGGAGATATAGTGAGCTTACTAGTAGCTCGATGGAGGTCACCATTATGTTGTGTCTAGGCCCCCTATCACCACGATTCCTCATGCTATCTCTACGCTGTGAACAATACTGAGGTAGAGGGAAGGCATCTCTAACATGCTCTGGAAGACATGCCCACTCATCACTCGCTGCCACAACGGTATCTTGAAACTCCACTCCCTCAAATGGGTCAACTGGTGGTGGCTCAACTCTAGGAGGAAAAAGGGGCTTCATGGGCCTATCTGTTGTGCGTGTATGAGTCCTGTCACACCTAGGAGAACCAAGAGTACTGTCCATCAACGAGGGAGCCCTGCCACTCCCACGGCTGCCTATAACTATAACAGACCTATCATCCCTCTGATGTCGGTCATGTCTACCACGCCTATCCCTATGCCGACCCAAATCCATCCTGTCAAGGGTAGTTTGGGGTTTGTCTAATGCCTGTACAATTAGTGGTTGTGTGTTAACGAGAGTTCTGAATAACTCACAATCCGGGTCTTCTTGCGGGTTTTGTCCCCCCCTCTGATGGGGACTGCTGTTGCCATCATGGCTATCTCCCATAGCTGCACCCGGAATACTAGTGTCAAACCCAAACTGCCCATGTGCTCTCCTACGGGTATAATATCTGTGAGGCCCGACCTCTCTAGGATGCATAGAACTGAACAAAGTGCCCACAGGCTGGCAAGATCATGCTCTGATACCACTGAAAGGTTCCCAACTCAAACTGATCTGAATTTTCTAAGTTTGTCTTTTCAAAACGTCTTTGACCAACGAATAAGAGAGGTTTTGTTTTGTTTGTTTTTGTGTATTTTCTGATTTTTTGGTGTTTTTGAGTTTTATGCAAATAACATGACATATGCAATGCTGATAATGGAAAATAACCGAAGAATACAATGATTCTATTAATAAAAGACTGAAATTACATAAATATGGGCTAAATGCAACATACCCATTCATCCATAAACCTGGAAATAAACTATTACAAGGCTGCAAATAAAATCTCAATTCTGATATAACTCTGTGACAGCAATTTCGAACTCTCCCAGCTCTAAATATGCCTCCCCAATTTGTCTCCAGGTGTGAGAGGAGTTTTGCCACTGCTGTAGGTGAATTTTCAGCTCCAAATCTTCAAAAATTCCACTTGACACCTAAGGTTTGAAGCCCAAATTGCCAACAGAGGTGCGGCTAATTGTGCAACTGCCCTCTAAAAGCATTGGTCTGCAATCTAATGTAAATTTTTGCCCTCAAAATGGACTGATCTGCAATATTCTTCCCCAAAACTTGCTGCCAAACAAATAAGAAAACCTTTATATGCTGTTTTTACCTTCTAGAATATTGGGGCTATGTCCAACACTCCCTTCTCCCAAGAGTTTTTGTTCCTGGAAGGCCAAATCTGCATGTAGAAACCCTCCTTGACCTCCAACCTGCAAGCTGCTTTGAAAATTATAAACCTGTGATATGTCAAATGGCAGCCTCAAACTCATTTTATAACCTTTAACCATTCCCTCAAGGAAGTCGCCCCTTTTTAGGGTTTTTTGACTTAGCCAAGTGAGAACATTTTAGTAATTTTAATAAAATTACATGGCCCCTTCAAGCTAGGCGTGGGTTTTTCCAAATGCCTTCTTTTTAATCATTGAAGTTGTTTTTAAAGACCATAAGTTATGTCTCTAGGCATCATGGCACAAGTGGGGTGAACTTTTCATTATTCATCCTTATAATTTTTTGTTACTATTCACCCCTTTACTATTCCATTGGAAACACTTAAATATTTCCAAATTATTCTTAAATTCATTCTCTGAACTCCAATTGAAGGCTCAAAAAGCACCAAGCAAGGCTCCACAATCCTCGAATTGGGTCCCCTAACCATACTGCTGACCTACGGGAACCCTAGTAGTAGGCCAACCTCTGCTCAGATCTGAACTGTCTAAGGAAGGGACAATGCAAATAGATCATGTCTTTGTAGTTTGTCTAAGTGTTTGACAATATTTAGCTTATAATATAGGTGGACTAGTCCAACTTATGGTTTCACTCCTATACTAGTTGTCAAACAATAGTGAAGTTGGATGCATTCACATGCACAAAGAACTCTTTATGAATAGAAATATGCTAATAGGCCGCACTTATAAACCTTACCTCTATTTCTTTGAATGTTGTTTACTCACTTATCCTACTTGAAGGATTTATAGAGTAAAGGGAAATAACAAATTTGAACATAAATGAATACCAATCATGTTTCAGAAGATATAGCTTTATTCTCATTCATTCACAAATATGCAGTAAGTACATGAAAATTATAACAATGGTCCCCGACTATGAACAAGGACATATAAATAGTAGACTGATGTTGGTTAAGACTACCAACTTGTTGGTGTTTAAATTCACACCTCTGGAATGCGTATTTGAAACGGACAGCTATGCGCAGTAAAACTACTCTTCAAATTAGGAGGGGAAGCTCCCTCTTGCTGATGGTGTTGAAAGAAAGTAAACTAAAAACTAAGTTGCCTATCTTTTTGATCAGCTAGAGCACAAGGTTTATAAAACACAAACGCCGCAGCTAAGATTTTCGGATTTAAGAACTTCAACTACGACTAACTTAAGCTAAAGACGTTTATAACTTCTCAAGTAATATGTAATGTCCCCTTTTTCGGCATGATCATGTTTGATGGTGGTTAGCCTATTTCTTAGACTCTCATAGGCTAACAGGTTGGGTTAGAGGGTCAGTGGCATTATTTGATGAGTTTTGTCGTTCTCAGTTCAGAGCCCAGTGATTGGTTCACAGCAGGCATTGGTAGTGCAGGAGTCGACAGCTTCTGACGGCACAGGATTATATGGTGTTTTGAGTGAGTTATGGGTTTTTAAGTGATTTAAATATTAATTGATTTAATATTTAATTATAAAGTCAAATTGACTTTATATTTTTAAATCACTTAAATATTCTCTAAAAGTGATTTAATATTTTAAATCACTTAAATGGATTAAGTGCGCCCAAGTATTTAATTCATATACTATTGAAATGAATTAAATATTATTTAAAAGATTTTAATATCCAAAAGTGGCGTATCTTTCTTGGGATTCGTGCCTTTGCATAAAAGGGCATTTCTAGCAATGAGAAACTCACCTTTTGACAATTTCGACTTTGCCTTGTGCTATTTCCTGTGCATTCTCCTGTGATCAGGGTTTGAACAATTTTTCCATTGAAGAACGATAACTCTTCAGTGTTGAGCACTTTTGAGGCTGTGAGAGATCAGCTGAATTTGTGCAGTTTGTGAGAGCTTCATACAGAGGTTCTACTGGGCTTGAGTTGTGTTTCCTATTGGATTTCTTTATCAGTTTCAGAGGGTTTTGGGAGATGGCGCCTTCATTTCATCTGGCAGACATCATACTTCTTGGCCGTACCTTCTAAGTGAGAATTCAGGTTGTTTGCAGTGAAGTGCGTGGCTCTTGTGCAAGGGAATTTGGGCATTTCTTGGAGAAACGCCTTCTTTTCTGAGGGTTTCTCTTCATCATTTTAGGCGTTTGGCTTGTACTCTTCATTTGCCACCGTTTTCAGGCTGGATTTTGCATTCTGTAGCTTTCTACACCAGATTTGGTCAGTTTTTCACCATCTTGGCTGGCAAACTGGACTACTTTCTTAATTAAATAATTTGGACACTTCCGGGTATGTTTATGAGTTCTAAATCCATTGTTGAGCATATTTATTATCTTCTGTATTGTCAATTCGCCTGAAATAACTCAGATTTACATTTTATATGCATTTATGTTGTGCGCCCCTTCTCTTCTGTCTATTAAGAATTCTCTAAAAAACTAAAAAACATCCAAAGACTTAAGAAAATAAGGGTTTTGAGCTGAGAGCCAGCAGGGCTCATCACAGTGGTATCAGAGCTCTAATCTTGCTAGCTTGTGGGGTTAGAAAAAATTATGTGGTTACACCAGGACAAATTTGACAGGTACTGTTCACACAGGGGTTGAACAGCAAAGTGGTTATCATGGCTTCTAAATTTGTTGATGAAGTAATGGTTGCTTATGAGGAATATATAGCATCTCCAGATAAGATAAAAGATCACCTAGACTTCGAACAATATATGGAGCATCGGATGGTTTATAATAAGCAACGAAGCAACTCAAAGAAATGTGAGCAGAAAAATGTAGAGAGCATTTCAAATAATATTCAGCAGAAACCTATGCCATCACAACAAAGATTAGCTCGTAGCTTGCAGCAGTCTGAAGACTCCATTTCAAGACAAAGCTCATCACAAAACAAAAAGAAATTGAGTTTCCTTGATGTGTTGGGGTTAAAAAGGGATCAATCAGCAGTTAGTGACCAGCATACAGCTGATCTTATGGAGGACAAAAATCAGACTTACATAGAAGTAGATGTTGGGCACAGGACACTTCAGGATGAGCAAGTGTTGTATGAAGACAAACCAGTTGCCTTAGAACAGCCACATGAAGATAAGGTTCCTTGTGATGCTTCATCAATTACTATGAAAGAAGAAGTGTACAAAAATATGGCTTCTACAACATCTTTTGAGACAACTTCTATTGAAGAGAAAGTTTTACACCATGATAGTGGTTTTGTTGAACCCCAGGAAGATATTATCAGCACTAATGGAGATGATATCAGCCTTGAGATCAATTCTGATTTTATGAACAGCAGTCCATTACTTTCACAAAATCATGAGGTGACGGATAAAGTACATAAAGATGGTCATGTTATGGAATCTCCTAACATTAGCATTGAAGTTTTGCATGTTGAGCTTGAAGAATGTTTGGTGGATTCAAGTCACAAACAGTCTGATTTTATATATCAGACCTTGGAAGATGTGAACAAAACTCAAGTTTTGTGTGATGGGTGGCTACAAAGGGCTAAGAAGGCAAAGATGTTGGCTGCTCAAGCAAAACAGCATTTGCAAGAGGTCAAGGAACGCTGCAGCCAGCTAGATCAAGCAAAGAAACAAAGGGAGTCGCACCTTAGATCTCTAATTCTTCCAAGAGAAGAACATGTAAGAGGTGAGCATGCTATGGATGGACTTGCAGTGACTTTGGCAACAGAGGTGTGTGAGGATATCGTCATAACAGCAGCTTCTACCTTGCCAGTCGAGACATCCTATGAGGTACATAGCAGCAATACCTTAGAGGTTGATGACAACACACATGATGTTGCTGATTATGAGTTGAGTGATGCAGATTCAACTTCATGCTATAGTGCAGATTTGGATGGAGAACAGAAAGTGATTCAAGAGGGATTTTCCTCTCCTCAGTACAGTTATGAGTTTTATGATCAACAAGCTCCAATCTATGATACTGATGGAGAAGAATCAGAAAATGAGGCGGATGCTACATCTTGTGATAATCCGCTCTTTGAGGTGGATGCTGATTCTACTCTTGACCCTGGTTTAAGGGCGAGCTTTGATCATAGTATCAGAGATTCCGTCAGTGCATCGGGATTTCAGACAGAGCTCGTTGAGGAGATTCCCAGTGTGTACATGGTCAGGAGTCTACACAGTTTCCTTCTCAGGCATCATGTACATGATCTGTTTCGGATGCACAATTCTAGTATGCACGTGTTAGACATGTGGGATGATAGCCTATCTCGTGCAGTCTTAGGGAGCACGTTTTGTCAGCGGTTTGACTTGCTTTCTTATGAGTTCCTCTCTCCTGTGACAGATGGTGTTGAGATTGACAGGGTACAGCACAATGATCCAGTTGATCAGATTTGGGAGTTACAGGAGACAGTTGATGACAGTAGGGACATTTCACGGCACTATCCTTGGGATCCTGGTGGAGTGGTTGATTCTTTGCTGTTGAGATTGCTTGCGGACAAGCAATTTCCGGGAGGGCGGACTGTAATGTCCCCTTTTTCGGCATGATCATGTTTGATGGTGGTTAGCCTATTTCTCAGACTCTCGTAGGCTAACAGGTTGGGTTAGAGGGTCAGTGGCATTATTTGATGAGTTTTGTCGTTCTCAGTTCAGAGCCCAGTGACTGGTTCACAGCAGGCGTTGGCAGTGCAGGAGTCGACAGCTTCTGACGGCACAGGATTATATGGTGTTTTGAGTGAGTTATGGGTTTTTAAGTGATTTAAATATTAATTGATTTAATATTTAATTATAAAGTCAAATTGACTTTATATTTTTAAATCACTTAAATATTCTCTAAAAGTGATTTAATATTTTAAATCACTTAAATGGATTAAGTGCGCCCAAGTATTTAATTCATATACTATTGAAATGAATTAAATATTATTTAAAAGATTTTAATATCCAAAAGTGGCGTATCTTTCTTGGGATTCGTGCCTTTGCATAAAAGGGCATTTCTGGCAATGAGAAACTCACCTTTTGACAATTTCAACTTTGCCTTGTGCTATTTCCTGTGCATTCTCCTGTGATCAGGGTTTGAACAATTTTTCCATTGAAGAACGATAACTCTTCAGTGTTGAGCACTTTTGAGGCTGTGAGAGATCAGCTGAATTTGTGCAGTTTGTGAGAGCTTCATACAGAGGTTCTACTGGGCTTGAGCTGTGTTTCCTATTGGATTTCTTTATCAGTTTCAGAGGGTTTTGGGAGATGGCGCCTTCATTTCATCTGGCAGACATCATACTTCTTGGCCGTACCTTCTAAGTGAGAATTCAGGTTGTTTGCAGTGAAGTGCGTGGCTCTTGTGCAAGGGCGTTTGGGCATTTCTTGGAGAAACGCCTTCTTTTCTGAGGGTTTCTCTTCATCATTTTAGGCGTTTGGCTTGTACTCTTCATTTGCCACCGTTTTCAGGCTGGATTTTGCATTCTGTAGCTTTCTACACCAGATTTGGTCAGTTTTTCACCATCTTGGCTGGCAAACTGGACTACTTTCTTAATTAAATAATTTGGACACTTCCGGGTATGTTTATGAGTTCTAAATCCATTGTTGAGCATATTTATTATCTTCTGTATTGTCAATTCGCCTGAAATAACTCAGATTTACATTTTATATGCATTTATGTTGTGCGCCCCTTCTCTTCTGTCTATTAAGAATTCTCTAAAAAACTAAAAAACATCCAAAGACTTACGAAAATAAGGGTTTTGAGCTGAGAGCCAGCAGGGCTCATCACATAATACACAGAGCAAGAGAAACTAGAAATGAACAAGGTTGATTCTCTGACAAAGTGCTTCAATAAACTCTTTTCCAACAACATCTACACACTTCAATGTAAGCTGAAATTAAGATCATAAAAGCATAACACAAATAACGGAAATCTAAGACATTATACCAAGGCAAAGGAGGCTCATGATTTTATTTCTCAAACTTCTGGAACAAAGATTATCCTAACACATGCACGGAACAAGAACTTGCAGCTAAAGAGGCTTGCAAACTTGTTCTTACACAAAAGGGACAGCGATTACAACAACTACTTGTTGGCTAAAAGAGACTCAACAATTCGCTATCATAAACACAAGTGAACTGACACTGAATAATAGCTTGCTAGCTAAAAGAGACTAAGCAATTTGCTATCACAATAACCATTAAAGAAAACTAATGAGCAAAGGCTCTTATTTATAGGCAAGCAGAGGAGTAGGGAATCCTAAAATCTCCTTGCTTTCACAATCTAGGGCTTGCTCAACAAGCAAGCTTTATTTCTAAATCTAGAAAAAAGATAACATCTAACACCTAAGAAAGCAAGAAAAGCAGGAAAAGCAGGAAACGCCAACTATTACAATTTATCTTCTTTCTCTTCTTCAAAGAATGGATAAGAATCATTCCAAGAATAGAAAGAAAGCGGAAAAAAAGCTTCTAGATTAAAGCCACTTTAAATTTCAATCATATCCGCTAAAAAGCAGGAAACTGGGTCCTGGTCAGGTGCTTTGATACCATCTAAGGCAATATTTTGATTCTCCAAGATCTCCTCGCCTTTTGTGATCAAACTTAGAGAATCCTTCACTTCTTTGGCTGCTTTATGAGTTTTGTTCTTGAAAAACATCGCTACCTGAAAAGATGACTCACTAATTGATAACTTGGCGGCTCTGCAACTTTATGTTTCTGGCACCTCTCTTGATTTCCAACAAAAGAGTATTGCACATCTCTTTTCTGATACCTTTCATCTTTTCTCATATTGCACCTCCTCGTGTTCTTCAACTGAGATGATGAAGTTTTGATATAGTGCTGATTTGGTCTTAAACTTGAGGGGAGTGTACTCCATATTGAAAACCTTGAAGATTGACAGTAAACTCGCCTATGTTCAGACAAGCTTTTGAGCAACTTTCTATTTTTAGGATGCTAGTTTTTCTTCCTCCAACGGACAAATTTTAGAAAAATTTTCTGAGATATGGGTTTTGCTTAGAATTTTGTTGCAAGATAACCCAGGTCGTCCGTTTTTGAAAATCTTGAATTTTGACTGAAAAAGCAGCAAACCCTAATTTCTTCAAATTTTCACCGAAAAAGCTGGCACTTGGGTTTTGTTCAGAATACAATTAGAAATGGACCCAGTTGATCAGATTTGAAAAACACTGATGGTTGATCGAAAAAGCAGCCAACCCTAGAATTTGAAATTTTCTTGAAAAAGCTATGATATGGGTTTTCTTCAGAAGACTGTTTTGCGAGGACCCAGATGATCAAAATTTGCAAACTCTGAAGATTTCACTGACATGCAAGGAAAAAGCAGCTGCTGCAACTTGATGCATTTCTCCAAAAATTCTTCAAAAGAATGAGATGAAGAAACCCAGATGGCTGAAAATTAAAAATCTTTGACCTTCTCCTTCAAAAATTTGATCTTCTGGATGAAAAAGCATGAAAAAGCAAGGTCTTATGTTGCTGGTCTGAAAATTATTCATGAAAATCAGCAACCTTGAGCTCTTGAATCTTAAAATAAAACCTCAAAGTTGCTGCTCCACTTTTCTTCTTTGGAAGCCACCTGCAAAAATGATGAAAACTAAAAGGAAGAGATGTCTTAAATAGATTTAGGGCTTTAAATAGATTTGCTTTCTTTTGTTTTAATCTTCAAACCCTAAACACAGCTTGTTCAATGAATTTAGACATTCATCTTTCCCTTGCCATTTTGAATCTTTTGAAAACTTTGAAAATTTCACTAAGGCATTGTAAGTTGGGCGCCCTTCTTGGCTAGAGGTGCCTACATTCAGATTTAACCACTTTTCTGAGTTTTTTAACTTTTCCCCAATTTTGGACCCTGTTTGATCTTCGATCTTCGGCTTCCAGGTTGATCTGATGGAGGAGCTGAATAATTCATCACGAAGCTCAACTAATTCTGAGAAGATCACCCTGGAGGCACTTCTGGCTAAAAACTTTGTTTTGACCTTCAAATTCATGGGAGCCTATTTCCTCCAGGGGCTCCAAACTTTAAGAGTGTTAGCTATTTTTATGATTTTCAAGTTCTTCCTTTTCCCTTTGATTTTCTGATGAAATCTTGATTCCGGGAGCTACACAGATCTGATTGACTGGCTGACAGGTTCACTGGATAGCTTGGCTGAAACCAACGAGGTGATCTTAGGCGGTGTATTGGCAAACATCCTTTCTGACCTCAAAAGTTTGGGCGCCCTTTCTCTCCAGGGGCGCCCAACTTGACCAGACTTAGCCATTTTC
Source organism: Sequoia sempervirens (assembly GCA_007258455.2). NCBI lineage: Eukaryota > Viridiplantae > Streptophyta > Pinopsida > Cupressales > Cupressaceae > Sequoia > Sequoia sempervirens. The sequence continues at coordinate 101,173,071 of VDFB02281492.1, read as the reverse complement.
AGCATTTCTTCATCTTTTCTCTTCTACAGATGATCCTGCCTGATCTGGTGACCCGGAGTTCGGATTGGCTGATGGTTGAGCTTGTCGCGAAGCTGAGAAGATTTTGGAGGGGGTTCTCTGGGAGCAACTTCATCAAAAAGTTGAATTTGGGCCTTCAAAAGCTTGGGCGCCCCTGGCAAGCTGGGGCGCCCAACTTGACCAGAGTTGGCCATTTTTCATAAATTTTATCTTTGCTCGACTTCGACATTTGAGCTCTTGTTTTACCCTCTATTTCGCCTCTTGTATCTGACGACTACCAACTCCGATTGACGTGTTGACGGTCTCTTTTGAAAGCCTGATCAATCCTGGAGAAGACATGTTGGAGGCTTCACTGGCAGATTCATTCGTTTGGGCCCTCGAAATCATCAGTGCCTTTCTCTTCTAGGGGCGCCCATTTGCTCCAGATTTAGAATATTTTTCACTAGATTTTGTCTTCAAGTTTAAACCTTCATTCTATATCTTCATCTCGATCTGGATTTACCGGAGAATGACAAGTTGGATGCTTTGACGAAAACACCCGTTGCGAAGCTGTCTGAATTCTGGAGAGATTGAGCATATTTGCAAACCCTTACTGCTGAGTTAGGCCCCTCAAAAAGCTGGGCACCCCTGGGCACCAGGGGCACTGAAAATTTCCAGACTTAGAAAATTTTCAAACATTTTCAAGATTTTCATTCTGTATTCTGTTTGAAACTGTCCTGTTTGATCTCGAATTCCGGACGACTGGATGATCCGATGACTGCACTGCGGAGCTGGGGGGAAACTGAACAACTTTTTCTGGGAGCTCAAACCCCAATTCCATCATTTGATGCCCTAAAAAGATGGGCGCCTATTCTCTCCTAGGGCGCCCATGTCAAGCAGACTTAGTCAATTCTAGGCAAATTTCACCTTCCTTCTTCATTCAACATGCATGTTCATCATTTGATATTCTGTTCGATGCTTGAGCGTTGAATTTGATGCCTGGCAACCAACTAACCTCCATTGATGACTTCGGAGCTCCTAATATGCTTCTGAAAAGCAGAATAGACCCACTAGGGCAAAACTGACCTTTTTGAGATTCTGACTGCACCAGCCTAATATGGATGTATTTTGAACCAATCAAAATCAATGTGGACCTTGGCAGAGAAACTTTCTATTTTTAGAAATTTTCCATTTTTAGAAAGTTTTGTCAGTATCCATTTCGAAAGAAACCCAGAAAAGTTACTATTTTCAAGAAATTTCTAAAAATAGCAGTTTTCCTAAAAAGTAGGGATGAAAAACTAAGATCTGGGTTTTGTAGATTAGGTCGCTCTTAGCAGACCCAGATCATCAGATTTTAAGAATTTCGCGTTTTAACCCCTCATGCAAGACATGCACACCCAAATTTTGACCTTTTTGACTGATTTAACAAGACTTTCTCATTTCTTCAAAATGTCTAAGTGTAACAAAAATTTTAATTTTGGGGTACAACACAACTCTCGATAACTACCAACCGAGTATAACAACCATCAAAGACTACTACGTAAAACCAAAACATAATCATTTATTTGTTTGCTTATTATCTAGACGACTAAAACATTTTCAATTAACTTTCGGTCGACTACATCAACCCCCCCAAAAAGAAAGTCGGCTTCCAGATGACACAACAACAAAATGGGGGTTTAAACATTGTAAGAGACCAGGTGTCTCAACCCAACTACTGACTAAGAATGCAAGGTTTTTGTTTGTTTTCGTTGTTTTTGTTTTTTTTGAGGTTTTTGCAATAAAGAGAGATAATGCGATTTTGCATAAAATTCATATAAAATTCCAGACTATAGATTCTGAAACCAAAATACTCCTAAACTGATGGCGAATGCTTCCATTAACTATCTAAATGAATACAATGACTGAGTATTGCCATGCAAGACAAAAAAGCAATAATTTAATTTAAAAGACTGACTTATTTTTTAGCCGCCAGAATGAAGAAGTACAGTACGGCCAGCTTCAAATCCCTAAGTCCCCAGCCTCAAAAATAGTGCAAAATGCTCCAAAGTTCTAGGCGCCCCAAATGATGAAAGTAGAAGACAAGAAGACTAGGCGTTTTTGCCTGTAGAAGAAATACGCCCTTTGCAGCTGAAAGGTATGGCTGATAACCAGCAAATAATGAAGCCTAACAATCTTGAAGAATGTGCCAGATGATAATTTAATGGCCGCCACTAGATAGGAATCCCTTCTGGAGAAGATCGATTCAAACCCCTAATGAAATACTTCTCAATAAGCTCTATAAGCACAAATATGACTTCTGAATAAAGTCATCCAACTGACAAGCTTCAACTGGTATCTCACAGTCTCAGTATGTCTGATTCTGAAGAGGGAACGTTCTCCAAAATCCAATGATTTGCAGAAACCCTTGTTTCACAAACCCCAATGTTCTCAGAGAGAAAAATAGACATTAGAATAATTCACAATGAAGTTCGATTTGCCTTGAGATGAAATATAAACCTTCTCTCAATAAGTCGACCCAAAAAAGCAAGTGAATAAGCATTTAAAATATTATCAAATTCGCCCCTTCAAACTTAGGAGAAATAATTAAAATATGGTGTCCCTTTTAATAAATGACTATTGAATAAATAAGTCATTAATAATCGACCTCTTAATATAAAGTATAAAATACTTTATATTATTCCATTGATATTTTAATATTTAATTAATTGACTTTATATTATAAAGTCACAACTTAAATATTTCTCCCCATATCATTAAATGCTTTGATATTCACTATCTGCTCACCAGATTGTCAAACTAGGTTGAAACTGAACTGACCAACTGAACCAGGTGCCCTGCCAGAAATAGGAACCCCTGTCTGCCTGACTTACTATAAATAGTATCTAAAAATCACTCTATAAATGCCTACCAAGGCCCAAACCTGAATCAACTGCTGGAGTAATGTTCCCAAACGTTGGATAACTGCCTCAGGTGATCCTCTAAACACATTTGTCAACGTACGAGGATTTGAATGATAGGCTAACCCCTAAAACAACTGTACTGCCTAGGAAGGGGACATTACAAACATACAACATAAAATGATCACTGAGAAGAGGGAGGATGAGAAGACATCCCTAGATGTACTGAGGACATGGTTGTGGATGTTGTTGAGAGTTGCTGGCGAAGGCATTGGAGACATTGGTTAGCCACCAATTCCCACTCTCGGGTTGTTTTGACCATGTGAACAACCTCCGTCTATTGTTTTGTTGTCTTCTCCATCTCTTATTCTCTCTCTTGTAGCTTAGTCATTGTCTTCTTCGCCTCCTGCACCACCTATAACACTTTGTCCCTCTCGGCTAGTTGAGCATCTCTGTCAACCAACTATCTGTCTCTCTCTAGTACAATTTGCTCTAAGGCTGTGATCCAAGCACGCTTTGTTGCTATCGCCTGAGCCAGCTGCTCCTAAGACTTCTGAATATGATCGGCCAATCCTACTTCTTCCATCGCAAGTGCCATAGACAAGAGATCCTGGATGTATCTCTATGCTGTACCAAGTGGATCATCCTCATCGAGTTTAGCGATTTCAATTATAATGCCTTTTGATCCATCGTCATTGGAGTCCTCATCAAAAGGATCGATCGTGGGTAGCACTTGCATTGCCAATGATGGTTTTGTCGTAAATTATGGTGCAATCTTCCCTTTAGGCAGAGTTGCCCGTACAAGACCAGGCTAGGAACTCTCAATGACAATGGCTAACTGTTGACCAAGTTCTTTGTCCATAAGCCTTGGCGATGAAGGGAACACTAGAGCCTCTACTGGAATCCCCTATTGTTGTAGCCAATGGTCTATTATGTGTGCTTCTTCGGCCATATTTGTCTCTTCGATCAATAAATGGTCTCCAGGTAGGTTGCTCTTGGCTAGCAATGCGGTTGGTAGTGTTGTTGGCGGTGCGGCTGACAATGTTGGCAGTCTTGGTAATGTACCTAGTAGTCTTGGAAATGCCTTTGGTGGTCCCGACAATGCGCTTAGTGGTCTTGGTAGTGCGCCTAGCGGTTCTGGTGGTGCGCTTGGTGTCGTGCCTGGCAGTCCTAGTGGTGCACCTGGTAGTCCTGGTGGTCTTGGCAATGTGCTTGGTACTCCTGGCAGTGCACTTGGCAATCCTAGTGATGAGCTTAGCGGTCTTGGTAGCGTTGGTGGTGGCACTAGCGGTATTGCCACTGGTAGTGCAACTGGTGATGCAATTGGCAATGCAACTGGTGATGCAACTTGTGGTGTTGGTAGTGCCACTCCTGTAGTCGTCTCATTCACTGGTACAGCCTCATCTATGTCCATCTTTGACAATGGTTGGGCATTGGCTACTAGTGATACCTCCTCTATCCTTCGTATGACCAGCCATTGGAATTGTATTCGCCGTACTCTCGAATGTCTCCCTTGCACAATTTACTTCCTTAGCCCAATGTGAATGTTGGGTCATACGTTGTATAGTACTTTGCAACATCGTACGCACATCCTCAACCTCTCTCTATCGTATGGACAACTCTAGCATATGTCTTCAACTAACCGATGCACACTGGACCATACAGTTACCTAAGCATCGGCACTCTTGCATCGTACGACTTGACTTCTTCTGTCGTACCTTGTTTATTTGAATCCAACCTGCCACACTCTCCATATGATTAAACCCTTACACCATACAACCAAGTACTGTACATGATGGTTTGTATTTGTTTATATTGTCGTACGATCACCCTACTTCTAGTCCATACGGCTATCACTCACCACACTAGTCTTTGCCAATATCACCATATGTCCTTTTGTGTTCTTCACCATACCGAATGCTGTTGTACGATTTCTGTGTTGTGATTGTCGTCCAACCTTTCTCCAACCTCGTCTCAAAATGTTGTACGATGTCACAAAGGTTTCACCGTATTGTAATAGCTAGTTGCCGCCATACTACCTTGTCACCAAAATGTCGTATGATGGCCCGTAATTGCCTTGGTTTGGTTCTGTTGTACTGTGTATTGCATTAATAGCGCCTTCTTTATTATTGGTTCCTCATACTTGATTATTTTGTCCCATTCAAAATTGTGGTTGGCATGTCATCTAGCTTTGCTACTCCCTCCTTATTTTCTGCATGCTTGATAGGAGATATTTGACTAGTCATAGCCTTGTCGTCTTCTTCCTCGATCTCCCCAATTTGTAGCATGTTGCACTCAAGGTGGAACACCTTATAATCTTTCGTCTGCCAATGGAATAGATTGTTGAGAGAACTCATCTCGTCCTCAGAGCAACTCTCGAGGTCAAGTACTCGTTCGTCATTAGGTTCCATGAATTTTCTTCCTTCGTTTGCCTCTAATTCTCCTCTATTAGACTCTGACTCAGAGGATGCCAATTCTTCGCTCATAGCCTGATTCTTTAGGTCAACGATGTACTTCCTCCCATTGCTCTTGATGGAGTGTGTTTCGTTTCCAGTTGTGGTCTGCCTTGGTTGTAATTAGCCATCCTCTCCTGTAATGTCCCCTTTCTAGTGGAAGCACTTAAACTCGAATCTTGCATTCAAAGTGTTTCTCAAAGAGACATTAGAAGTGTTAGAGATCGATAAGTTTCAGTGATAATATCTAACAAGATCGAAGATGATATAAATATTCTTTTCTTGTCAAAGGATTATTCATTTCCTTCTATAATGTCCCCTTTTTGGGATAGCTCTAGATCTAACCCTTGTAATGGCCCTTGGCAATTTTACGATAATCTTTCCAGATGGCTTAACTTGACATATTATATTTGTCCAATTGAGAGCATGAACAAAAAATAACAATAGGTCCGAACCATAGATTCAATGAGGGCAAGAGATCCCATCATATATTTCTATGCAGCCCCAGATCACCCAAAATATTGTTTTCATTCAGGAACAGCAACTAATATAAGAAGTTCTGGGCAATAACAATAGCTGATTACACATTTCTTGACAGTTCTGTGCTTACTTCCATAATGTTACAACTCATCTCAGTACTACTAACGCATAGGAAGCGCTAAGAGATCCACAATAGTCTCCCCTTATAGAATTGAGATATTTTTGCCTTCAATCTTTAATTCAAGGTAGTCAAAAGGGTGCTTCAGACTGCTGGTTTAGAATGATAGACTTCAAGAGCAAATTCAAGGTTAAGCACTCAGTTATCAGATTCTTTACCTATTGATGATAATGGAGGGTAAGTGAATAGGGCTAAGCAAGGTACAAGTTTGATATATATATATAAGATCTGCAATTATATGCAACACAGATTTGACAGCACTAAGGGAACGCCACCTCTGAATTCTCCAATTATCATATGCATATACAGCTCGTCAGAGGACACCTTTCTTATTCATTATTTGTGTGGCTCTTAACCTTCAAAATATGCAATATGAATTAGGCCTGGGTGTCTGATTTTTGTGGATAGATGTACAACCCGATTTGGGGGTCGGTTACTCCCTAGGAGCAGTTCGATCTGCCAGTTTCAAGGTAAGAATTCTCCAGTTTACTCATCAATGCTTTTGCCATTGAACAATACTTCTCTTTATGCCCCCCAAAAGACAGAGAGTTATGACCTTTCATGGTTTCCATTTGACAGAGGGGTGTGTCTCTTGGTATTGAGAAGATCATCCGAAGGATTATGTCTTTGGTTAGTATTATTTATGGTTTCTTTGAAATACTAATTGCTCTTAGAGTATATCCGATATTGCCTCCACAAACCCGTGTTAGACTTATTCATGCTTAATACGAACATTGTTTGGCTGGCGCTGACCTATCCTGTGATACTTGGAGACACTCAATCCCTTCTAAGTCCACAGTCCTTAGTCCTCAAAAAGTCCTTCACTATATTCGGCATGGGTTTCTTGTGCGGCGATTTGCTTGTTTCCCAAGCTTGGTCATTGGTTTCGTGTGCACAACCCAGATGATATATAATTTTTTTCGACTATATTCCCTTTCCTTATTTAGGCAAACCATGCTTTGTTTGTATGATATTATGTATTGTCTTATGTTTATGTTTTAATGTATATAATAATTTATATCTGGAGATTGTAATATCTTAATCTCATATATTTTAATATCTTTTTAGGGTTCCAAATCCGGGGACATGACATCTCCCGAGCAATGCATCATATGCCTTCTTCGGCAATGGGATGA
>VDFB02281492.1:100800297-101165827 GCA_007258455.2 Sequoia sempervirens | reverse complement strand
AAAATATAAACAAGCAATATCTTAGACTATCCCCAAACACTCCCAAGCTATAAGGGAAGCGTGACTAGTATCAAACAACTCTTCAACTCAAGGTTGCACATCATTTTAAGATAGGCCCCAATGATGACCCACCAAAGAAGGAGAGTGCACACCACAGTAGATCTCATGTCACTGTCGATACCTATGCAATGAGGGTCTGAATACAGTAAAATCACTACCAACTCCTAGCTGCCCTAGATGATGATGAACATTTAAACAAGACAAAAGTTTCCCCACATCTACACAAAAAGCACACAAAAACCCTAACTTCACTATGCAACTTGGCTATTTAATCTACATTACCTAGAGGCTAAGTTAGAGTTGTAATGTCCCCTTCTCAAGCATGATCAGTTTGTGGACAATTAGCCTATTTTCCAAGTTTCCCCATAGGCTAATTGGTGAGTAAGGGAGAACTACAAACTTCTTGGAGAGCACCAGATTTGTCTAGTAGAGGTGTTGTTCATGGTAGTAAGTTCAATTGGTCTTAGTGAACTTCATGATACTTTCATAATGCAATTCTGTCTTTTTTGGAGCTCTCCAAACCTCTCAGAGAAGCATGCTATTTTTAGACTATCACCAAGTTGCTTCAGTTCTTCGTCCTTAATCCTCAATGACATATTGGTATGGTAAGAATTTCATATTTGTGTCATTTTGATACTTTCCACAACTTAGGTGATTTATTAAATTATTAAATAATTATTATAAGTTGTTCTAAGGAGAAATTATTAAAAACTAAAAGGCAACTAAGTGTAATTATTTATTAAAAATGTGTTTTTAAGTTGTGTCATCAAGGAGATGCCAACGCACAAGGAGGTCTTTTTACACATGATGAATTATTATTTATTTTGAAAAGAGTATGAGGAAAAAGGGAATTATTATTTTCCCTCCAGAATGTTATAAAAAGGGATTGAGCTCATTTGAGGGGTTAGACATGTTTTGATATTGCATTAGCTTCAGAGAAAACCTGTGTTCATCTCCAATTTTTCTTGAGGACGAAAACCCTCTTCAAAATACTGGTTTTGAGGACGAAAACCCCCTATCTGGTTTGGTGGCCTCATCTAGAAGTTACAGCTGCACCTGCAAATGGAGTATTTTTCTAAGTTCATTGTCAAGATGTAGATTTTTGCAGTATTCTGAGTTGCTAAATATTTGATATTGTATGCCTATTATTATCACAAGATTTTTAAAGTGTGGTAGGGCGATTGAGGACTCCAAGCAGGCCCTACACCTTGCTTAGGTCGTACCATTTTGGGAGTTTCATTTCTGGGTATTATACTTCATTTTTCTTGCTATTTTGTTGTTGTCAAAAATCTTTTTGCAGGCCGTACAGACTTAGAAGGACAGGTTGAAGCTGTGTGTGGGTTGTACCATCTGTTGGACTATGCTTGTGAGGGAGGCGTGCGAGTTCCTTGACTGAAGAGCTGCCTTTTTTGAGGTTTTTTCAAGTTACTTGGTGGCGTCTAGCTTCCTGGAGGTTATTCCCATACATTTTGATGTGAACTTGTGGTGTTGGCCTAATTTTAAGGGGGTCGTACAGCCCTCTATACCTGTTGTTCCAGCCACTGGATTTTATCTCAGACCTGCAATCATTTGATAATGCCATCAATCTGATATGGAGTCATTCTCAGTGATTTTTGGAGTGTATTGAGGAGTTAGAAGTGTATTTCCAATTGTTGACAGTTTGGGTGTGTTAATATTCCTCTTTTAAGCATTTCCTGAGCTTTACCAGCAGTGTTTCAGTTCTGTTTGACAGTGAGACAGCAGCAACAGAATGCTATCAGACCTGCATCATCATTGCACATCATTCTTGTAAGGTATTCTGCTGTTGTTTCATAGTTAGTATAATTTATTCTTGGCTTTTGGTGCTCTTGGGGGTTGCTGCAAACTTGCAGCAGTCAAATATTGATTTTGGAATGCATTGATATATTGTATACCCTGAATGGTAGTACCACCAGCAGTTTCAACCTTGCATTTAATGTATTTGCTCACCCCACTGAATAAGTGGAAATGTTGTATATGCTCACCCCACTGAATAAGTGGAAGTACTGTATTTGCTCACCCCACAAAATAAGTGGAAGTTTTGTATTTGTTCACCCAACTGAATAAGTGAAAATTCCTATGCTTATTATAATTGCACTCCACTGAATAAGCGAGAAGTGCTTGTGCTCACTGTATTTGCACTCTGCTGAATAAGCATGGAAGTGTTTTCACATCAGTTCTTGCATTGCACACTCCATTGAAGAAGTGAAGTTTGGCCAGCTTTGCCGCCTAGTGTGTTTATTTCAAAGTTGTTGCATATTAGATAATTGGTGTGGTCCTATACACCGTATGCTCTCACCTGGCCCATCTTGGGAATTGGGTGATCAGAAAGTGATAAGGACATTGCATTACAATTTATTTTCAATTAAAAATTCTCAAAAAAATATAGGGTGGTTATTACAAGAATGCAAGCAAAGCCTACCCCCTCTACTCTCATAGGCTTCAGTTTCATACCCACCTCCAAATCTTTGTTTTGCAACGACATACTGAGGAATTGATTGAAAAGAAAAAAAGTTGCAAGAGCCAGACTCCTATCGCCACATCCAAAAGGTAGAAAACAAAGTTGGTAATAAAATCTTCGCATATGGCCACTTTGAAGCACTTCCCAACCAACAATGCTCACTCTCCCCATATTCCTATGACAAAGCCTAGGGCAATCAGGTCCTTACATGAAAAGATGCATTGGAGCCTTCTATCCAAAATTCTACCATGCATTAACTTAACACCATCACGAACCTCCTACAACTAGTCCTTCATAGCTTACAAGAATCCCAAGATAAAATCTAAAAGAAATCCAACCAAATGAAATCCCTCACTCCATTACCTTACCACAACCAAAATTTCTCCTATATTTAACATGTACATTCTACAAGATTAAAGGCATATAAAATGATGATAACGCATAATGTCATACACATTCCTCTTTTTGAAGCTTATTTTCACTTCCACATGGTACTTCTATTGGTTGTTCTTTACAATCAACCATTCACTTATTTTAGTCATTCCTAGAATTTAATATAATTTCTTTTTTCCTACATCTTATAACAAGGAAAATACTTTGCAAGGTTACTTCTACATCTTTAAAAGTTTTAACAAAAATGATATGAATGTATGAAAATCACCTTGTCCATTTGAACATTACAAGATACAAGAATATCATATGCGTTCCTCATGACATCCAAAAATGATCCATCTGGAGTCTGCAAAAAGGGAACAAATAATAATCCTTTTTAACCCATTTTAGTAAAGCTCAAATATATCTGAACCAGAAACAATCTTCTCCTAAACTGAATATTTCAATACAATCAGTTATATTGAGACACAAACACATAACTCAATGCACTAAATTAGGATTCCATGTATCCCCTCTCTAACCAGAAAATCACCAAATGAATAGACTTCATAGATTTTCAAAACGATATAGTTGCTAGAAGAAACCTGATGCAAAGATTTGTCCATCGCTTTCCTTTCTTTTTTAGCAGATGATGTGACCTTACGCCTTTCATTGTACATGATAAATGTATCCAAATTTTCTGTGAAACACCAATTAAATGACAAAGTATTTTCCTAGGTAAATACTTTGAATACTTTGCATAATAAAAGATAATTCTTCAAACAGTGGATAAGTAAAGAATTTGGATAAAAGACCTTATGCATACCTTGAACATTAGAAAAGTGCCTATAAGGGAAACTTGTGAATAGTGAATCAGCTACATTTTGCATTGTACATTCAAGTCTTCCAGCATATATACTGCTCATTTTTACCCCGCCCATGTCAGAATCCAGCAGGCACATAACAGTATAAGCTCTATGAATGTTCAAAACTTCAAACAATAGACTATTGAAAAGAAAATAAACTTGATTGAATATAATTTGTGTGTGAAAAACACATGCAAACCCATCATAACATCAAGTTTTCACAAAACATTAAAATGTTGAGTTTCTGTAAACACTTTCCTGATGCTAATTAACTCATCCCCAGCAGATAAACTATAGCCAATGCTTGAAAACATTTCTAAGGACTCATGGAGGAATCTCTATGCTGGTTGTAAGTATCTCTTGTTTGGAGATGTTCAACTACCATTTGGTTACAAGAAAGTTGTGATCATTACATATTTCTTAATACCCATAATTCTGCATTACATTTTATAATCAATAAAAATTTAGGTGACTTCTTTACACTCCATTTTGCTAACGGAGTGAGTGTGTGTTCATGGTATTCAATATATACTTCTTTGTGTCCTTGCAATTCAAGTTTCAACTAAACATATTATCTATTTTGTCAAATGTATATCTTTGTCACTTAATTCCTTTGACAAGATTGGTCCACTCATCCTTTCAAATATAAATAGATGTTTTAAAGGATCTAAATATAGAACTCCAATAACCAACTTTATGTCATTCCTCTTTGAAGCAACTGTAATTGATGAATATTTAAAGTACAAAAAACTCATACTACATGTTCTTGTCCTTTAATCTCCTGCACTATTTTTTGTGGACAAACATAACTTCAATATGCAGCAACATAGAGACAAGATTCATCATCAAACATAGCAGAGTTCTATAAAACTAGTTGCTTTTGATAAGAAATATATTATCTAAATATCTCCTCCAAAGTTAACTATATTCTTGAGTTAGCATCTTGTCAGTTGCCAGTCTACATTAAAAGTGTAAAATATCATGGCAGTCATTGAAATACTTCTTTAGTAAAAAATCAGAATGCAATTTTTTTCTTTCTCTGTTTTTTGAATTGAAAACTTATAGAAGGGATGTTTTCCTTTTGTAAAAAGGTATTTAACTAAAGCACACCTCATTTTGAAATAATAATATTTTTCTCTAGAGGCACAAAGATGTTCCCATTATGCTCACCTCAAACTTTAATAGCCATATTTGTCCTTTATAAATTTAGAAGAAGACTTTAAACTAAATCCAGTTGAATGTTCTCATTTGACCACTTGTCTTTCTTGAGCATTTCATAATATGTAACTTTCTACCTTTCTTTTGAATAACTGTAAAATATTGCATTAATACAAAAAGAGTAGGTTATATATTAGATGCCTGAACAGGTAAAATCATGTGATGACAAACTGCTACTTTCAAGAGATTTACCTGTTTTACATTGAGATAAGAGGACTCTAGTGTATAGCTTTGTGATTCAATCTTTGGGACCCACCAACAAAAGAGCATGCAATCATCATTAATATTATCCAAGTCAATGACTGACTTACAAGCTATTCCAACCATAGTAATGGCCTTAATAGTAAACTACAACCGGTCATGATTAATTTTTACAAAAATAATGAAATCACTGATTCAAAAGTGTAATGTCCCCTTCTCATCAGTGATCAGCTCAGTTGCTCATCAGCCTATTACGAAGGCCCATAGGCTCATTGAGGTAAAATTAGGGTTTCCTTGCTTGGAGGTTTGAGGCATTTCTGGGTGTTTACTATTTATAGTAAATACTATTTTTGGGAGTGGTCCTATTGGCAGTGCTTCAGTATGTTTCTATTATTGTTGGAGCAGTTGGTAATTTTGGTGCAGCTTTCAAAATGCAGTATTTGTTGGCAATTATTTAATAAAAGGAAATTAATGTTATGTTTCCTTGTTGACCCCTTGGCCTAGGAAGATAACCTCAAGTTTTGTTTAAAACGTGGAGTTGAAGGGGCACGCCCTCATAAAGGAAAAATTAAATATTTAATAAAGTTTTAATTGCCATGAAGTTGGACACCTTTTTGAGAAGGAATTAATAACTTTGGAAATTTGAAAAGTCTCAAATGTGACTTTTGGCGTACCATGAGGGAAATTTGAAGAGTCATCTCTTTCTCTTTTAAAATGTAGCTTTGCTCCAGCATTTAGTATCCATTGTTAATTGCTAAAGTTATGCTGTCGAAATGATATTGTGATTATTTCTTTGAGGGATGCTTACCTTCTAGATTCCAATCAATTTCGTGTTTGAGAGACAACACCTAATTGGTTTTTATTGCTGCTTCTCATTCAGACTAGCAGATGGAGCTCAATTGTTGAAGATTTTGGAGTTTTTCTCAGTTTTGGTGTTGTTGATATTACTACAGCTGAAAGTGTTTTTTGTTAACAGCTTTTTGAGCAAATTAAATATCATTCTGGGTATGTTTGCAAAGTGGTTCTAGACCCAAGGCGACCCCTTCCACAAGAGATTGGAATTTATTTCCAAGTCTTTGATTTTATATTGCAAAATCGCCCTAGCTTGGAGCCGTACCATTAAAGGAGCATTGGATTTCGAGCCAATAAATTAATGTTGGTATTTTGTGGCTGTTTCTTCATCTTGGTTTGGGCATTCAAATCGGAGGTAATTTGGTGAAGTTATGAGCATTTAATTGATTCTTACAGTTGTTGGTTATTCATTTCCAAAATTGCAGATTTACATCAAACTTGTTTCAGTTTGAATTTCCAGTCCTTTCTTCATCAATTATTATTAATATTTATCATGGAATCATCCAGTATCTTGGTGCTTTGAAATCATTGTAATATTCATGTAATTTGCAGCTCTCTTTCTATATTGTAAGACTGTAAACAGTAGTACTATTCCAGTCCTTTATTGCTGCAATTATTTCTTATTTCTCACATTAAGTACCCCCGGATGGTTTACCGCCAGTGTGGAGAATAAATATTTAATCTCTCTTGTACCCACTGTCAAGTGGTGAATCCCCACTCTTGAGTGGATGCCTGCCGCAACGGATGAATTAGTAGTTGGAGTTCTTTTCTATGGCTAGTTCTCCGCCTAGTAATTTCAATTTGTAATAAGTACTCTGTCATATGTTAGCACCTCGCCCTCAATGGGATCTTGAATGCACATTCTTGGCGTTGAGTTTTATCTTCAGTTTCTAGTTGTATTCTATTTATGTATCAAGTTTAGATCCTAGGGATCCTCTGACCATATGCACGCCCCTCTTCCTTAAGTGGTTTTAGGGCGCATTCTTGGTTAGAGTTGTTTTGATAGAGTTTGGGTTTGGAGCTAACCCTAATCACGTTGGCCTAGTGTTGATGATTGTGTAAAACTGTGGCAAAAAATTGGTTAGCATATTTCAAAAAGCCTTGGTTTACAAGATTTGTGTCTTTTCTCGAGAGACCAGATTATACACAAACCAATTATAATCGCAATGATACCATTAAGTAGAAATATGTGAAGCTCCATGAGAAGGATTGACTAAAATCTTTCCTTATTGTTGGCCTTGTTTTGCTAATTTGTGTTGGTAGGGATGGTTGATGTTTTTAAACTGAAACATGACATGCATAGCTCTTCGTGGTTGCGCCAGTTGAGTTTTCAGAATGAGTGACTTGCCTCTTAGAATATGGCACGAGTTCGGCCTGCTCCTGGAGCATCTAAGCAATCTCCTCTTTGCATCATCCAAAATTAAGAGTCTTTTGATGGCCTCCAGTTTCTGCTCATGCTGCTCTATAATTATGCCCATGTGATCAGTGCATGCATTCATGGTCTCCATTCACTCCTATTGCTTTTGAACCCCATGAAGAAGGCTTGCCATACGGCCTTCTAGATAGGAATATGAAACCCCTTATTCATATTTTTGTTGATTTTCTGTAATGTGATTGCCATTCCAAATACATCAGCTAGGAGTGTAGGCACACACTTGGATTTCTCAAGTGGTTCACTGTGAAATACCTTTATTTCCTATATACCAAAAGAATCAACCTTACTTTTCTCCTTTCTAGGATTGGTATTCCAAAAAACAAATCGAGAGGCCTGAGGCTGACTACGTGGAGAAAGACCGTTAAAGGGTGAGGCATTTTATCCATTTCTAGAGGTGTGCAAAGGAACAGAAGGAATCCCAAACACATCCAAAGTATGATCTAAGGATGTTCTAGATCTAATAAGTTTTGGATATGGATTGGGATGTGTGCTGAGGCCTAAGATAAATAGGAGAAATCTGAATATTAAGGTTATTTGCCATCATCCGACTCGAAATGAGCTTCTTGAAAGGGTGTGTCATCAGTCTGGACTGGTTGCTGCATTTCAGAGCTTTTTCCATATTTCTTCTTCATTTGGGCAAACTTAGAATGTGATTACACTTTCTTATTTCCTAGGTTTTCTCTTGTAAATTTGAATCCTTTTAGAGATATGGCCACCACTGCTACATTTGGAACAAACAACACCTCCATTTAAAATTAAATTTTGCAGCCTAACACTCCTCTCGAGCAGCATTTTAGGCAAAAAAAATCAATGCATGCTTAGTGCACTTTTTATGATTTATCTGTAAAATCTGATGCCGTCTCTCACAATGGAAGAGAAAGATTGTCTAGAGGAATTCAGTGCCATCAAAATGTATTAATGAAATGAAAGTCTAGCATGAAAAGTGGTTATGAAATGAGATCAATGTATGTACAGGGGCTGAATCATGAGATCTTGGCATTTTTAATTCTGAGAAGTATGCTTCCCAATCACTGAGAGATCTATACATTATCTGATTTTAATTTGACTTTTACCCACTTAAAATTAATGGCTGCTACTCCTGGCATTTAATGTTGCCTTCCCCATTAAATGCATGATCTTATCCTTCAAGAAGTGGTAAATGAAGCAGATGAAACTGGCATTCCAATTCTGAGCCATTCAAACAGCTTCCTTATGTCCACCTAATGTACTAGTTTCTTCAATGAAATGATGGAGTGTTGCAGTAAGGCTAATGTCCTATAAAGGGGGGCTAGCTAATTTCTCAGAAGGTGCTACTGAGAAAAACTAGGAGCCTTTTCTAAGTAAAGGGTCCTAAGGATTCTTTAATTATTTCTGCTAAGAAACTTTAAATGGAGGTGAGGAACCTTAGATGAGAAACTATAGAAAATATATGCAAATAGCAATTAGAATTTAAAAGAATATGTCATAAAAGCTGCCACATGGACATAAAAGTCCCTAAGCTGGTGGAGGAAACTTTCAGCCCCCCTCCCTCTTGTAACCTTTTCACACATCACCCCATTCAAAATGGGGACCCCCTAATTTTTGTCCCATTTACGTTTTTTGGCTTTGGTTTTGCGGCTGTCTCTCTTTGTTCCGTCTGTCTTTCCGGGGATGTGCCTATCTTTGGACCTAAGTTGAAATTTTGGCCAAGTCTGTGAAACTAGGGTTTCCATTCTTCAGGCTTGTTTGGGGTTAATTTAGGTGAGCAAATTGACATCTGAGCCTAGCACTGCGTTCAAAAAGCTTCAGGAAGGTTCCCATTAAATTTTCACTGAATTCTAACAACTTACTATTTTTAGTAAGTACTCAATTTGGGGCCTTTTTCTCGGGACATTTTGAAATTCTAACTATTGCACCACGTTTAGAGCACTTTGAGCTACTTGCCTGCAAAATTTGAGCAAATTCTGATAACTATCTATTTTTAGTAGTTCTGGCTTCCAGACCAATTTTTAGAGTTTGCATGTACGATTTTTAAATGCATGTCAGGATAGTCTTTCTGGATTTCTCAAGAGCTTCACGATGATATAACATGCAAGTCAAGTTGATGACTTTCCATTTTTAGCAAGTACCCCGCATGCAAACCAGTTTTCTAGGTTTTTTGAGATCTCTCGGGGGCAGTATGACATGCAACCAAGTCTGGCAATCAGTTGGTCACTTTTCTAGCACTTACTATTTTTAGCAGGTTCACTCCAGCAACCCCCAGATCTTCAATTTCATGAGCAGAGCAATCCAGAACAGAAACGAAGTCATGAGGATCACGTGGAACGAATTTCAAGTCAAGGGGAGTTGCAGAAGTTCGAGAATCAGGGAGTTAATAAAAATAGAAAGCAAGGGCAAGCCAGTCAAAATTGGCTAAGTATCCAAGAGTCACCTTTAGTGGTTTCCTTAACACTCTAGATGCAAAAATGCCTAAGGCAGGTGGCAAGGAAGAAATGGTCGAGTCCAAGACAAGAAAATCCTTCAAGAACAGGAATTGAGGAAAAGATGAAGGCCCAAGCGTTAAAGATCATCCTCAAGCACTAAAATGTTCTCAAGGCTAAGGAGGGGGAATGAATGAAAACTCCAGTATTAAAGAGTGACAGCGGAATGGATTGAAGAACAAAGTAGAGGAATTCTTCTCAAGTGTGAAGTCCTTCAATGACCCAGAAAATGTTCTCCAGCATACTTCGCACAACCCAAGATGCAATAACAACAAGGGGGAAAATCACCATCAAACAAGAGAAAGAAGTAGCCGTCTTGGAGTTTAGATTGAGAACATGCATGCCATATCAGTTCAAGAATAGAAGTTGTGATGATTGTCGGCGTAAAATCTAACACCTCTGGAGTGCAGGTTTGTACGGACAGCTATGTACACTACGCAATGAGTGCTCTTCAAATTAGGAGGGGAAGCTCCCTCGTTGTGCTGGAATGCATGGAAAGAAAAGTAATCTAAGTCCTATCTTTTTGTTCTCACTGGAAGAGGCACAAGGTTAAGAAAACCAAGAACGCTGGTGCCTAAGGATTTTCTGGTTCACAGATCATTAACTACAACTAAGCTATCTACTTTAAATCTATCCATTTCCTCAAGAAAACGAGCATGAGGAAATGGAGCAGGGTTTGACTATCTACGATAAACGAGTTTAGATTCTCTACTTGAGGCAAGGTGGCGCATCTATCAACTCAATCTAGACAAGTTTATTGGGCACAAAACAGATTTGAGAATTTACCATGACAATCTTATGAAACCCTATGTGGCATAACACTTGATCATAATAGTAAAGACTCATAAAACAGATTTATCATCACAATCTCACGAAACCCTATGTGGCATAACACTTGATCGTAATGATAAAAGATTCACAAAACAGATTTATCTAAACTATGGGAAGAATTTACCACGCCAATCTTATGAAACCCTATGTGGCATAACACTTGATCAAAATAGTAAAGACTTCACAAAACAGATTTATCATCCCAATCGCATGAAACCCTATGTGGCATAACACTTGATCAAAATGATAAAGATTCACAAAACAGAAAGAATTCACCATTACAATTGCATGAAACCCTATGTGGCATAACAATTAATCGTAATAGCAAAGACACATGAACAAATACCAAAAGAGCAATATTGAGGGCAAGGTAGGCGCAGCATATATTTCTCTCAAGCAAAAGTTATTTACAAATGAGCAAAAGCTCTTATTTATATACATCAAGGTGTAGGGAACCCTAAAATCACCTTTGAGTCATCTATAGTCAAATGCATGCAAGATTCGCGCCAAACCCTAATGAAGTAAACTATACAGTCAACTGGAAACTACCTCTTTAACTGAAACATCTAATCTAAAAATGGACAACAGTGTGAGCATGCACGTCCTTATTGAAAGCATGTTAACTGGAAGACTACCATCAGTTAACGAAAAACCCTAAAATAAAACTCCAAGTGTGTAAAGCTGATCTCAGAATAGATATGCATGTAATGACAACATCGAGTTAACTTGAAAAGGGTAACGCCAAGTTTAACTCGTGTGTGTAATGTCTATCCTGAGAGGTGGGAACTGAAGTCTACTGGTCGTGATCTTGAGCAACCAATCCCTCAACGAGATTGTTAACTGCATCAGCATCTGAATGTCAGCAACTTGAGCAATCTTGGCAAACTTTGCACACTCAAACTATCATTTAACTGACTTATAACTTTGGCGGCTCCGTGACTGAAGTGATGGTCATTATCTCTTCTGCAGCTTGATACAAATCGGTCTCAGCTTTTCTAATCTAAATCATGAATTAAGACCGATTTGGTCTTGAATTCAGTGTGTATTGTACTTGAAAAACTCTTTGTTGATCGGAATGGCTATATTCTCTCAACTTTTCGAAAACTAAAAATACCTGCTGAGGCTAAAAATAGCCTATCGAAAGTCAATTTCAGCGAAAAATCTGAGATATGGGTTTATCCAGAAGAAGATTCTAAGACAACCCAGAATGTCATATTTGCGAAAATTTGACTTCTACTCGACCATGCAAGGAATTTTCAGTTGAGAAAATTAGAGAGTGAAACTCGAGAACCGATGCCTCGAGTAAATTTCTCCTAAAAATTCGCACATGGTTTTCTCGAGGAAGCTATTCCGAATCAACCCGCATGATTTGTTTTGCTCCAAAGCCGCCAATTCTTCAAACATAAAGAATTTAAGACGAGAATAGAAGAATTTAAGACGTAATAGAAAGAAGTTTTTTAGGCTCCTCAAGCTAAAATTTCATCTTGTCTCAAGTCCGCCGAATTCCGACTTGTACCGCAATAAAATGTTATTGGAGAAATCGCCTTGCAAATAGATGAGAAATCTGCCTTTGTTTGAGAAATAATAATCTCCTTGAAAATACGCCTTTGCCTTGAAGAAAAACGAATTTTGCTTCAAAATTATGAATTTCCTTTGACAAAATTTGCCTTTGAGAATTACGATTTTCCCTTTGAAGAAAATATGAATCTCCTTGAAAAATACGAATTCTCTTGAAAATATGAATGATAAATGAAGAAGGCGCCATGCTTAAAGAAGATGAAATTCGCATTAATCTGACAACTGCAAGAATTCAAAACCTGACAATAATAGAAGTCCTCTGATTGGTTGCCCTTCAGTTGCACTGCCACTGACTGGAAGCTCAAATAATAATAAAATATTTATTATCATGCAATTAGCAAGGGTGCTAAAAATAGAAAATTGCTATTTATAAATAAGCAAATTTGGAACTTCAGTTGACAACCGGGTGAAGCTTTGAGATTCATCGTGAGACTTCAACGATTCCGAAAAGTCATCTTTTGAGCACATAGGCGTCCATTTGCTCAAGATACTTCATTTTTTACTAACTCCCTATTTAATAGCTGACAGCACTGTTACGACTGGCCAACTTCGACACTGATTTCCGGATGACCGGGTGATGCAGACTGTTCTGAGATATTCATCGGAAAGCCTACTGAACAAGGAAGAAATGTCTGCTGGGAGACATAACTGCAAAATCCATCGTTTAACCCTTTGAAAAATTAGGCGCACCTGATTAAATTGCTTTACGGGTTCCAGACTTAGCCATTTTCCTAAACTGCCGTCTGACACTTCAGACAGCTGCTGCCGGCAAACGGTGAACCCTGCTGATACAAGACGAAGCTCACTGCATGACTGGAGACATTCTGCATCCAACGGCTGTATCTATGACACCTGAAAGCTGAATTAAGGGCTTCAAAAGTAAAAGCGCCCCTGGCTCTATGTTGCACTGGTGTTATTTTGACGAAAATCAAACTTCCATCCGAGTACCCTACTTTGACCGCTGATAACTGGAGCTGGGATGACCTGATTCAGGCACTATCTGTTTTAACGGACAGCCGGAAGAGCCCACAAGAGAAGTCTCTGGAGGTGACTAAGCAAGAAAACTGCTTCTAAGACCTCAAAAACTCCAGTGCGTATTTTATTTATGTTTACCGCTACCAGACTTAAGTCATTTTTCGGACGTCTTCTCTTTGTAGTATGACACCAAAGACCTCGCACGCACGAGCGACTGCCAAATGCTGAAGGCTGACGGCTATGCTCGTTGGAAAGATAAATTGATTACGCTCAAAAGTCGTGAAGACTTTGAAAGCGAACGGGCTCGTTTGACCAGCCTAAAGGCTAGGCGCCTTAAGACTATGAAAATGCACTGAAAACCATTTGTTGGTCCGCCCGTAAAATTACGTGCTTAGTAGAATCTCCACCACGACCACCAGGAACGTCGGATCGACAAGCTGAATGATGCGTTGCGGAGCTAGGCTAGAATACTACTGATGTCGTGAAGACTCTGTCTACAAATTCTGGCATCTGGAGGGTCCTTTAAACCAGCGCCCTTGGCCTGTACTTGCACTGGGAACAAACGGAGAAGCTCAGAAACGTGAAAACTCCATTTTAAGCTGGTCTTTGGACGACTGCCGCCTGAACTCTGAGATTCGGATGACCGCGCTTGATATCTCGTTGGATAAGCAGACTAGTTGTGAACAGATTGACTGCATCTGGCAACGAAAATGTCGACATTTACCCCTGCTTCAAGATGGGCGCCCTCAAGCTAGAGGCGCGCTTTTGCCTGGAAAAGACAAATTTCTCATCTCCTAAAATTTAGGGATTTTGACTTCTGTTGCTGATAACCAGAGTTGTGGTTCTCGGAATGCTTCGCTGGATAGCTCGACGGATAG
The DNA here is from genome assembly GCA_007258455.2 of Sequoia sempervirens. Classification (NCBI taxonomy): domain Eukaryota; kingdom Viridiplantae; phylum Streptophyta; class Pinopsida; order Cupressales; family Cupressaceae; genus Sequoia; species Sequoia sempervirens. The sequence continues at coordinate 101,151,623 of VDFB02281492.1, read as the reverse complement.
CCAGACTAATTCTGAAGAGATTGACTGGATGCTTGAACATTTTAACCAGAATCTTAACCTCCAATAAACTGGGCCCCCCTGAGCTATACTTGCGCTTTTGGGATTTTCCTCTGAGAAATCTCCATGATTTGATCTTTAAAAACTCTGTTTCGATCATTGAAAAGACTGTCTGCAATATGAAATGTCGTCGTAAGATGCTCCTCCATCGTGAAGATCTTCATTTTGAGTCTCTGCTTCAGGTTTTGATCAATATAACTAACTTTGACTGACAAACTATTGACAACAACTCCATGCTTGACATTGCCCAAAACTATGTTTTACAACATTTTAGCAAGGTTTAGACTTTTAAATGCAAAATGCCTTGATGAAGCAAAAAATTTGGTTTGGGTACAACAATGATCAGATTGATCGAGTTTGCAGTCAAAGAGAAGGACAATGGAACATGTTTTTTGATGAGAATCTTCTAGAAGATAGTGGGCATTAAATGCTCATAGTGGTCAAAGGGAGAGAGTGGGCATTTTGTGCTCATTTATTACCCCACTCCTCCACTTTCTAGCAGTTTTTTGGGCAGAATCTTGACTAGGGCTTATGTGGCTCAATCTGAGCCCTTCCATCCATTGGAATTGGCCAACTATAAAAGGGGCATCCCCCCTCATTTGTAATATATAGAATAGAAGATAGGAAGATAGAGAGATAGCTAGGAGTTCGTAGACATAGAGGAATAGAGAACATAGAGAGATAGCATGGTATAGATTGATAGATTGATAGCATAGCATAGATTGAAGAGGAAGGAAAGTTTTTCAAATTGAATGCTTTGTAAGAAGTTGTTGTGAACACTCCTACAATAAAAAGAGTTTTCATTGCTTGTGGTTTCATCTTTTGTTGTGGGTATCTAGCAAGTTTTCTTCGTCCTTCCAATTTGCGTAGAATCTTAAAGTAGAACTTGGAGTAGAATAGATTTCATTTCATGCAAGTAGATAGTTGTGGAATGTGTTAGTTTTATGATCAGATGTAATGCACAGAAAATTAATTCAAAAAATCAGACACAATAACACAGCAGATACCCTGGGAAAACCCTCCTCTTGAGGGAACAAAACCCCAGCAACAAATATATCTCTTATATATTTAAGTAATGGCAACAAGTCTCTTTACAATGAGACCACACACAAGGCCAATATTCAGCACTAGCAATGGCTGTAGAACAATCAAGTAATCTGCTCTTACTTGATCTCCAATCTGCACTTAGAAACTTCACAATCTGCACTTAGAAGAATTCGCACTTCTCTCTTGAAGAGTTCGCACTTGAATGAAGAAGGAAATCGAACTTGTTTGATGCGTGAATGTGAGAAAATGACCTATATATACATTGTTACAAGAGAGGTTGCACCTCTTCAAGAAGGAGGTCGGCCAACAAAAGAAAATATAATCCCAAATAATAACTAGGTCAGCCACCAAAAACATAATTACAAATAATGAATATTGATTACAAGGAAGGTTGGCCATCTTTAGAAATTCGTGTCTCTTCAATAAATTGTTTTCTTTATGAATTAAATAGCCCCTTGGCTATATTTAATTTATCAAAAGTAAAAGGAAGATTGTTGGAAGAAGACCACGACGCTGCCATAAACATCAACATGTTTAAAGTGAGATTTTTGGAGGAAGATTATTGTATTGTCTTTGTTACTTGTTACCTTTACATGTTTAAAGTGAGATTTGGAAAATTTTAATTTACGCAAGGGATAGGTCGTTACATGCGGTATCAGAGCTACCAGGTTCTGCACTGAAACCTATAAGCTCATTACATAACAATGTGTAAACCTTATCAGAAGATAATAGTTGAAAAGTTCTTGTGCCACAATGGCAAGAGAAAAGAACTTAGAGAAGTGAAAAGGAAAAATGAGATCCTTAGTAACTTATGTAAACTAGGACGAGTTAAGAGTTATCCCTAGAAAAGGAACTCCTAAACCAACAAATATCACCTAGAATTGTGGAAGTATATGCAATCAGGTTAGGTAGAAAGGATAGGATGAATAACCAGATTATACCCTTATCAAACAAAATAGTTTTATGATTCCAAGAGAATTAGAAGGAAAGAAATAACCTTTAATAGTTGCAAACTACAGTTATAAAGAGTTGGGAACTTTTGGATTTGATTAAAACAACTACGAGTCTATGAGAATTTGGGAATGAAACAAGGGAATTAATGTCAGAGTTAGGACGTCAAGACAACAACAGAAATTGTTGAATGAGGAACCACTAAAACCTAGGAAAAGATAGAGTAAGAGGCTGCACGGAATGTGGCAAGGTAATGTCCAGTATACCAAAAAAATGAAGAGCGGATGTCATCATTGGTAGCACATACATACTCTCTTAGATTCCAGAGGAAAATGGTAGAACATAAGACAGATCAATCTGACATAATGTTCTAAGTGGATAAACTCATCAAAGTAATCAACGTTTTTGGAAAACTTGACTTACAGGATTTTGATTTTAAATAATATATTGTGGACAAAGTAGTTGCTTAGAAAACATGAAAGGGTATTTCAGTTTAGCAAATAATGATAGGGTTGCGTAAACCATGATCATACTTGAAACGTTCGGTTGAGCGAATGTGCAAAATATTATAGTCAATAAGCGAAAGTGGTAAACCAAAACTTGCACGAAAATCTTGTGAATGTATGCTTATATGTTTTCCAAAAAATAGTTAAAAGTTTAATTAGGCTAACTTGTACTTGTATTAAACATTCAGGTTTAAGTGAACTTTTAAAATCATGGTGAAAGTGTATGAGAGGACGAGAAATATTCCTAGAACAAGTCGCGAAGAGGAACAAAGAACCACTGGTATGGAAGCAACACTCGACTTGATTTTGGCAAGATTAACCAGTTTGGAGAACGAAAGAGCGAAAGAAAAGTTGGAGAAAGAAATGAACAAAGACAACACGGAAGGTGAAAGTTCATCTCATGGACGAGATGATAACTGCAACCATAAGAGAGAAAAGTCGCCAACCAACTCCACTGAAACAAACAAGAAGATAATTTCTACTGAGCTTTCTCGCGACATGAAAAAGATAATACCGCCAAAGTTTGATGGCAGTGCAGGAGGTGATGAAGCTGAAATCTGGTTGGTCCAGATGGAGAAGTATTTTGAGATAAGAAACTACGATGAAGTAACAAGGGCAGCGTGGGGAGCATACCAATTAGCATGGGAAGCCTCTAATTGGTGGATAAATAAAAAGCTTGAACTGGATATAAGTTCCTGGAAGTTGACTTGGGAAGAGTTTGTTGAGATTTTCCGCAAGCAATGGTTGCCACAACTCTATTATGACCAAAAACTCTCTGACTTTCAAGAATTGAGGCAAGGGACCATGACAGTCAACGAGTACTGGGAGAAGTTTACTCGGCTTCTTCGATATGTTCCTATCTATCATAAAGATGAACGATTCTGGATTAGGAAATTCATCTTGGGACTGAAAAAAAATATTGGAGGTGAAGTTGATATGCATGGTCCGACGACAATGGACCTTGTGTATGAAAAAGCCATAAAGCAGGGACAGAAGCTTAAGGCAGACTCCAATCAATGTGAAGAAGAAGAGCAAAAGAAGGAAACTAAAGTCCCCGATAAGATTGCCCCCAAAAAGGAAGAATTTGTGCAAGATGTAGAAAGGAAAAAGGGGAAGACATCTCGCTTCAATGAAAAGGAATTCAGAGGAGATTGGAAAAGAGACAACTCCAGGTATAATGACACTAGTAAAGCTAGTGAAGGTGATAATAAGACTGGAGAAATCATAGAGAAAAGAGGACCAAGAGCAGGATGCTTTATTTGTAGAGGTAATCATTATGCAAATGAATACCCTAACAAAACTTCTGGTACCCAGCATGGCAACTCACTGCCTACTCAAAAGGCCATGTTTCAGCAGAGGAAACACGCTGCCATGAGTGATGGACAAGTTGATGTCCAAATTACACCGATCAAACATTCTTGAAACTTTCAAGAGTGTAGAATAAATGTAGAGTCATATTTTTATGCTTTTGAATAATACCTTAGCTCATCGGGGACGATGAATCATAAGGGGGGAGTATGTTACACCCCGATTGTATAGATACTACTGCATAGGGAAATGCACTGTAATGATTGAATCTTTTAGATGAATAAAACATGTTGTTCTTGTTATCAAATGATTGTCTCATTTGTCTGATACTTCTATTGATGTAATTTTGAATAAATGTTGCATATAAGTTATGGAATAATGTTTATTCTAACTTTTGAGATGTTTTATGTAAACTGCTTTGTTTTGAGCATATGACTTTCGTCGCCGTGTCATGATGTGTAGGAAAGAGGATCATTCCTCCAAGCAGAGGAGAGATATCACTCAGGGAGGAGCTTGGTCGGGTAAACAATAACGAGAACCATCTGAGCATACACACACGTTCCTTAGACTGAGTAAGCTTAGTCAGTTTGTGTGGGTAATAGATAAGTCGTCCATAGGCTTGGGTGTTTGAGTCGTGTTTACTTCTATATGCATTTATAAATGATGTTTATCTATGTATCTATTTGTGGTTTTACGATTATGTGGATATTAATAATATTATATTATTATTGCCTTGTGACTTTACGTAAAATATATATATATATATATATATATATATCGGGTTGATGACTGGCTCACGATATATTGATATATTTGTTAAATATATATTTAATTATTTATTAATGATTATATATAATATTATTATAGTTATATTAAAATATATATATTTAAAATACTCGGGTATTTAAATATTTATATGTTTAATGTATTTAAAAGGACTATAATAATATTATATAATAAACTAAATAAGGGAATTACATTTTAATATTTTAAAACTTAATTGGAGTAATCATATAAGATTAAATATTTAAAGAGTAAATATTTATAAACCCCAAAGTGTAAATATTTATAAACTCCAAAGTGGAAATATTTGTAAATATTTATATGAATAAATATTGAACTCCAAAATAATAAAGTTAAAAGATTTAAATCTTTTAACATATGCAAGTTTATTTGAGAGGAATATTTAAAAGGATAGCCGCTAGTCTTGAGAAAAATATAGGACTTCATAAAAGTATCGAACCCTTTTGTGAGACAAATATTTGATGAAAACATTTGAAAAATAAACAAAACTCAGCTAAGAGTTTTTATGTGGAAATGAAGAAAGCTTCAACGTAGCAAAAATGGAGTAGGAAACTTTCAAAACTGGATAATAGGGAATGCCAAACAAAGTTTATGTGTTGTAACAAGCTGAGACTTGACAAAAATCGCAGCAAAGTGAGTCATTTATTTTTATACACCTGGCAAAAATGTGTTTCCTGTAGGTGTCGAACTAAGGAATTCCACCATGTGAGAGTTGATTTATTCTTGGTTTGCTGTCAGCAAAAGAGGATGACTTGCCTCTGATTTTCGCCACATTTCTCTTAGGAAACTTCCCAACTCGCAGTCCTGGCAGTTTGAACGCCATGGGAAGAGGAGGTACATTGGGGTTTAGGCACTATAAAAGGGGCGCCCAGTTCATTCTTCAATACACCAATTTGGATTTCGAAATCCATCTCTTTGCAAGTGAGCATTTCTATGCTTCTTTGGAATTTGAAATTGTTTCTAAGAGTTCATATTTTCTGAGCATTTCACATTTCCTGAGAGTCTTCACATTTTCTGAGAGCAGCCTTAATGCTGTGAGCAATCTTTAATTCTAAATATTGAAAACTTCACAATTTCCTGAGAGCAATCTTAATTTCTAGAAGCTATGAGTATCAATTTCTGAGTGTTATAATTAGAGTGAGAAGAGGTGCTTGAAAGTAAATCTATGAGAGGAAGTCCGCATCTTGAGAAGGAATTGCCAGTCACTCAAAAGCGCTAAAGACATCTTCTTTGGAGAGGAAGTTTATTAACAGGCATGAAACCTTCATCATTTTACAACTTTGCATTCGATCATTGTGTTTCTATTTCCTTGTATTTGTTGTGTGTGCAAAGTCTGAAAGTTAATCCCTAAATGCAATTTAGTTGTAGGGGAAAAGAACTTTCAAGGGAAATGTTTATTTGTTATGCATTAAAAGGCAAAAATTATGTTAAGGAATTTGAGAGAAGATTTAAAATGCATTTAGTATGAAAATTGCATGAGAATACTTTGGCCAAAGTAGTGAAAGGTACGGCATCCACTTAGGTGTGAGATAGTTGAGACTACACTGTCAGTTCATTGTGATCCTAGTACTAGTTCGAGATTGTGAAATAGCAAGGTTCTAGTTGTGTAGGACACAGCACTATGCTCAGTTGGTAATCGTTAAAGGATACCCTACCAATCTCTTCTTCGAAGGGAGGGCCATCTATCTAACGATAGGTGTGCAGGGGACCGCATTATAAGTCCGTGGTTGGTGGAAAAGTGCCCGAGTGATGTTTTTCCTCCACAGCAAGCAGCCGATGTACCAAGATTTGAAAGGACGGACTTTTGGACCTTCTTACTTCTATTTGTGCAAAAGCTTACGAGCTATGTATTTAACTGTACTACTTTTGAATTCTGATTTATATTTGCAATGAAAATGGAATTCATGTGGAAATATATTGTAACTTGTATACATTTATCAATAAAGAAATAAAAAAATTTATTGTATTGTCTTTGTTACTTGTTACCTTTACATGTTTAAAGTGAGATTTGGAAAATTTTAATTTACGCAAGGGATAGGTCGTTACATCAACTTAAAATAATATTAAAACGTCACTTCAATTTCTGGGTCTACATTATCTTGACTTAATTTTTGCTTGCTATTGGACGCCCTATAAAGTTAACTAAAGTGCATTGAGGTGGCGCCCTATTTAGGGTTTATTTCTCAGTCAGTTAACTGTTATGGAGGTCCAATAGCATTGAGGCACCTAAATTTAGGAATTGCATGCAATTGTGACGCCTTAAGACATGAATTACTTCATTAAGGCATTTGGGCGTCCATTATTCTCATCACAGGTGGAAGTAAACACATTTTCTTGAGCAAGCAAAGATCTGATATAGGCAATATTTTTCAGTGTTCTTCGTAGTGCCAGATCTAGATTGTTCAAAAGATATATTTTTCAGACTTCATTTTTCGAGGTCATGCAAACTTCATCAAATCCAGTTCAAGCATAGGTGACTTTTTCAAAGGCAGAATAATAACTTCTATTTTCTATCTCTAAAATTCTTCTATCCTTGTCTTAGATTTTTCTCTCGCATGTCAAAGTAAACGGCAGAATTTTCAAAATTTGATCATCTAGGTTCACATATTTCAGCGTCAGCAGCAAAACCCATGTTTTAGATTTTTTCGAGAAAATTGCCTCGTTGCTTCCATTTCTGAAGCACTATGCTTTTTTTCCGAAGATTCCTTTGCATGTGGGCCAAAAACTCAATTTTTTCAAAATCGAATCATTTGGGTTGGGTTAGAATCCCATTGCCTACAAACCCATGTTTTAGTTTTTCTCGGGAAAAATTGCCCCCGAAAACCCTAAAACACCTACAGTTCTCGACTAAAAAGCCTTTGCATGCCTTGCTAAAACTCATTTTTTCGAGTTTCTGATGATCTGGATTTGCTTAGAATCTAATTCTCTACAAAATCCACGTTTCAAAAAAATTCCTAAAAATTCTTCCCCAACTGGTTATTTTCAGCCTCATCCAAAGCCTTTTTCAGGTTTTTTTGAAAGTTGTCCGAACATATCCAACTTTACAGTCAAAAATCCAGATTTTCAAAATGCAATTCAACCCAATAGAATACGAGGCTAAATCGGTCATGGTACACGACTTCTTGAAAACCACGGACACAAACTTGGGTCATGTCTATCCAGTGGTCAAGTTGAGCACGTTGGAAGGTATTAGCAGCACAACAGTCAAAAATATTGAGCGTTCCAGGTTGCTGGCAGCAGCATCTATTCCTATCACAGTTTTTGATCTCGAGTTCGTCATTGCTTGCATAAAACATTACGACTCATCCACAAGACAAATCAGATCAGCCGATGGGAGAGTCATTTGCGGCCTCAAGCCAAGGGACGTGGAGAAATGCTTTGCTATTCCACCCCGCTCAGAAAATTTTACCATAGTCATTGACGATTGCAACAAGATATGGCACGGAGACGGAGAAAGATCTCAGAGAAAGGTTGTTGTAATGTCCCCATTTTGGCCATACGCTCTTCATTTGGATTTAGCCTATTTCCGGAAATCCATGGGCTAAGTTGAAGCAAAAAATTAGGGTTTCCTCTTTCAAATACTGCTCAGTTGGCGTTCAAAGGATGTTGGGCAGACTTACTCTTTATAGCAGTTCTCTATTTTTAGCAAGTCTATATTTTGGCAGTATCTGCTTAGCAGCAGTTCAATCCTTTGCAGTTTGGCTTTTTGATGGTTTTGAAGCGAACTTACTATTTTTGGCTTTGGCTATTTTTAGTAAGTCTAAATTTGGCAGTAGCATCATCAGCAATTCAGCTCAAGTCATCTTGCTATCCTTCAGTTTTAGTTTGGCTTTGATTATCTCAATGGATTAAGTTTATACTTAGTCAATTTTATGTTACTCAGTTGTACCCCACGCCCAAGAGTAATAACTTCATGTTGTTTTAAAAAGGGGACATTATGGGGTCAATTGTGCATTTAATGATTTATTAAATGTTTTATTATTGCATTATTAAGTTGGACGCCTAAAGGGAGGTTGAATAAAGTTTTATTATTTCAAAAAGTAAAATGCTTAAAGGTGGCGTCCCTCTTGGAAGTTGAAGGGATTCAACTTCTTGGAATTTGAAGTGATTCAGTTGCCAATTGAAGCTTATATATTGAGGCTTTGAGAAGAGTTCATCATCTTTAGAAAAATATAACGTTATGCTGCAGGTTTGAAATTGAGAACCCAGCTAAGGGAAAGCTTAGCAATTCCACTCCATTCTTCGGGCCTGAAACTATGGTTCCCTAGATGGTGGATTGAGAGTGTGCTTCATTCAGAAGTGCACATTGAGCTTCATTGTTGGAGAAATTGATGTTATTTTCAGTTTAGAGCTTGCTGGTTCGTTCATGGCTGAAGTAGAATTTCATTTGCAGCTCTTTGGGTGATTTTAATTTGGTTATGGGTATTTGTCCCATGGATTCCTATGCTTGTGGCGCCCTATTGTGCAAATTTTCAGATTTTATTGTGAGCTCTCCAATTTTCTAGAGAGGTCACCCTCTTCTTAGGGCCATACCATTCTCTTTAAGTGGTTATTGACATATGTGCCTTTATTCTTTATGAGTTTGGCTTTGTTTAACACTTGCTGGTTGGACGCCTTACTTTAGAGTTCATTGCTTTCAATCTTGGGCGTTTTGGAGCAAGTTTGAAGAAGTTATAATCCATTTGGTTATTGTGAAGTTGCTGGTCTGCATTCTAAATTGTTGGCATTTACAAATCAGACTTAATTATTTCCAAGTTATGCATTATTTCTTGGAAATATTTGCTGCTAGTTCTTGAGCAGTCCTTTTGAAAAAGACAGGAGCTTTGGAGATGAAGTTAAGAACAAATTATTGATGGCTAATTGCTGGTAAGAAATCTCAGTTTGTTGGTTTTAAATCAGATTCATCATTAGTTCAGATTTTGGCTTAGTTTTTAGTGATTGAAAAGTTTGGAAGTGTGAGAGATCTTCTTTCTTCAATGTACATTGATTATATAGCAATTAACACTTATAATTTGCAGTAGTTCTCTTCATTGTAAGGCTGATAACAGTAGTACTGTTTCAGTTTGTTTAATTGTTGTTTTATTTGTGTTTAATTATCTCATTGTAACCTCTGGATGGTTTACTGCTAGTGTGGAAAAAAGAACTTGCTAATTCTCTCATTGTATCCACTGAAAAGTGGTGAATTCCCACTCATGAGTGGATGCCCGCCGCAGCGGATGAATTAGTTGATTTGTTTGTAGTTTTCCCCCCACTGTTTAAGTGGTTGAGCGGAAATCTTTCATAGCTGGTTCACTGCCTAAGTTTATTTCAGTTTTGTAATAATTACTCTCCCATATGTTAGCACCTCGCCTTCAAAGGGATCTTGTGTGCACATTCTTGGCATTGAGTTTATTTTACACTTCCAATTGTAAGCAATTTCAGTTGTTGAGTTATTTGATCCTAGGGATCCTCTGACCATATGCCCGCCCCTCTTCCTTCAATGGTTTTAGGACGCATTTTTGGTTAGAGTTGCTTTGATAGAGTTTTGGTTTTTTCGCTAACGCTAATCAAGTGGCCAAGTGTTGGTATTTGTGTTAAAATTGTGGCAAAAAATTGGTTAGCATATTTCAGTTGCTCAGAGATGGCTAAAAGAACAGAAAACTAACATGCCAAAGAAGGTTGGTCATGGGGAGTTCAAGGACGAAGTTGCTATCTCGATAACTTTGCTCAACCAGGTTATAGTTCAGGAGGAAGCTCATATTTTCCGACTGTGGATGTTCTATGTCATTTCTCAGATTATCGACAATAAGGAACACTTTGACTGGGCCATGTTAATCAGCGAGTGTCTTCACCAACAAATCACAGGATTCCTTAAAATCCATGAGTTTCACATGATGTCTTATCTAGTCTACTTAATTACATGTCAAGGATTTTATAGAACTTTGAAGACCAATGGAACTCTTGGCGTTCAGCATGTTCATGAATATTACTCACAATTGGAGTTTTCAAAGGTTGTACAGGATTTCAAAGCGGCGAATGATCATTTCCTAATGAAGAAAATCAGAGACCTCGATAATGAAATGCACATCACGATTTCACCAATGGCAAGATCAGCAATGGAGAGCTGGGCGGATTGGTTCATTCAATTCCCCACTTTCACGTATATTCGAGTGTATGGTTACACCAGAGAACCTATGATGCTACCTAGAGACACGACAGACAAGGTCCTGTTCATGGAGTTCATGAGACAAGCTCACGATGTTCACTCTTTTCTTTGCAATCGGCACAAGCAAGTATTCACCTTTCCTTTTGGGTTGGGTATTTACAAGTGCAAGACAGCCGCTAATTGCAAGTTAATGACGAACGAGTTGTTAAAACTCAATCTCAGGTACCTCAATGAGAAGCGTTCCTATGATCCTCTCAATCATTATGCAATTCGGTTGGAGCGAAGTAATTCACACAGGCCAGCACTTGAGGACTTTTGGGTCAACTATGAAGATGAATTTGAAGTGCGCCGACGTCATTACTGTAGACTTACTCTTCCTCAACTTGCTGATTTCTTATTAGAAGACGTTGAGGGTTTGTCAGATGATGACGGAGAGGTGTTACTTAGCACCTACGGTAAAGACCAAGTTCGCCAACCAGATTGGTACGCCAGAGAGAACATTTTAGTGGAGGAGTTGTCAAGAGGAGTTATCAAGACCAACATGTACTTCTTGGATAGCAAGAGAAGGCAAAGGGCAGTTCCAGTTACAAAGCCGCCAATAGGGTTTTCTTCACTTCCTTCTACATCTAGGTCAAGGCCTCAAGTTAAGGTCATCATGCATCCACCTAAAGATGTCAGAGTTAGTGGGAACACAAAGGGAAGAAACACGGGACAGCAGATCGAGAAGGCGCTAGAGGTTCCAGTAGAGTCAGTGATACAAGCTTAAGTCAGTTCTTCGTCTCCTGGTTCGCCATTTTCACCACAGTTTCCTCCCATTGATATTGACTCAGAGCCAGAATTACCAGTTCGGCAAGCCTTAGTACCGGTTGATCCATCAGAGGTTGACACAGCAACAGCAATTTCTCCTCGCGAGGACAACATTGATCACTCGTGTTGGCTCGAGAGAACTTTGGAAAAGAGGCGGGAACCTTCATATCAGCTTGATTTATCTGAGTTTGTCGATCCTTATCAAGATAGGTCGAAGAAAAAGGTCAAAAAGCAGGTGCACATAGAGAAGAATCCTGAAGCAAAGAAGTCGTTGAAGTTGCTACACCACCATGGCAAGAGCCTGGATAAAGTCAACGTTGGTGATTTCACCTTCGTCAAAGCTAATCTTGGCAGGAGCACTTAACATGTGGATGTGAGCCTCTTTAAGGTTGTTGCAAGTAATCTAGAAGAGCGCATCATGAAGGACGGAGAAGATAAGGAAGCTCTCAAGGTTGAAATCAAGCAACTCCCTCAGTACATCTCGGATCTTATTCATGGAAACTCGAGCAAAGCACCTATTCATCCATAGCTTCAAGGGACACCTGCAAAACAACAAAAGTGGGATCAATCAGTCAATCAAGGAAAGCTCTTGGACAACTGGATTGAAGATTTCATTGTTGCAGGCCGATACCTTCTCACCGAGTTATATCAGTTGAGGCATAAGGCGTATGATCTTCGTTAGGAGATCCATTAGCTTGAACTGACTGTAGCAGAGGGCAAACCGAAGGACTTGATACTCATATCTCAGTTGGCAGTTGCATATGACGCCATCGTAGCAGATGAGGATAAAAGGAAGGTTTTCGCTTGGAGAGAACAACAAATCTTCAAAGTGGAAACATATGAGAGAATCTCTACAAGGATGGATGTGCTCAAAGAGGATGTTGTCGGAGCTCTTAAACTCGTCAGTGGGTTTATCACTCAGATCGCGTGCCACTATCTTCGTGAGGATGGTACGTATTCTGAGCTTGATGCAGTACAGACTGAGTTCGAGAAGCTAGTTCGTGAAAGTCTTGATGGAGATCCTATGGCGTCCAAGTTGGATCACTTCTCAGTGATGACAACTAGTTTCAACAAGGCAACTGAAGAGGTCAGAGAATCCCATAGGATGATCAAAAATGGTGAGAAGGAGTTGAGTAGGCAGTCTATCATCGTGGATAGCATCAAAGTGCCAGAAGATGAGACGGTTGATAATTTCCTGGACGAGGTGATAGCCCATGATGGCTTGGAGTAGACAGTCAATTAGATCCTGCAATTATATCTGAGGATAGAGTCAGAAGCAACAGTTAACTTGACATCAGTCTTGAGTTCTAATTGCTGATTTTAAGCATGTTTATCTCATCCTCGGAGATATTTTTGGAGGAGGCCGGACTTTCAATTAGGATCAGTTAACTGATGTTAGTTATCAGTTGAAATTCATTTCAATAAGAACTTGCATGTTGCACATGTCCATTTAGTTTAGTCTTGTTTCGGTTAACTGATGGTAGCTTTCCAGTTAACTGTATAGTTTCATTTATTTAGGTTTAGCAATAAACTCTTGCATGCTTGCAAAACTCATTTAACTCAAGGTGATTTTAGGGTTCCCTACACCTTTGAGTTCTATAAATAAGAGCACCCTTGCTCATAAGTAATTAACTTTTGCTCGTGATAGCATACATGTTGAGCCCACCATGCTTGTAGTATTGCTATTCAGTATTTGTTCACTTAGTTAAATATAATTGTTGGTTTGATCGTTCATTGTATGCGTGTCTCGTTTTGCAATTTGCTGTCCCAGTTATTATTTTTTGTTGTGATTAATAAGCTTTGTTTCATATCTACACCTCAGATAGATTATTTTACCTCCTTGGGAATTTAGAGATGAAGATTATTGTTTGATGTCGTTTCTAGTAATCTTGTTTGCAGCCTACACCTCGGATAGAGTATTTTACCTCCTTGGGAATCCTGTGACCGAGCTTGTCGTTTAATGTTTGTTTTGAGTAACCTACTTTCAGCCTACACGTGGGATAGAGTATTTTACCTACTTGGGAATCCTGAATACTAGTTTACCGTTTGTTGTCGTTTTCAATAACCTTTATTTCAGCCTACATGTTACATCCCAATTGTATAGCTATTAGGCTATTAGAGTAGAATAAGGATTATGTGTTTGTAAAGACAATTTTATGAATAAATAAAGATGTGAATCACACCTTGTTGTCCATATAAGTTTCATACCTTAATGATTGTCTCGTTCTTATGTTGTTTATTTGATGTTAATCATGGTAAAAAACGTGCATAATGAGATTAATATGTGATGTTTGTATATCTTATGAAATTTATATGTATTGCTAATTTTGTGAGCAATTGACTGCCGTGAGTTTATAACTGTGGATGCAGGAATGAGAACCAGTCCTCTAGACAGAGGGGAAATATCACTTGGGAGAGGGGTATTGGTCGTTTAACCGGTAAAGTTAATCAATTGAGCATGCACACACATTGTGAACGGTACATAGGAACCAGGTCAGATAAGTTAGTCTTGATAAGTCGTCCATAGGCTTAGGAGTTTGATTTACTTCCTTATGCTTTATGTGATGTGATTGTTAAAATGTCAGTCTGACTAAACTGTGACTCCCTGTGTATGAACGAAGTAGTGATATATGATAAAGGTCAAGTGGGTACGTATACACATACATATATTTGTGTACACGTATCTAAATGCATAGACATATCAATACGTACGTACGTTAAGCAGATGGATATGCTTGTACGTATGTGTCGACATGTATATACGCATACATACGTATACACAAGAAGAATATATAAGCATGTATATACGTACACAACTTGTCTTAATATCTCTGATATAAATAATATTTCATATAATATTGTCTAGGAGATTTACATATATCTTTGTGTAAATATATATATTAATAAAGTGATTATTAATATATACATCAATACATAAGGAATATGTAAATAATTATATATTTATATATTTTATAAAATATGTGTTAATATTAAAATTAATATATTCTTAAATATAAATACGTTTATATATTAAGATATATTAATATTTAATAGAATACATATATATATAAAATATACAAATAGATATATAATTAAAATTTAAATGAAGGAAAATAATTTCAAATGTTTAAAAGAATAAGCATTATTCTTTGAAAGATATAATCGCAATTTATATAGTGAGGAAGTAAATATTCGAAAATGTAGCCGCATGAAATATTTAACTCATTAAAATACATTTCAAAAGAAGCGAACTTCACAAAGGAAATATTTGAAAAGTTTAAACTTTGAAAATTAAAAGGAAAACAAATATGGAACATTCCCGTGAAAATGCAGAAGCTCTTGCGCAGCAGAAAATACAGGGAGAAGTATTCAAGCTTGAGAATAGGGAAATGGCGAAGGATTGCAGTGCTGTAACAAGTGGAATGTTGACCTAAAAACGCAGCAATGAAACCATTATGAATTCATATGACTGGCAATAAAACGTGTGCCTGTAGGTGGCGTTTTTTATTGTTGAGTTGAAAAATTCTTAAACTACTGGCTCCATGAGGTCGATTCATCCTTGGAAATCATGACTAAGGGTTTAATAACATGCCAAGTGACATTTTGACCAGGTAAACATGTCAGTCTGTCATTCTACATGCCCAGAAATGGGGATTCTGTTGTTATTTCGGCTTATAAATACTTCTCTATTCACCATTCGAATGGCATTCTTGCTTCTCATCTTTGGCATTTTTATTTAGAGAGTTCTTATATTGCAATTGAGAGCTTCTACTGTGAGTTAGTGATACTGTCTTGCATCTTAGTATTTTCAGTAAAAGAATTAGAGTATTCTTCAACTGTAATTTTTAGACTGTGAAGAATTGGTTAGCAATCTTCTAGTGAAGAGTTTTTTGTTTGAAGAAAGTGTTTTGGAAGAGTTTTCTACTTAGGAGGAAGAGGGAAAAACTTCATTCTGTCATCATCAATTGAAGGCTGCTGTCAGAAGTGCATTGGGAAGGAGCTTAAAAGTATATACAGGCATGTTTCTTAATTGGGATTTATAGCTGAAGCTGTTTTCTTATTGTTTTAGAATTGCTGGTTGCATTTGATATGAAATAAGTAAACTATCCTTAGCAATCAAGTTTTGTTTGATAGGCTGTTATTGCATAATGATTTAAGGGATTTCATTTTAAGCAAGGGGTAAAAGTTAGGGAATGACAATGTAGCTAAAGGAGAAAGCTTGTGCAATTCAATATATTTAATTGATGGGTTAAGAAAGATTTAATAGGAATTGGGGTTTTGAAAGAAGGGATTCAATTTGATTAAAGGCTTTTAAACCAACTTAGCTTTATATGCATTATGCTAAAAGGTTGTCTCTTGTGTGTGATGATTGATTTATAGTGCTAAAAGTTTATGCATTTGTTTGGAGTTACAAAATTGTATGATCTCCGTATATGGAGAGTATGTAGAGTAAGTATTAACTTCTAGGAACGAAATGACGTCAAAACTAAGTGTAATCCTAGCTTGTGTTATTAGGTTAACATTAGGAAGCTTCGCTCCTAGGATAAAGATTTCCGGAAACAGGAGATAGGATAGTAAACACTTGTTTTAAAGACTCATTTCCAGTAAACTGTTTGAGGTAGGAAGTCTGGGGTTAACTGAACCCATTGAAGGACATGGCCTACGCATAGAGTAAGGTAGCCCAAAGGCAAATCGGCCCTGAGTAGTGTAAGTGATAGATGACTTACTCAGTCGTTTACTGAATCAAAATGCTATGGCCATAGTAATGTAATGTACCTACATCCTCTTAGTTTAGGGAGATGATTACATTGTCAGTTCACAGTGATCCAAAACGTACATACTAGGTTGGGATTGTAAGATACAAGAATCTAGTAATGTAGGACACGACACTATGCTCAGTTGGTTAACGGAATCGGTTACTCAACCAATCTCTTCGACGAAGGGAGGGCCATTCATTGAAAAATGAATGTGCGGGGGACCGCATTATTAGTCCGTGGTTGGAGGAAAAGCACCCGAGTGATGTTTCTCCTCCACAACCTGACAACCGAAGAACAAAGATTTGAAAGGGAAGAACCTGGACCGTCTTACTTCTATTTGTGCAAAAGCTGTTTAAGCTGTGTATGCACTCTTATACTTTCATACTCTGTTATTCATTTGAAATAGTTAAAAGTTATTTGTTTATGAAAAGCTTTGAAATCATATTTATATGATGTACTTTATTTTGAAAAGAAAAGAAAATTTTGTTCTATGTTGGTTACTCGTTTACTTTGATAAAAGTTATAAAAATTAGAAATTTTTATTTTATGTAGAAGTTGGGTCGTTACACTACACCTCGGATAGAGTATTTTACCTCCTTGGGAATCCTGTTATAAAGTTTATCGTCTAAACATTCCCTACTCCTAAGTCCTCATGCTTTGTTTCTCTTGAGGAAATAGGATAGATTAAAAGCATTTAGTTAGTTGTAGTTAAGATTTGCAAAACCAGAGAAAAACCTTAGCTACAATGTATTGGTTTTTTTAATCTTGTGCCTCTTCTAGCTAAGTCAAAAAGATAGGATTTAGATCATTTACTTTTTCACGCATATCAGCACAAGAGGGAGCTTCCCCTCCTAATTTGAAGAGCAGTCATTACGAACTGTGCATAGCTGTCCGTTGCCAATACGCACTCCAGAGGTGCGAATTGTAACACCAACAGTGAGCAATCATATACACGGGTCTCAATTGCTTCCCAATATGGCTCGATATGCATAAACCAATATCTTATTTTGACTTCAACACACTTGGTGGGAGAATCATTATATCGATCACCCTTAGAAATAATATTATCGAGCAATTCCCACAACAAAGGAACTCGATCTTATATCTACCTCCTTATTCCGACAGAAGGTGTGATGGCGTTTAGCTTTGTCTTCAGCGTTGATTGCCTTGTTTTTTCTAAGATGAGACGACTCCAGCAATTATCTTCTACGCCTCAAACAAGGTACTCCTTGATATGGGGTTTTCGTCCCAACCAACACAACTCCAGGGGTTTCGTCCTAGTCTGATATTCCTCACAGCTCAATAGAGAACAAAACAAGAATCATTTTGTGGATGTCACTTCTCTTCCCAACCCGAGCCTTTTAAAAACTGAAGTTGCTAATTTAATCTTCACAAAAGCTGACGATCACCTTTGAGGAAAGCTTGTTTCCAATTTGATAAAATCAAACGATCTTATTCTTACCAAGATTACTCCAGTTTCACTTAAGCAAAATAAGATTTATCAAATTGAAGTGCCCTGTGGTCCCACCATTCATTAAAATGAATAATTAAATAAATTCAATAGACTCTAGATTTTCAGCTTTTATTTAATTATCCCATATTCCCTTGCCATTTGCTATTTTCCTAATCTTGGGAATTAAAAGATTAGAAAATTATTCCACGACTATTCATCAGCTGTAAAGGGACATTACATAAAGTTATATTACACTCCAAAGGAGAGCAAAAGAATTAGAGTAGATGCATGCCACAAAGAGGCAAAAGCGCCATTTCATTGAGGTTATACACCAGGCACCCCAAGTGCCAATAGATAATTGCATGTTTTGCTACCATGGCCATGGTTGCTCCCCATATACCTAGAAACCCAACCAGACCTATGGTATATTGTTCTTCACAACACAAAGAAACAAAGATTACACTCCAGAGGAGAGTAGAAGCATTAGAGGAGATGAATGCCACAAAGAAGCAAAAGTGCCATCTCATTGAGGTTATACACCAAGCACCCCAAGTGCCAATAGATCATTGCATGTTTTGCTACCACGGCCATGGTTGCTCCCCATATACCTAGAAACCCAACCAGACCTATGGTCTATTATTCTTCACAACACAAAGAAACAACCACAAGATGAACTTGCATGAGCCATGAGTACAAGGTTAGTAACTTAGAAGATATTGGGTGTCATCCCCACAAAAGGCAGTGTATACACCACCATGGCCAAATTTGAAGACATCATATTCTATCTACCTCTACTAAAGAAGAGACCCCTCCTTGTGTTTTGTGGATTGCTTATCATTATACACTTCTATGGTCAATCTTTTGCTACAATTCTCTTTTTAACTGTTGTTGTATGAGGTTATGCACCCCAATTGCCAACACATCATTGTGAAAGGAAATATGATGAATTCCCACTTAAGCCAAAGAGAGAAGCGATGCAAGTAAGATAGATCTAAAACAATTTCCACAAAGTTCTATGTACGAACACAAGATATACCCTAAGAAAAACCTTGAAGGGGGTAAAAAACCAACAAGAAAGGGCACTCAATCTATTAATTAAACAAAGTAGTTACAAATTACGATATATTCATAGAGTGTCAATTTTTCTTTGGAGATCTTCAACTTCCAACTCTACAGGAATTCCAACAGCACAACCCTACATAAAACTAACCATACAATCTCCATCCCAAGCCCCCAATTTATATGCCAAGGAGATCCAAGAAACAACAATGGATTTTCAAAACCGTGAAGGAAGGCTCGGTTGAACTAGTCCATGTTGGACCCATGCATCCCTCTCTAAGAGTAACTCCTCCACAATTATAATGTAACTCTTAATTTGACTGTTTGATTCCTATGACCAAAGAAGGCCCATGTAACTCCTAAGTACTCCATGTGGGCCCATTAAAATCTCTTACACACCTCATAAATCAAAGATACAGACATAATCTAACTTGTAATCCCCTCTTCAATGACTTCTTACAACTATTGTAAGACCAATGGCTCACAGTGGAGAGTACCAACAAAGGAATCTCAAGATTCCCTCCATGTGTGGCACCCTTTTCCATGAGTGCCCAACATTTACAATATTTTACAAATATTAAATAATTGCAACTAGCACTAGGACTTGCATGGTGTACAATACCTAGCCCTAACACATTGCACATTTTGCTGCCAGTACCATGGTTGGTACCCATATACCTAGAAACCCAAGCAGACCTATACTATATCATTATTCACAACACACAGAAACAACCACAGGAAGAGCATACATGAGCCATGATGATGACGTCAGGAATTCAGGAGATATCAGGTGACATCACAACAAAAGGTAGCGTATACACCACCATGGCCCAATTTGAAGATGCGCTGCTTTCTCTCTACTTCTACTAATAAAGAAATCCATCCTTATATTTCCAGGGTTGCTTATCATGATATAGATATACAGTCAATCTTTTGCTACAGTTCTCTTAATATACTTCCCATCTAAGCTCTTAAAGAACATTTCAGACCCTAGACCATATGCATATTTACAGTGTTCCTTCACCAGATCACTTAGATGATTTTCTAATAGGTAATGTGAATCTTACTACTTCTATATAGTGTAAGGGATCACATGAAATAAATAGTTGATCATACACATCAACAGTAGGTCTAACAGTTCAAGATGTTATAGAAAAACATGTTATGATGATCAAAATGGATCAGAAACTGTCTGCCACAGTTCAACTTCTGCAGATTTAGTATCTCATAAACTTTCTTCAGCCAATGATAATACTCACTGCAGTGTGTCCTTTCCATATGTAGTAAAAAACATGAAATAATGACAAAAGAACATTAATAACATCAGAAACTGATCTTTGTCAAACACATACCAGGAGAAGAGCATAATTTTATTTTCCTTGAATATTCAGAAGTTATAAATGGATAGGAGCTTTTACATACTATAAATTACATAAACAAACAAACAAGAAAACTGCAACTGAAACTAGCACTGTTAAAATCGTTATTCTATTAACTCAAGAATTACAAACCCTAAATTTGGTCCTGGTAATCTAAACTTCGTAGAAAAAAGCACCAAAGGTGAACAATAAGATTTGCATTTCCCATTTATCCAACTTGTATTGATTATAATATTGACCTTTAGCAAAGGACTACAAACATCATCCAAGTAAACACCATAATGATAGTGTTTGTGTAGATTTGTGCATATCTGTTTTCTATAAAGATGATCCTAATCCGGAATAAGAACCGTAGAAAAAAATACAACCATATAAAGAAACATCCCTCGCTACAGCTAGATAAAACAAGCTATGCTAAGAGAAAATTGGGCTCAAATTTCATAAGATAAAGGTGAATTTTCACTGAACATTGTACCTATGTTTTACTCCAAGATAGTCCTCATAGCTAATAGGCTTCTTCAAGTTCAAAATCATGCCTGGTAAGGATGCTTCACTTTTGCTGGATCCAATCCATTCAACAGTGGCCAAGTCAACATAAAGAACATTGGTGTTAGCTGGATATTGTGCCTGCATACTAAATGATACAGTAAAACATTTTTAGATTAGTCACATTAAATGGCTTGCCTGTGGTGTTCTCAAATAAAATCATGAAAACATTTCATGCATAATAGTCTTTAAGCAAGAAAATGGTCTGCCCGTATGATTAATAGACCTCATCATGTTGGAATAAGTTTCCTTATTTTAGTGGATGCTATAATTTACCAGAAAGTAGAAACAAATGAATTGAGTTTAAACCGCAGAATAAAGAATTTCCAGAACTTGACAAAACAAACAAATGCTAAACAGGTTTTGTGTGTGACACAGATACTTTTCATGAATGGGTATCAGTCAAATAATTCATTTAAGGGATTATGTTTATATATTATACTGTGGCAAAAATCCACAAGCATGCACCAAATAAGGCAAGTTCATTTCATTGCTTTCCAATATCTGTGTGCATCATTTATGAATAGGTGCTTAGTGATTTTGTCAAGTAGATTTCAATCTATTTAGTTTATAGGCTTTATTTTGGCGTGGTATTATCATTGTGATCTGCAACTAGGATCGTTATGTACTAATGTCCTTCATTTTTTTAACATGATTCCAATTCAGGGTAGCATGCTAGGAGAGAACTTAAAAAAAGAGAGATTTAAGAGATTAGGAAATTATAGTTAGATAAATAAGAAATGAAGAGATTGGCGTATATACCCCAAAAATCAACAATGGAATTCTCTACACATTGACCAAGAATCAAGATAAAAGACTAAGTTTTTAATCATAGAACAAGAACGATTTCTAAGAATTTCAATACCTGAGATATGCGAAACCGAATTATACAAACCATTGATACAGCATATTACTACTAGTTGCACCCCAACCTTCTCACTTAGTCTAGGCATGATGCATTTGCTTCATCTCAATGTCAAGGGCCTTCCCATCTCCGTATTGCACAATCTAGGTTGCAGGTACAGGTACACAGTACACACCACCAGTTTCTCACTTACTTCTAGAGGTTTATCAACCATGTATTAGGAGAGGTTCTAGAAGTACACTGATTCCTCCTATGATCATACAACCTGGTCCCATTAGCCCTGGACACTCCCTGTTAATAGAAAATGCATCAACCAATTCATGGAGGTGGAGGATAATACTGCTTGTTCTTTTAGCTCTAGCTTTGCCATGGAGTGTGACAGTGCTGGATTCCAGCCTTGTACTCAAAATTAATTTTCATCACCTCCTTACTACATCACAGGCTCCTTGCTCATGGAAATTTTCAGATTGTAATTTGTACTTTGATCTCATATTTTTAGTGTTTAGTGTTTTGTTTATTTTTACTGCCCAAGTTTTCTATCCTAGTATTTTTCTATTACAACTAGATGTACTTTCTAGTCCCAGTGACCTACTTTAGTCACTCAAGAACAATATGATTTCTTTCTTTCTTGCACTTTTTAAAGAGTAGTTGCCTCTAAATGCATTTTTTTTTCCAGGATTGGAACAACATTGTTCTCTTCAGATGTTCTGTACAATAGATTATCTCACAAGTACTATAGAATAAAAAATTCAAAACAATCATAAAAATTTGGTGGATATTTATAATCAACAATCAAAGAAGTCATTGTCAATCATTTAATTGAACCAACCTCTAACCAGTAGAACTAAAATGCACACTCATTGGGAGACCTCTAAACCTGATCATGGAGAAAAATTGACGCAGTATTTTTCATACTCAACATGCATTTTCATGAAAACCACCTATACGTTGGATTGCATGTATTCTCTTTATACATTATCCATACTTGTTGCTTCTATCCACCAGGATTTGTTTGAGCCTCTCATTGTCAAACCTACGCAATATTTTAGACAATAATTTGAATTACCAATGAATGTCATCTCAAAACTGAAATGGTAATTGATTATCGTTATTCTTTTTTAAACAAAGGAGAGGCATACTCCTTATATAATAAATTACAAGACGATGTTTCTAAAAAGAAACAATCATGAACAAAAACAATAAACAGAAAGTTGCTAAAACTAACTAAAGCAAACTAAGTTAACTGAAAGTAAACTAGCAACTAACTAACAACTAAGATGACCATTAAATATTACAATAATACTTTAATACCCTTCCTTAATGGTCATTCTACTAACTTAAACCAAGTCTACCCATAATCTAATGGTCTTCTGGCCATGAATGCATAAAAGGCAGACTCCTTCTGCTCAATATGCTCTGCAACATGGGCACTCTGTTGAGACCCTTCCTGGTTGGATTTCTGACCAGCCAACCGCTTCCTGCAAGGTTTCTTCATATGGCCTAACTTATCACAGTAATGGCATGTGAAAGACTTCTTGGAGGTATCCTTCGATTTGCCTTGTCCTTTCTGTTGAGTGGACTTGCATTTGCCATTGCCTTTGGTAGGAAACACGTGTTCAACACTGGGAGTGTCACTACTGCTCCCAAACTGCTTCTTCCACCTATCCTACTGCAAGAGCTTGTTGGACAGCTCATCAAACTTCAAGTCAACATTGGTGGAGGTGATGTTGAGAGTTTCGATGAAGTGCTCGTAGGATCATGGTAAGCTTTTCAACGTGATGACCACCATATCCTCCTCTTCCATCTTGCGACCAATGGCCTCCAGTTGATTGCAAATGTCTTTGATCTTCATTAGATAATCCTGCAAAGACATCTTGTCATCCATCATAATGGAGAACAGCATATTCTTAAGGAAGAATGCCCTACCCTTGTCTGAGGCTTCATGAAGATCCTTCAAATGTTTCCAAATCTCCACAACAATCTTACCAGATGGTATTTCTGGTAGCATCTCATCGATGACCGATAACTTGAGAAGCATAACCACCTCTCAATTACTACCATCATACTTGTCTTGGTCCTTTCCCACAATGGTAGGATGAGCTTTTGTACCCAGAACAAGCGAATCAAGACACCGGTACTCAAAGATGGTGAGCATCCTCTGCTTCCACGTGTTGCAATTTTTACCATTGAACCTCCAACTACTTTCCAACATGATGTTGGTCAAAGATGCCATCCCTCCTATTTTCCAACGGCACAAAAAAGAGGTAATCAACTAGCACGAATCCCAAGGCAATCAGCTGGTCCCACGATTTTTTCCAAAAATTGAGAAAAAATCAGAGGCTCAGAAACCACGCTTTTGTCCAAAAATTGAGAAAAAAAAATTTCTTCAGCTTCAACCACGAATTTTTGCAAAAATCCATCAAAACAATAGAAACCCTAGGCACTGTCACAAGGCATTCGTCAAAAAAAAAAAATGGCTTCAAGCTCACGAATTTTCTGCAAACAGAAAAAATGTAGAAACCCTCGATTTTCTGCAAACAGATCGCAGAAAAAATGCAGCAAACCCTAGCCGCACAAACAGTACAAAATAACGCAGAAAAATCTTTAGAAAAAGCTCGAAGCTCAAAAAAAATGTGTTCCCTCGATTTTCCGCAAATATGACACCCAAATCAGTCACGAATTTCTTAGATGCGGCAAGAAACCAGAGCCTTGAGATGCACACAAGAAAAAATGCCACACCCACGACCTCAAAAAAAGACCATAACTTTAGGGAAATCGAGCAGGAACTTTAAAAAAAATTGCCCACGAACTCAAAAGTCGCACCTGGACATTTTTCTTTCCAAATCGATGCAGCACCAAACACGATTTTCACAGAAAAAGACTTCCGCAATTTTCTTCTCAAAAACCCTCGCTATTTTTCTTTGCAAAAAATCCCACGAATTTCAGAATGAAAAACCCTCATGATTTTGCAGCCACGAATTTTGTCACAAAAATTCACCAGAAAAAACCAACCTCAATTCTCAGAAAAAATCCTTATGATTTTTAACAATCGAACAAACCTTCGATTTTTATCAAAAAATTGAACAAAAACATTTCAAAATAATTTCAAAAATTTCTTAGGTAAGAAACCACGAATTTTTATCGCCCAAAAGATATGCCAAAAATGAGCCTAAGCTCCAATACCATGAAATGGTAATTGATTATCATTATTTATTTTTAAACAAAGGAGAGGAATACTCATTATATAATAAATTACAAGACAATGTTTTTAAAAAGAAACAATCCTGAACAAAAACAATAAACAAAAAGTTGTTAAAACTAACTAAAGCAAACTAAGTTAACTGAAAGTAAACTAGCAACTAACTAAAAACTAAGATGACCATTAAATATTACAATAATACTTTAATAAAAACTTGTCATCCCCATGGTCTTGCTTGCCTATTCATTCAAGACTAGCCATTGTAACCAATACATTTTGTTCATCTACAACATCGCATTAGTGATCTTGCTTACCTATTTTTTCAAGACTCGCTGTTGTAACCAGTATGTGATGTTCATATACAACATGGCATTGTCATGATTGTATTCATTGATTGCAAGAAAGAATTTTGACGTTGGTTGCCTCAAACATTATGCTACTGACATGTAGATTTTTTATTTATATTTACAAATGATTATACACATGTTTGAAATGTAAGACACTCCCATGCAGATAGTGACTTGGTAAATTGTGAATCAAGACACATCACAGTATATAGCTTGGTTATTTCAAAAGGAAAGTAGTTCAGCTAGTTCAGATTAGTCCTGTAAACTATAGAACATTAGATAAAGAGGAAAAGCATATGAATTAAGGGAAAGAAAATTGCCTTCCAGGTGAAACAGGAGCATCTATAATACCCAACTTATCCAACTCTGTATATTCAATGCAGGTTAGACCATATTCCCAATATCCAGCAATTGTATTGCGTTCCAACAAAACATTTACTCCCTCACTTGCACCAACATTGCGTTGACATGAGGCAAAACCAAGTTTCTGCATAAATAGTTCACAAATATAGAAGAGAAAAATTACTACCAAAAGAAGCCACTTAATTGTAAAAATTACCAAACATCAAATTAATCAGAATGAGTTTGTTCAGAGATGCATCAGATATTAGCATTTGTTTATTGAGTCTTGGCTTTCATATAATGGTAACTTGAACAAAATTATAGCTAAGTCCACAGCAAAAGGTATCATGTAGCTGAAACTAAAATCATACTGTTATGCAGTTTACACTTTTTACCATTAAAATATAAAATATGCCTACTTCTCAATATAATCCCTTATACTCTACATCTAAGGTCAAAATGCACGTTGTTCAAGAAAAAAATGTGAATTAATATACCAAACATTGAACAAATTACCAGAATGCTTCACAGTATTATTCTGCAGGAAAAACAAATCATAATGTATAAATTCTGAAACATTCACAAGTGCACTCTAAAATCCCAGAGACAGCCAACATCACAGTCTAAAGGTAAACAGAGTATAAGATAGTAGTCTGATAGAAATAAATACTAAACCTACTTGGCATCACAATACAATAATAATCCTAGAGTTCTGCAAGCCTATATGGTGAATGACTTCACAGAAAAGCAATAAGGATGATTGCATAGAGGAATCTAACCATAATGTTTAAAAGAAAAACAGAATAGAGACAGAAACCACAGTTTAGGAAAAGGTTACACATAGGAACACAGTGCCAGCATAAAGTAACATGCCAAATCTATTGACTTAAGAACTGTTTAACGCCATAAATAGAATAAATGCAGTAACAGAAGTATTATTCCTTTCACTGATAAATTTGGCTTAATTAATGGCAGATGGCATTGCAGTACAAGATCCAGTGAGTAATACCTCCATCTCTTCTAAGAGTAAAGACATATGATATAAGCTCTGGGTTCATGAGTGCACTTTACCCACAAAAACAAACTATTAATGAAATTCTAATGGTACTCTGCAATGTCTGCATAAAGAAATTCTGAAGAGAGATTATATACAGTTCTAAAAATTAGCTAAAGAGTAATGTCCAACCTTTCTGTTGTGAAGACCTATGCCAGCCAAGGCAAGAAGAGTTACATCAGTAGCAGCAACTGGATTACTGTAGATTTAAGGAAAAACATATCAACAATTTAGTCAAATGGGTGACTTTTGCATTGGAATATCAAGGTCATCAAAAAACATTCAAGGTCATCAAAAAACATTCATTGCGAGATCAAGAAAAATAGTGCAATCTTACTGACTCTGGTTATATACCTGATCTGTCGAACAGTTGCAGATTTACAACCATGACTGTAAAACCAGTCAAAAATTCCTTTATCACTAGCAAGCTTCCATATGACACCATGGCCTCCTGGCTTAAGTACCAATTTAAAAGGCTCACTTTTCAACCACTTCCCATCTTCTGCATCAACAGTTGGTACCAGTGGCTGCAAGCAATAATAGCATTGTGATTAGATCATTAAAACAAGAGTCTAATGCACTTGCCTTTATTTGTGATAATGAGCATGAATGTCCTCATAAAATTGAGAGAAACCTGTTCAAACAATCGAAAGCTCCTTCTTCCTCGGCCAAACCACTCATGTTTTTCACAAAGTGCCATGATGTGTTTGTGGTTGTCTTTTGCTGCACTTGTCATAATTGCCACAGGAGTAATATGTTGTTTTCCATAGATTTTGTAGTAAAGAAACTCCCTAGCCTGCAAAATCATTTAATTCCATCATTTAAGAAACTTTGCTTTCCATTCCCTCTCTCTCTCTCTCATCCTCCATTAAACAAACTGACAAAGAAAAGAAATAATCGCTTTTGCAAATGTACACATGCAAGATGTCTAAGTTCATCTTGAAACCTCAACTAGCAAATTTAAATTTTCCACAATATCAGGCAGGCAAATCCTTCAATTGGTGCAGAAAGAACCAAAAATCGGGTGCTTGTCACTAAATCATGCACATTCTAGCTTCAAATGATGGTAATATATGTTAGCCACCATGTAGTGATGATGACCTCTAATTTGCACATCAATTACTAATGAGGTGAAGTCAAACTTTACATACATAATGTCAGTAACATGTAGAAATCATTGACATGATAAGAAATGTAACAAACTAAGCACATGGAATATCATGAGTCAAGTTGTTGGTGAGCAGTTGTTAACAATGTTTTCCTATTGTACAGGACATCCAAGTCTATAAGGGAGGCCATGTAATGAAATAGAATGGAACGATGGAAAATATATAATATAATAATACATAGATTAATATAAATATAAAGTATGGGAGGAGATTAAGGATACAAGAGTGAGTGCGTGTGTGTGTAAGAGAGGGAATGAAATTGTAGGGATGCATCCCCATAAAGATGGCCCATAATAACTAACTAGGATTATAAAAAGTCCTTCATTCCAAAATGTGTCATGCTCAAAGCATTGGAAGCAAAGGATGAGAGAATCTACAAAGAACTGGTTTTCCCACAAAATTTCTTCCTTTGGTATTTTTTTTCATTTCATTAGGTATTCCTTAATGTCCTCAAGCATAAGGTCCTGGTTCGTGTTTCCAAAATTCTCTATGGTTCTAGAATAAATCTTCCTCCATCTAAAATTGGAAGCTCAAATTGAACCAGAGAGTGTGCCCCTAAATTCTTTTCAACTTGATATATGGAAAAGCATCATGAATACATCTCTTGTTTAGAAGGTCTAAGGCATATGCTATCTTACATACCTTTAATTTAGAAAAGACCCTAGTTTTTAGAGATTTTTAAAGTTTTGTTCACATTTTAATTTCTCTTTTGAGACAACTCAACCCAGAATAGTATGTGTGGTAAAACATGTCTTCAAATTATAAGGGGAAGCTCCCTAAGATCTAAACTAACCCTAGACACTAAGCTATATAAAAAATACACAATTAGTCACACTTCACAATATTTCTTAGGAGACTTTGCAACAATGAAATAACTAATTGCCCATCTTTTTGCCTTGGGTACGAGCACAAGAATCACAAGCGAGGTTTTATAAATT
Source organism: Sequoia sempervirens (assembly GCA_007258455.2). Lineage (NCBI taxonomy): Eukaryota > Viridiplantae > Streptophyta > Pinopsida > Cupressales > Cupressaceae > Sequoia > Sequoia sempervirens. The sequence goes on along the minus strand of VDFB02281492.1, from coordinate 101,122,890 downwards.
TTAAGAATGAAAACATCTAACTCTAACACACAAAAAACAACCTTACTACTGGCTGAAGCAAAGACCAACAGTTTAGGGCATAAAATATTTGAAAAGAAATAACTTCTTGGACAAATAACAACACGCAATTCCGCAAATTGAAAGGCTACATTGCATGCAAAGCTACAACCTTGATAGACAATCATCAATACAAAGCTTGACACTATAATCTATTTTTTATGAAATTAAAAACACAGTAATGCAAACTGCCAAACACCAACATAACAAATTGAATAATATTTTAGCAACATAAGTGTAGCATCGACAATCATTAATAATTCTTTTGCTCCAAGCACTTATTTATAGGTTAAAAAATAATCAGTTTTTGAAATTTGTGATATTAGTTAATTTACCCCAAAAAAACATTATTTTACAGTAGAAACTCTTACAAGCTTCTATAAAGCAGGAAAGAAAGAATTTTAAAGAAAACAATGAACCTAAAGAAAGAATATATAAAAACTAGCTAAAGCAACCTAAAATAGGCCTTCAACACCCTACTCAAAACCAAGGCCTCCAAAAAATCAACTGCCAAAAATACCAGTTTTGAATATTGATATATGAATCTTATGGGTATCATGGCATAGCTCCTCTCTAAAACATGGTAGGTTTAGAGTTATGAACCCTAGCTATTGTGATCAAACCTGCAAATTGAGTACTTCTGTTCTAAGGTTTGACAAGACTAAAAATCACCGGTCAAACACTTGGAAGACTGTATGCAAAACCTCAGTTTAAAGCTTGATGAAATCAACCAAAAATGATGTGGAAGCTGTCACAAAAGTATGAGATGAAGAAGGCTGCAACGTACTGCTGATTTTTCTTCTTCAAAGGACTGAAAAATATTTTGAAACCGTAGGGTTTTAATCAATAACCTGCAAGACAAACAAAACCACTCAGTGGCTTGAAAGACTACTGATAAAGCCTCCTTGAAATGACTGAAAACTGCCCTGAATCCTTAGGTCTTATCCACAAAAAAGCAGCAACACATGAGAAGCTAGGTGGCTTGATAACTATATGAAAATATGTTGAAACTGATAACAAATTAGTCAAAAGTGATGGGAACCAGGTATGACGCTCCTCCTAAATGCACAAACCCTGTAACCTTCAACACAACCTAGCATCTGATGAGCCCTCCAATACTGTCCTAGTTCATCCTTGAGCATTCCAACCTTTTCAGAATCTTCAACTACTGATACATGCTTGAAATCAGGGGTATAGTGTGTGTAAAGTGTAAACTGCTAGCATACATATTGGAGGAGTTGTGCTGCAAACAACTGAAATCGAATTTTTTTGCCACCTTTTGGAGATAAAAACCTGCCAATCATAGAGACCTTGCAATATCACCAAACCCCAACCTGGCAAATTGTCCAGGTGTGCTGTTAGGTAGGCTCTGCTACAAGAAAATGTTGAAGGCTACCCTAGGCATTCTTTTCCCATGCTCTGACCACTAAACACTGGCAAGACATATATAGGCACCCATTCTTGATGTTTCTACCGCTTAAGACTGCCTTTTCACCCTGAAGTGTGCTTTACACTCATTCATGTCACTTCAAAGCTATGTCCAGCAGACTCAGGCGCTCATTTCAGTAATCATGTCACTAAACCACGTCTTAGGCACTCCTTTACGTCATATTTGTCACTCAACTTTACCATCACAGTCAAGCGCTCAATTTTGATGCCCTTGTCACCTAAATGTTATATTCTCCTCTTAGGCATACTTGACACTCACCTTTGCCACTTAAAAACATCCTAGGCACACATTTGGAGGGTATTTGTCACTGCAAACTTAGCTCGGACTGATAAGGCACACTTTCTTCACTTCTGCTACTAAAGACTCGATTCTACTCACAGCAGACATGCATTTTTTCTGTCCATGTCACTTAAAGCTTAGCTCTTCACATCCAAGTGCACCATTATGCTATGTTTGCCACTTGACTTCTCTGTTTTTCACTGATTAGACACCTATTTCTGCTACTCATGCTTCTTAAACATGCTTGATTGCCTAAGGCATGCATGTAGCATGTCTTTGCCACCTAACCCAGTCAATGAACATCTAGGTTCTCCTTTGGAGAGCACTTGCCACTCAAAAGTGATGTGGATGTTGCCCAGCACACCCCTTTCTCTCACTTAAGTGTTTGACTTGACCAGTACAACATAAATTAAACAGATCTTCTTTGTTGGACAGGCTGCTTATACACATGACTTGGCAAACAGTCAATACGATGTTAAGGAATGATGATCAATCCACAAACTACTCACAGCTGAAACCATAGCATTTGGCTTATATATTCAACACCTTGATGGGCACACATGACAAAACAAACACAAAGTGTCTTAACATGAAAAAATTTGTAGGTGTGCAACACTTGACTCCATTTGGGGACAATGGGACATTCTTGGGCCACAGGAAAACTTCAAAATCTTTGTCTTAAAAAGTATTGGTGACTATCCATTGGGCAAAAGAGTCAAGCCCATTTCTAACACCTAACAGATGACTAACCTAACCTAAACGAGAACAATGATGAAAGCAAACCAATCACTACTAAGGGAAACAAATAACAACATAAGAAGCACATAAAATGTCTACTCACTAAACAGAGGAAAACAAGACAAACTAGACAAAACCATTTACTAACTGGGAAAAGTAGCAACCTCTCCTTTTAAGCTAGGAATTCAACTGTGGTAACACATATCTTTGAAACCTATGCCAAATATATGTGAAGATCCAAGGTTCGGGCAGATATGCAAGATCATGCAGAGAAACTCAAGTAGGAATTCGTCAATGCTCTGTGATTTAGAATAGTCTTCCATCTCATTGAAATTTATCCTTGTATGTTAGTGATAGTTTGTTTCCTTTTGATCATATCTTGCAAAATTCTATTGTTGTACTTGTAGCACACCTTCAAGAATGATTACAACCTCAAACTCTATTCCTTCATTATGCTGCTAATAGCCCCCCTCTTCTGTGATATCCATTTCTGGCACAAGCTCACTGACAACTAATACATATTCATCACTTAGTTCTTCACTTATATACATAGGAGCTATTGAGGATGGTGACAAGTCAAACCGCAAAAAATTAATTGTTTTAAATTCTTTATATAAATGTATCCTCATCTTTAATAATTCCAAAGCGAATTAAAGAATGAAAATAAATATAGGAGAAGCTGGAAATGGATAAAGCCATGAGTCATGAGATTTGATGGCTTAGTATTCCATTTTGGAATCAAAAGCGTATTGAGGGAATAATGAGTCATTATTTTGGATTGACGTAGAAGAATTTGGCAGAGAGAAATGGTGAGGAATTCTATGCTGATGAGGGGGATATTTTTGCTATTATTATGTGATATTGATTTTAGAGAGATTTCTTAGAATTGGAGAATTTTGTGAGGATTTTAAAAGTTTGATTTTTCTGGAGAGTTTGTGAGAGCATTTTTCAGGTTTTTCTTGAAAAGCAAGAGAGTGGGCTCACAAGAATCTGCGTAGAAGATTAAACTCCATACTTGTTAAGGTGCATCTTTTTAGAATCTGGTATTTCATTTTGAGAATATTACTAGTTTGATTCTTAATTTCTTGTTCAATCTTAGAAAAAAATACTAGCACGCAATAGGGAAATAAATTCTTGAAGTTGACTGAGATTTTCATAGCTTGCATGGGTTTAAATATTGTGTTATTTGATATTGTGCCGCATGCACTCATACAATGTTGGGATTTTAGGTGAAGTTAAAAATTATGAAATAGTTTTAACAAATGAGGATAAATTTGATGCATGCATGAATTTTGGTTTGAATAATTTAAATTATTTGGTCTAGCTTAGGTTATATGAATGAGTGGTTGAATGTGGTCCATTGGTAATGAGGTAGAAATCCTATTTGGATAAATTTAGGAATATTACATTAACTCTATCAATCCAGAATTTATTTAGGAAGGACCAATGTACCCTATAGACCACACTAGTTAATAAACTTAGATGGGGTCAATACCCCATTAGCAAATTGTTGATGGGAATGAACTACCACTTAACCACTATGTCAACATACTCAAATAGGTTTCAGTATGGATGAACCTAATAATTAGGATACACTAAACGGGAATGAATGTAGTCCTGGATCAACATTCCTAATTAAATTTTGTATTGTGCACAATACAAGATGATCTATGACATAGATTTCTATCATGTTATTCAATTTATTTTCCTTGCATGGACATCTCTTGAAATATGCCTCCAATCTAAGATGAAACATAGAAGTGTCATGCTCGCACCCAATTTCAAATTGTCAAGCCATGTTATTTAAGTGATACTTTACCAAGATAACCAATCTAAGAGTTTAGATAGTCCTAAGTTTTAGAAGATTCAGCTTTAAGAAAAATGATCCAATGGGAATAATCTGCAGTACCTGCAAATCTCTAATAAGTCCCTCCAACAAAGTCCGACCACAATAAGGAAGCATTGCTACGGGAAGAGAATGACCTGTCTCTTTGTCAATCAATCCAAGCCTATCTCCAGAACCTCCAAGAGGATAAACTTCTCCCAACTCTGGTAATCCCTTCAAAGCATACATATTGAAATTTTGTGAGGGAGGGAGTATATAACTTTTATATTAAATGTCTTTAAATGAAGATAATTTCCAAGAATATGGATGCCTAGTTCTCACTAGTAGATTAAGCTTACCTCGATACCCCAGACAGCAGCTTGAGCTGCATACTCTATGTTCTTTGAAAGATCTTGTCCAAGAGGAACATAGAACTCATTCAAAGAGCTTGCACCAGAAAACTCTTGATTGAATTGACTGCTTAAAGAATGCCATTCTTTTTTTGAGGCCAAGATAAGTTCCAAAACTGCAACTTGGTACCTGCAAAATGTAAATGTTAAAGATAGAAGTTAAACTTCAAAACATTCTACAGATGAGCATAAGCAACATCATATCATTTATAGGTATGAGCTGAATAAATAAATATATCTTATAATATGAAAAAAAAACCTATTGACTACAAAAGAAAATGAGAACAAGCAGCACTTGTTCCAAGGTCCAAACCTACCATTCAAACATAATTGGGTTGAAATAGTGATTTCACAACTGAAAAACATTTCCTAAGAGAGTAGTTATTAGTTGCAAAACTCTATCATGGAGAAAAAACCTCAAGCAAACTCTTTTTCAAACTACTGTGGATCTTCATATCCTAGAAGGTGAAATTCAATCATTTACCAAAGACCAAGTTAGAGTTTGTGGTGATTCTTCATACATCCCATACAAAACATCTACACTATACATCCTAGCAAGAGATCTCATTAGCAATAAAACATGTAATGCTCGAGAAAGACATTGAATTTTCCTCAATGACCCTCATTTGTTTTCTGGAGAGGAATTTGATCTCCCTTTTGCCTCCAATTGGAGGTGCCTGAAGTCTGGTTTGGTTCATGCAAGGTTTTACATTTATTTCAGATTTCTTAGTCATTAAAGGACAATACTATTGCCAAAAGGTGGACTTGGATGGCCTAGTCAATAGAATCCCTTATTCCTCACATTGTTGGGGCTGTCTGGGGATTTTGATCCTTCAACAAGGCTTCTCACAAGCTCAGTCTTAATTCTACTTCTTCACAGTCTGGTCAGCTGAACCAATTTTCCTTACAATTTTGCTCGGGAGGTCTAAGAGGTTTCCTTGATTTGTGTTGGATTTGGAAGTTATGAGATTTCCCTGTCTTTCCATAGTTCAATTGGGTTCCTTTTGAGCAATAAAATTGTAAATAGATATATTCCCCTTTTTTTCTAGATTTATAATTTTTCATTTTGAATGAAAATCTCCCTTGCAATTATCTTCTCTCTTGTAATTAATTACATTGGATATCCTACATGTAGTCTTGGCCAAGTTTGCTGGAGCCTCACTGATTGTATTTAGGTTAAACTAACTGAGGAGAACTACAGTTCATTGAAGCCTCACTGATTGCATGTAGGTTAGGCTAGGCGAGGAGGACTCCAGTTCAATGGAACCTCACTGACTGCAAGTTAGACTAACTGAGGTAATTTTGCATGCCCAATTCTGGGACACTTTGCTTGTGGTTGGTCTTATCCAGCCAATACACACCCTCAGTCCTGTAAATCTATTCAACCATGCTAATGAAGAGTTTACAGAATCATGTTTGTTCTATTCTGTAAGATTATATTAATTCATATGAGAGATAATTTCAGCCACACCCCTCATTGTCTTGCTGAAGTTTTGACATATGACCCTCCTGCTTTTAACACTCAGCTGTCCCTTCTAGCATTTTTGGGCCAACCATCCTCAATCAGGACTGAATTTTTTTTGGGGGGTGACAGTTTACATCTTCCTTGCAGTTTGTCTCTGTGTTTTACCCATTTAACACAGCTTGCCTGTTCGCTACCATAGCTGCCTCTACTTATAGTTCTTCTGTAGATGCATTCCCTTCTAATTCAGATCCAGTTGCTGCTGTTTCAGATACATCTGCTGCTGTTTAAGGTACATTTGCATCTGTTTCAGAATGGTTCGCTGATGCTTCAAATCAAATTTGTTGTTATTTCAGATCCATTCCCTGCTATTTCAGGTTCATCTGGAATGAGGTATCTTCTGGTTTGAGAGGTCATGGCCATCTTCCATCTCTGTACAGACTGCATTTTTTTTCTGCTGTCTCTCACAACCACTCTAATGTGCCCTTTGCTCTACACTCTACCAGCAGAGTCAAAGAAAAGGGGTTACTCCATTATTCCATCAATTCCATTATAATTATCTTTTTATCTGTGTTCTACAGGACTTCCTTCCCCTTGTGACTTTTATTCATAAAAAGAACAGAAAAAATGTCTTTTCTTGTTACTTGTGCCATTGATGGCCTACTGTCGACCTTTATTTCTTGCACCATCTCTTTCATCAAAAAATATATATTGTGATGGGTGTTTTTAGCAGTCCCAAATGCCCCTTGGGTGTGAACTTGACCCAGACCCCCAAGGTGGTGCAAATGCTCTTACAAGAGCTACATAATCGACAACAACAAAAGGAGTTTAACTCAACTCATGCAGTATATGACCAGCATGTTCCAGCAACTCCTGAGTCAATAATCAACCTTCATTTTTAATCCTAGTGCCATCACAATTGCCCAATTGACTTTCAAGTTGGACCCAAGACATCTATTTCTCATTTTGAAAGCACGATTGACAAGGATATATTGGATTCTTAAATTTGTAGTCCAGAGGCATACTTCAAAAAGCATAAAACTTAAAAACCCTCGTAGAGCCACAGCAGATATCATGATTGAAGTTCGTATAAAAGAGCAAGCACTCACATGGCAGTATTCTCGTGTCAAACTCCTGGCCACAACAAAGAGCCAACCATTGCCACTTGAATGGTCTCCAAAGAAATGATTCGGAAGCACTTTTAACCTCTAAAGTACAAAAAGCTATGGACATGTTTGCTCCAACTCTACCAACCATCTAGATACTCAGTTCAACAGTTTATAGATCAATTCAATCCCTTCAACCAAGTTTGTCTTGGGCTGTTGTTCCTTTTGGATGGTGTTAGTGATCACTATGCTAGCAGTATCAGCAGCTTCTTAGTTATATTGTCTAGCTTTGTGTTGTATTTGTTTATATTGAAAGTTGTGATCTCTGTATATACCTGTGTATGGAACTATGTAATGTTCTTTTCCTATCCTAATGAAGGTTGGGGGACCTGCCACCCTCAATTAACTTAGCTCAAAAATCCTTTACAAATGTACATAGTCCATGCTGGGAGTCTGTCAAAATGTAAGGAAGAATGAAATTCAGTGACTTAATGATCACATCTCTAAGAAATTATCAGTCAACAGTGTATGATCAAAAGCAACACATGGAGACTACTCATAGAATGCATGTACCTATAAGAAGCAAGATCACAAGCAGTAATTAGTTCAGTGACAAGATTTTGCCTTTCCATGCAAGGCAGAGTTTAATACAACCTCCAGAATATTACCATCAAGAAATACCATCTATGCAAATCGAAATTAAAATCAGTGGCTTTATTATTATCATCAGGATTACATTATTAGATAAATTGATCAGGTTGTGCAAGGAGGATCAAATGAAATTACTAGAAAGATGTAGTGGAAAACATTACCAAAAGCAGGGACCTTAGGACAAAAGTATAAACTCTTCTGTTTGCATTAAGCAGAATTTGAAATTGGTACCTTGACAGGTATACATAATAGTTAATACCATAGTTCTAAAATTTGTTGAGAACCCACCAAACTCACAGGTACTCAGTTTTTTTGTTGGCAGACAAGTTACTCACCTGCAACTTGCAAGCTGAGTCTGCTAAAAAACCTCGCAAGTAACAAGCAACTTACTTGGTGATTCTGTAAAAGAAACTTGGCTGTCAAAAACAAGGCATAAACCTTTGTTAAAACCCTCATTTTTTGTATTTTTTTGTCATTTTTGTCATCAGCAATGAGGATCTCAGCAGCATGAATTGATTATCAACCGATTGGTAGCAGATTTGAAAGATTATCAATGATTGAAGTACAATCTGTATGAGTATTTGTCTCTTTTGTATATCAAAATTCAAATTCAAAAGAACCAAAAATCTACTGTCACGCTGCTGACTTTTTTCATTTTTGTCAATGTCTAGAATCTAAAATGTTCAAAACAAGGCCCCGGTTGAAAGGACCCTGCATGGAAGCATGGCACATTGGGTGCAATCAAGGGCACAGTGACCTACACTTATTGCAGGTTTAATATGAGAGAAGGTATCAATCGAACGAAATATTGCCTTGCTCAAATTGTTGGCTGAGACATCCAATTGTGTACTACCTTAGTGAAGGAAGAAGTGCAATAAGAAATTAAAGCCCTACTTTCTAGCTATGAGGGGAAGAAAATAGAAAGGAAGTGAACAAGGGAAGTGGTTGCATCAGTGATGAATTCAATGGCCACCTTAATTCATCAAAAGATTCTCTTCTTGGCCTGCGAATTCAGCATTCTTCCCCTCACACAATGGAGAGTTTAAGCCATTTGAATCCCCCACCTAACTCCACTCCTTGCAAAATTCCAAGCACACAACCTTCACTTGAAGGTATTACTTGGAATGAGAGAAGCACCATGAGGCAAGGATGGTGGCTACAAATTTTTTTTCTAGATGAATTGAAGCAATCTATTGAGGCCCTCTCCCAAAACAAAGAAAAAACAATGCATTCATCAGTACTCACCGGAAAAAAGATAATCATCCAAAGAAACCTAAAACAATTGTGGTACCCAAACCAATTTTTTTGCTTCATTAAGGCATTTTGCTTAAAAGAGTCTAAACCTTGCTAAAATGAAGTCAAATACAGTTTTTGGGCAATATCAAGCATGGAGTTTGGTCAGTGTTGTGTCAGTCAAAAGCAGTACCTGTTGATCAGAACCTGAATCGGGGACTTAGAACGAGGTGTTTCACGATGGAGGAGCATTTCACGACGACAATTATACCTTTGCATGGTCATTTCAGTGACCAAGACAAAGATTTCAGTGATCAATTGATGAAGATTTCTCAGGCAAAAGCAAAATTGCACCCCTATAGCCTAGGGGCGCCCTTCTTTTTGAAGGCCCAGGTTTTGTGGCATATGCTCGTAGATACAGTCAATCTCTTCGGAATTACTCCAGTTATCCGATGAGCCATCCTGCGGGGTTATCCGAGGTCCGTAGCTCCGGTAACTGACGTCAGAAGTTGAGGATTCCAGAGGTTGCAGATTGTAAAAGCTTGTCACTCTTCAGCTTTTGCGCCCCTATAGCTCAGGGGCGCCTAGCCTTTAGGCCTGTCAAATGGTGTTATTTGCTTTCACAGTCTTCACACGACTTGTGCGCAATTACTCCAGCTATCCAACGAGCCCAGTCGTCAATCTCCAGGATTTGGCAAACACTCGTACGTGCGAGGTCTTTTGCAAAATACTCAAAAACGAAGACAGCTCAGAAAATGGGTAAGTCTGGTCATATATTCCATCTTGGGAAAGGCGCCTTTCTCTTTGAGGTCTTAGAAGCAGTTTTCTCGCTTCGTCGCCTCCAGAGACATCTCTCGTAAGTCCTTCTGGCTACGCGTTGAGACGGACGGTGCGCAAATCAGGTCACCCCAGCTCCCGATATCAGAGGTCAAAGTAGGGCATCTGGTTGAGAGTTGTACTTTTGTCAAAATGGAGTTTGAGCCTTTTCAGGCCAGGGGCACCCTAACTTTTGGGGTCCTTAATACAATTTTTAGATGCCTTGCGTATATTCGTTGGATGCGGAATACCTCTAGTCACACAGTGAGCCTGTTTGCCAGTCAGCAGGGTTCACCGTTCATCGTCAGTAGCCGTTTGAAGCGTCAGATGGCAATATGGAGAAATGGCCAAGTCTGGTGTCTGAAAATCAATTTAATCAAGGGCTCCTAATTTTCTGAGGTGTTCAATGATGGATTTTGCAGTGATGGCTCCCAGCAGACATTTCTTCCTTGCTCTGCAAGCTTCATAATGAATACACCTGCTCAGTCCCAGCATCACCTGGTCACCCAGAAATCAATGTTGAAAATGGCCAGTTGTAACTTTGTAGTCAGCTACAAAGTAGGAAGTTAATAAAAAGCGTGATATCTTGAGCAAATGGACACCTATGAGGACAAATGAGGACTTTTTGAAATCAGTGAAGTTCGTCGAATCCATCCGAGAGCTCAACGTGGTTTGTCAACTAATTAAAATAATATTAAATATTTATTTTTGCATATTTGAGCATTAAAGGGCGATTTTCTAAAATTGGAGCCTCTTTGTGCTGGATTTTCAAATTGCATGATAAATGTTTTTATTATTATTTTTATTCCGGACTTCAAGTCAATCTCAGTTCGAACTGAAGGGGTCCAATCAGAAGCTTTCTATTTCATTCGAGGTTTTTAAATCTTGCAGTCAGCATTATGGTGCGAATTTTCTCTATTTATTCATGGCGCCTATCATTAAACATTCATCCAGCTTAAGCAAAATTCATAGTTCTTCAAAGCAAAGGCGAATTCTCACAGGTTGGGCGAATTTATCATCAGTTTTCAGTGGCGATTGCATCAAACAATTCTTTTTGCAGGTTCAAGTTCACATTTATCAGCAAATTTGAAGAACAGGGGGCGATTTTCACATAAGAACATAGAAAAAACATCTTTCTCCTCTTTCATTCTCAAATTTCTCTCAAAATTCAATTCACATGTTCCTGAAGTTGGCAAATTTTGGCGAGTCTGATCATCTAGATCGTTTCTATATAGCTTCCTCGAATTAAATTCATGTGCTTGAATTTTTGGGAATTTTTAACTCCAAAGCATCAGTTCTCGGGTTTCTAATTTTCTCAACTGAAAACTCTTTGCATGGTCGAGTAGAAGTTAGATTTTCGCATTTCTAACGTTCTAGGTTGTTTTAGAATCTTTTTCTGGACAAAACCCATATCTCAAATTTTTCGCCGAAAATAACTTCGATAGGCTATTTTTAGCCTCAGCAAGCTATTTTTAGCTTTCCAGAAATCTTGTCAAAACATAGTCGAGTTCATAGTCAACAGGCGAGTTTTTCAAAATGCAGTACACTCAGCTCGAATACAAGACCAAATCAGTCCTCACTCACGACTTCATCGGAACAGTTGAGACAAATCTCCACAAGGTGCTGCCAGAGGCAATCCTAGATCCAGTCAAAATCAGAGATTCGATTATTCAGAACATTCAGCAGTCTGAGTTATTAGAGGCCGCTTCCATACCTATCTCCGCTCATTGTATTGAGTTCATGATGTCTTGTATTAGGCATTACAACTCTGCTACTCGTGAGATAGTGTCAGTAGATGGACGAGTTATTTGCAGTCTCAAGCCTTTGGACATTGAAAGAAGTTTTGGTATCCCTCAGCACCCGAACAGTCTGGTTATTTCTATGGAGTAGTGCGAGCATGCATTCAACGCTGATGTGGATAAGTGCCAGAGCAAAATGGCAGAACGATGGTTAAAGCAAGCGAAGAACAAATTGCCAAACAATGTGGGTCGTGGTGAGTACAAGGATGAGTACTCGATTCTAATTACACTCTTGAATCGTGTCTCAAGTCATTCACATGCAAATGTTTTCCAGCCTTGGATGTATTACATCATTGGTCACATCATATCTGGGTAGGAGCATTATGACTGGGCATCCTTCATCAGCGATGTTATCCACAAGCAGATCACCGGTTTCCTAGTTGCTCATGAGTTTCACATATGTTCTTATCTCATGTACTTGATTGCTTATCAGGGTCAGTTCTGAGGACTAAACACCGTGGGCATTCTCAATGTTCAGAAAGTCTATCACTATTATGATCAGCTTGAGTTCACTAAGGCTGAACGTCACTTCAAGCATGTTCACGAGGCTTTCTTGACTTATACAGTGAGAAATTTGGACCGGGAGTTGCACATTCGTATCTCGGCAGTTGCTAGAGCAATGATGGATGGTTGGGCAGATTGGTTTATTCAGTTCCCGACATACACTTATATCCGAGTATATGGATTTACAGGAAATCCAGCCATGCTTCCACGCTATCCTTCGGATAGGACGGTCTTTATGGAGTTCCTGAGGCAGTTGCATGATGTTCATCGTCATTTACGTCGCAAGAATAAACCAACTGCCAATTTTCCTTTTCAGTTTGGAATATATTGGTGCAAGATGGCAGTTGATGCCAAAGTTGTTGGATAGGAGCTAGAGAGGTATAATCTCAAGTATCTTGTTGAGGTATGTGCCTATGATCCTTGGGGTCATTACACAACTCGCCTCGGTGGTCGCGTATATCATAAGCCTTCCATGGAAGACTATTGGGCCAATTGTGTGGACAACTTCGAGGTCCGCAGACGTAGCTACGGCCGCTTCTCTCTCTCACAGATTTTTGTTTTCTTGTCAGAAGATGTGGGAGGTTTATCAGATGATGAGGGAGAAGTCCTTCCTCAGTTTTTCAGAGAGCAGGTTGACACACAGCCGCTGCCAACAATTGAAACGTTGATGAAAAAATTGGAACACAATCAAATCCAGAAGCAGCAAAACTAATTTCAGATGGATTGTGGAAATCTAATTGTATCTCTATGAGGCCAAAGATAAGGCCAAGCAGGTCATATGCCATTATTATGGTGGGAACAAGAGAAAATATCAAATCATTTGGCACATTATCAATCGCAAATGGATGAACCAACTCCACCAACCAATACAAGCCATAGGGTACTACTTAAATCCCAAAATTTTCTTCTCTAATTCATGTAAGGCCGATGAGATCATGGTGGACCTTACCACACACAAGAGAGATGACACCTAATGAAAGCCTTAGAGACACAATTCTAGATGAGTTGGAGGTCTACAAGACTAAAGAGGCGAGGCTCTTTTCTTCATCTTTATGCATTCAAAGGAAGGCCACCCAACAGCCAAGTAAAAAAATGAGTCCTTTAATCACACATTTCTTTGATAAATACAATTTGAGCTTAATACTACATAGTCTTATTTATAATTTTTTAAATGTTTCATTTGTAGCTTTGTAGTGGGAAAATTATGGTGCTCAAACATGAGATCATCAAAGATTATAAATTTGTATTTTGTGTCAGCCCTCTACGCTTTTGGGTGTCAACACCCATTGGAGCCTATTTGAGAGCATTCACACCAAAAAGAGAACAAATTGACCCAAGAGCACCTCAATGATCTTGTCTTCATCTATTTACAACCTTTACCTTAAAATCAAGAGGGTAGAGGGAAGGAGTCTCACAATGCCATTGACTTGGATGACATCAATCAACATTCAAATTGGATGGCCAATGAGGTGCATATAATGTTCATTGACAAAGATCTTGCTGAACTGGAGAGAAAAGTGGCTGATGCATTGGACGATAACATACTTGAGGAATTATTCACCCTAAGGATGATTCAAATTTATCTTCTAGTTCAAGGTTGGATGCCACCTGTACTAGGAGGGGGAAAATGAAGTTGTAAAACTATAGTTGACTGTTGTACAATCATGCAAAATTTAAAATTTTGAATGTTGAGTTTTTTATGGTCATATGACTGTTGACATATGTAATTATGATTTATGAAAAATTGATAATCAAAATAGACCTATGCGTTCTATAAATTCACTCTTTATGTGTCTCGTACATGATTTGAATTTATTTTGTGTATTTATATAAAAAATATTATTTGCCAAGTCCCAGATTTCAAACTATGCTTGATATCACACTTTCTTAGTCTTTCTATAGTAAAATAAGGGACAATTTTAACCCAGCAAGATAATTAAGATGAGTTTAAAAGGGATCTTGTAATGTCCCATTTTATTCCTAAATGTCTGCAGCCTATGTTTCAAAAGAAATCAATAAAGATAATTAATATTATGGCATTAAATAAAGATTAAGTTGTTAAGAATGGTCAACCAACATATGAAAAGTTGTAACTATTAAGGTGAAGAGGTGTGAATCCCTCAAACTTGAGATATAAAAGGGAGAGCATTTCATTTGAGAAAGGGATCCATAGCATCATTCAATCAATCAATTAAGAATAAATATGATGCGACTCCTAATGTGAAATTTTGTTACTCTTAATGTGAAAGGTTCTGACTCTTTCAATTATGAAAGACTGTGACTCCCTCAATAATAAGATATAAAAGGGCGATCATTTCCTTGTGGAGAAAGCATCAAGGAAGTGAATGAGAAAAGAGAAAAATTAAGAAATAGGAATATAAGAGATCTATTGGAAATAAATATTGTTTTAGGAAGGATATCATTGGCAAGTAAGTTTTTTAATTATAAATTAGGAATAACTATATATATATATATATATATATATAAAATTGCATAATGATATTTTATTACCAATTAATATAAATTGCATAATGATATTTTATTACTAATCAATATAGTAGATTCCTTTAGCAATCTATTTTGAATTTATAAAAGTATTTTGCAAATAGGGAGGCCAATCAACCTTCCAAGTTCATGAGAGATGAAATACCGACCTTTCCTTCATCAAGTACACCACCCTCGAGATGGAGTGCTCGTGGGCCGAGAGGCATATGAGTGCTCCCAAGCTTGATAAGTAGGCAGTCTTCATGCATCTTATCAAGCATGCCACCCCCGAGATGGAGTGCTTCTAGGTTGGGAAGCGAATGAGTGCTCCTAGGCTTGATCAAGGAGGATGGAACGCCTCCAAGGTGGACTAAGGGATGGAGTGGACCCGAGATCCTGCCATGTTTGTGGGCCGGGAGGCAGATGAGTGCTCCTAGGCTTGAGGCACTTCTCAAGTACGCCACCCTGAGATGGAGTGCCCATGGGCCAGGAGGTGTATGAGTGCTCTTGGGCTTGAGGATCTTCTCAAGTACGCCACCCTGAGATGGATGGACAAGGATCCACCCATGTTCTCACAATACAAGGAAAACCATCCTTGAGATTGCAGTTTGCAAATATTTCTAGAAAATTCCTAATATGATTGACTATAGGAATATGTCTTGGAATAATCATTAATGATGTTAAGATATTTTGAATTCAAATGTTAATGATGCTATGACTATAGATCTAACTATTATGATGTTTTAGCTATAATGTATTGCTCTCAATGTTATAATATTTTACGTATTAAGCTGAATATAACCATAAAATGAATACTTGTTATTACTAATATCAGTTTTTAGTGGTTATGATTGTTTTGCAGGCCTAAATCTATGAATATCCCAAAAGGGGCCATTACAGATCTGTAGCTGCAATTTGCTATAGTGCCTGTAAAGGATTAATTTGAGAAAATTTATCTTAATTTCTCATAGTCTTAGCAAGAAACATCTTATGGACTGTGGTTGTGAAAAATTGATTATATTTTTTCATTTTTTTTGTTTCATATATTTTTATTTATTTTTAAAAGCGAAATTTCTCCAACAGAAAAATTAAAAAAGAAAAAACATAATCCCTTAGTTTTTATCCAGACTTGGCGAATCAGTCAAAATTTACTTAAAATATCATTTTTTTTCCAGAAATATTAAATTTTAAATTTTATCTTCTATGCATAGAAAAGATATGACAACTATTTAATATCCAGATTTGTGTAAAGAAAAAGAAAGATTTTTTTGAGGTCCAATTAATCTAGCTTAGACAACAGGCCTAGGGTAGCAATCCACTTTTCAGACAATCCTGTTAGACCAGCGTCTAGTGTAAGTGACTGTGATTAGACTATGAGGCCTAAAAATCCACTTTTCAGACAATTCCATTAGACCAGGGTCTAGTATAATTGACTCTACTTACGCTATTGAGCATAAATATTCACTTTTCAGACAATCCTGTTAGACTAGAATCTAGCAGGGTTTAGCATAATTGACTGTGTTTAGACTATGGGGCATAAAAATCCACTTTTCAGACAATTCTGTTAGACCAGGGTTTTGCTTGGTCTAGCATAATTGACTGTGTTTAGACTATGGGGCATGAAAATCCACTTATCAGACAATTCTGTTAGATAAGGGTTTAGCACAGTCTAGCATAATCGGCTGTGCTTAGACTATGAGGCATAAAAATCCACTTTTCAGACAATCCTGTTAGATCAGAGTCTAGTATTGTCTAACATAATTGACTTTGCTTAGACTATGGGGCATAAAAAATCCACTTTTCAGACAATCCTGTTAGACCTGGATCTAGCAGGGTCTAGCATAATTGACTGTGCTTAGACTATGGGGCATAAAAAAGACCTCTCAATCTGCTACAATAAGAATGTTGGTTTTTATTTAGGCACATATGCACTTCCTAAGCCATAAAGCTCACTATTCCACAAGCTTTAAGATTGTACTCATTAAACATGCTCCTTAAGGACTTTGCTTCAAAAATTTGGATACACAGAAAATAATTAGAATAATTATTTGTCTGCATCAGGAGTAGACTATGGTGTAGAATGAAGGATCTTGGTATCTCAAAGCAATATAGAGGGGCTGTTCATAGGCTTGAAGAGGAAGTTCGAGCAAAAATTAGAACTCAAATAGGCCTTTCAAAAAGTTTTAGAAGTGACATAGGTGTCAATCAAGGGTGTCCTCTTTCCCCTACCCTTTTTGGCCCATATATTAAAAAACTAGAAGAATGTATAAATATGCAGGGAGGGAATGGCATCCTTTTGGGAGAATATTTTTGTGAGGCTTCTCTTGTACGTTGATGATCTCATCTTGATTGCTAGATTTGCTCAAGGATTACAGCTGCATTTATATGCCTTACAGCAATTCTACAAGGAGACAATTATGCAAGTCAACACCAGCAAGACTTATATCATGATTTTCTCCAATAAAAAGAAGAAAACAGCTCAAATTTTATTTTGAAAGGAATATTCTAGAGGAAGTAACAAAGTACATTTATCTTGTAAATGACTTTAGCAACAAGCTCAATTGAGATATATTCTAGAGTAAGTAACAAAGTACATTTATCTTGTAAATGACTTTAGCAACAAGCTCAATTGAGATATTTGTAATAGGAAGGGAATTTTGAGAGGGTAGAGAGCACTTTATGCATTACAAAATAGAAGTAGGGAAGTGGAATTATGGGAACGAAAAAATTATGTAGATTCTATTTGGGCTAGCAATACTTCTGAGGTAAAATGGAAGCGATTCAAAAACACATGATCCCGAGCAAATCCAAACTCAAAACTAAAACTAGTACCTTCCCTATTGAGACCATTGCTATGGTGCATCTTCTAAATATCTCAAAATAATTGAGCAGATGGAAGAACATAGGTGGCCTAAGGCTTGAATGAGAGAGAAATCCTAGATGAAACAAACCTCAAGTGGATGAACAAATGGGGCATCCACCTAAGTACGTGTCCAACTACTAACAAAAATACAAAGCTTTTTGTTATAAATAAATTCTGCAAGTCTATGTAGAAAAAGTCATTACCTTGATGAATATAACCCCACTTATGATTATCAACAAAAGACATACATTGAGGCAAATATACATTGGAGGGTGAAGATACTTATAGTCTAATTGTGAACTAGCTTAAATCATCTTTGATGTGAAACAAATAGATGGAAGAGGCCTAACATAGAATGGGAGGAAAGAGTTTGACTTTTTGTACAGCCAGGGCAGTTAATTAGAAAAGCACTTTATTCTAGAGTGTGAAGCTTACTGTGGCATTCAAGCCAACTACGTGGATTCTTTAGCAACTGCTTCATTACAAATTTTGTTTGACGAGGAGAAGGTTGGAAAAACAGGAGAGTTCCAAGATTTTGAACAGTACATCAGCAAGTCAGAAAACTAAAATAGCCGGGTCTGCTGTCCCACAAATTTATCTTTGACTTCGTGGACAGTAAAATTCTTCTATTCTACTGAAATGAATCGAAAGCTAAAATTACAACTCTTACCCGACAATTCCTCCAATGCAATCATAAAATGTCTCCACGTCCTCGAGAGTAAAAAGAAGCCTCTCCACCGCGTGCGATATTTCCTCCTTCCAAGTCTTATTTTTTGCATCAACTGTTTTAACGCTATTTTCACCTGTCTTTAAATTCAAAAACATGTGGTTTTTAACGCAATTCCCCGTCTTCTCCCAGTTGTCAATAATACTTAGCAAAACATATAAGGCATTCTTAAGCGGGCTCGAACTGCGGACCTGCCCTCCATTTTCTGGCCCCTGTTTCAGGTCCAACCAAGACTGTTCTATAAACAAAACATGTTCCTGCCCTATGGCCACAAGACATTTTAGCAGATAAAATTGACGTTCTCCCAACCTTTCAAAATCGAAAAGATCTTTCAGTTTTTCCTTTCCTTCCAAGAAAGATGTTACTCGTCGTTGCCGGTTAATGATCTGAATTTTGTCACGTTGAGTCTTGGCAGCTCGGAGCTTCGCTTGCAAAATCTTTAAATCGCGCAGTTCGTGTTCTAATTTTGACGGCGGTGAGGAGCTCTGAGCAGGGGCATCGATGATAGATACTGCTTTGATGGCTATGAGTCGCCTCGTCACTGGAAACCGGCTTGCAGAGCAGATTTTGGGGTTTTTTCTTTCCACACCCAAGTTGCGAAATGAATGCCTTGTTAATTTAGTGGAAACTAATCCAATTTGAAGCCCAACGTCAAAATTTGCGCTTCCCCTGCTTGAGACGTTACAGCAGGAAGCCATAGCCGATAAGCCAGAGCATAATGCACCAGACACTTGTTCTGTAAGTAAATCAAGCATTTGAAGTGATTTTGGGGGCAAAGAATAAGAATCTGCCACGAAAGATGCAGTTCAATAGAATATGCTTTCAGACATTCCGCATCATATGGACCGAGAATGTGGGAGGTAAGCATGTCGTGATTTATCTTTGCGTATGATCTTGCATGCTTGCGACTGTTGAGGCCCCGAATGTTATCCGGAGAAATCTAACACTATTATTTCGTTTGGATAGCCATTTCGCTCATGCCAGATGTATGACCTAAATTCTTTTTCATGCCATCCACTGCCGTGTCTTCGATGAAAAAAATACACTTCCGTGTCTTTAATGAAAAGAATAGAATAGAAAAGAAGATTTAGTATGATGCTGTTTAAATGTGTTTTTTAAGTTGGAGTGTTTACATGCATAAATTTTATTATGAGAAAAAGATATTTTGAAATCTTTCTTATTTTAGTAGAATTGAAAACAAGTGACACGTAGTGGCTAGTACTTGTCTTTATAGTATTTTAATTATAATATTTTAAATTTAATAAATAAATAAATAAATGTAAGTTTCGTTAACGTAAATAAAATTAAATGTTAATTTTGTTAATTATAATATTATCATAATATTTAAAAATGTTAAATTAATGTTAATTTTTATTAAAATTATATAAATAATGAATCATTATAATGTAAATTGTATGATAATGTCTATTTGTATTAGAACTTAATGGAATAAAATGTAGTTACATGCATTTATATTAATATTAATAATTATTAATTTTATGTTAAGTATATTATATAAAAATCAATTATATTTACAATTTTAAATATTATAAAATATCAAAAAAAAATCAAATGATAGTATAATATAATTAAAAGAAAAAAATAATAATTATATAAATATTAAATTTATCTAATAATTATGTTATGTACAATATACTATAAATTTATTATATTATATTAAATAATATTTATTGATTATATAATATAAATTTAAAAAATAATTTTTAAAATAATTTATATCAAATAAAATATAAATAAAATGAAATGATTATATAATATAAGTATATGAAAGAATTAAATAATAATTATTTAAACATAAAATTTATATAATAATTTTGTTAAATAACATGTATGTTATAATTTATGTGAAATACAGTGAATTAAATCTATTAAATCTATTTATATTTTAATCAATAAATACGATTTAATTATAAATCTTTATAAATTTTCTTCTTAAACAAAATTACACCCTTAATGTGTTTTAAGAGTAACATGTATTTCTTAAAAAAATATATAAAAATTTAATAGCACATGTAATGGTACCTCAAAACTAAATATTTTGCACATAATTGCAATCTCTTAAACAGATTAAGTTAAACATAGTAAGTTAAGGATATGGATGTGAGGTTGCCATAGATACCCACACAGTTGTACTACGATAGGTAAAATAGTAGTGTTTTGTGAAAAATAGGCAAAATAATAGTTCATTTTTCACTTTTCTAAAAATCTGTCAATAACACACAAAATTTTTTAGCCAATCATAATGACAAGAAATAATTTTTATAATTTATAAAATTAAATATTTTACAAGTTCACTTTACAAACTTGAATTTTACTTTTTTCAAAAAAAAATATTGTTTTTGATTGGTTGAAAGCTAACTTATTAATAACTAGTTAATTCAAAAAAGCAAAACTCATTGCAATAGTATTGCCTAAGTACTAATAAGATGTGAGAAAAGAAGGATGAAAATTGTATATTGTCAAAAATTTGTGGCTCTTCCTTGCCTTTTTTTTAATATTTGTTTTCAAAAAAAAAATCCATTTTTTTATTGAACAAATAATTAATATCATAAATATAAATTAAAGATAGCCAAATTAAATATTCATGAGGTCACCAGCTCCACAAATAATTCCTAAAAATGTTTAGCAGTGGCTCCTAGCCAAAATAAGCTAAACAATCGCATGAGAACCTACCCTTACATTCACAAGATCAAAGATAGTTTATAAGAGAGGAAGTTTTTAATAAAACTAAATAATTTATAGAATTTGAGGATAATAAATTATATTGTAGTATATATAAGTTTTGATTAGTGAGCTATTTTAATTATGTTTATAAGATTTCAAGGTGGATTCAAATTTTCAATTAATATGTATAAAAGAGTTTTCTAATTAATTAAATAATTTGTTTAATAATGAGAAAAGTATGATAATGGATTTAATAAACAAATGTTTCTTGATATTAATCATTATATTTATCTTTAGGTGAAATGGGTCAAATAGATTTTTTAATATTTTTGGATTTTATTAATAGTGAGATTTTTTTATTGTATGTTATAAAATGGACTGGTATAATTTGTGAGAATTTAGTGTCTTTTTTATGAGTCAAACAACTTCATCAATAGATCAAAGGGTATTTTAATAAAGAAAATCAATGATAAACATGTATATGCTACATTTTTTTTGTTGTTCAACAAATTGAATGAAGTAATGGATAAAGGAATTATTTAAAAGTAGTGCTACAATCTAGAGGATGTTTTATTTAAGTTGGAAATGACACTAATAAGTTTATATGAAATTTTGAAGGAATTGCAATATGAGGTGATGATTCTAAAGGTGAAACTTTGTTGTCTTCCAAATAAAGAGGATTTGCTACAAGTATGATGTGATCTCTTCTTCTAAATTATGACAACAAAAGTGAACATCCAAGATGATATAGAAAAATTATTTACAAGATATCATAGTGTTTTTTCTCACTAGCAAGGCTAAAAGTTAGTTACATGGGGGAATAATGTGAACTATGTGCATATGGCGTCGGGGATCGTTAGCAAATAAACTAAAAGTGTTGGAAATTACAAAACTTATGCAACTCGACCACTTATTCAACAAGAGTAGTTTGACGGCTCAACCAATCAGCATGATGAGGAATGCAAGTACTAAAAGTAAAGAGTTGGGTGGCTTGTCAACCCCTTCCACTTGTTCAACGGGCAGTACAGAAATGAAATGTCGAAAGTAAATGGACGGCGAGGCCTGTCCCTTCCACTACTAGTGGGAATTACAAGATAAAGTGCATAAATAATAAATGATTGAATCAGTACTACTGATTTCAGCCTAACAATAAAAGTAATCTGCAAATTACAAGTGATATAGTTGTCTAATCCTCTACAAATCTTATTAGATATTCCTCCAAACTTCACAAGCCTCCCAAATATGAAAAACAAACCAAAAACCAAAACTTCTACAATCTGATATAAAAAACCAACACACAGAAAGCTCAAACCAGCAAGACTAGAACCACTCCAAAATGCTCATAACTCATCCAATAGTCCTCCAATAGACCTAAAATAAGATGCAAATGAAACTAGGGAAGATAGTGACCAAGTCTAGACACTAAAACTGCATCAAACACCCAATAATGATTTAAGCACAAATCCCAAAGCATCTACAGGCATGGTACGGCCTGGAAAGAGGGGTGACCTTCAATAGAAAATCTGATACTTCAAGATAAAATCTGAAAACCTGCAAAAGGGGATGCCTAGGCCAAAGGAATGGAATGAGCAACTACCCATAACCAGCAAAAATTCACCTAGAGAGCCATAGCCAAAAATGTGCTTTCTGCAAGCACTAAATCGACAAGTTGAAGAACTATAAAAACACACCAAACATCATAAAACATCATTTATAAATGTCTCCATAATGCTCAATTTGTTCTTCAGTGTAAAGAACATTCTATATCTTAGCTAGTTGTTATCTTTCAAGCAAGAAACTAAGCTTTGCTAGGAGGTATGCATTCCTCGAAGTGAGTGAGTAACCATTCTAGCAACACTTCATTGTATTTTTTTCATGGATAATGAGAATGAAGCCCAACACTCTTATTTATAACCTTTTCTCTCCAAATTCAAATTCAACTCCCCCCAAAATGGGCGCCCAACTCAAATTCACATTAATTTGCAATTTGCATTTCATTTCACCCCTCTCCAAGTCGTCCATTTCAAGATGACAATATACTTTATCAAAAATACAAATAAAGTATAATGTGAGTGTCTAAAATAATAAAGTGAAATACTTTATAAAAATAACTTATTTCTCTATTAAGGCATCCACCAAGCCTTATCAATATTTTATTTTATTAAAATATTTTACCTTAACAAGAGAAGCGCCCAACACAAGCTCTAACCTACCAAAAATAACTCCAAGAGTGTGGGAGACCAACTACTCAAATTGACCTGCCTAGAATAGCCTTTGAACCAGCCTGCTGAAACCCTGCTAAAAATAACAATACTAAAAATAGCACTTACTAAAAATAGCATACTACTAAAAATAGTAAATGTGTCCAAATGTATTTTAACCACATTTTGAGCAGTCGTTGCAACTTACTAAAAATAGTAAGTCTAGAAAAATCCTCTATCTCAGTTTCATGTCACACCATTGCGAAGCTCTCTAAAAATCCAGAAGGAATCCATAACCCAAACTACAAAATTCTAACATGCAGGCCTCCAAAACTGCCAAAACATCCACCTAGAAAATAGGAAACCCTAATTACTGCTCCCGACTAGCCTACGAGCCTTCGGAATAGGCTAATGGCCAACTGCATTGATTATTGCTATGAAGGGGACATTACAGTCCACCCTCCCCAAGATTGCTTTCCCTCAAGCAATCATAAGTCTGGATGTTGCAAAATCTTCTCATTCTCCCATGTAGCATCCTCAATAGGCAAATTCTTCCACTTCACCAAATACTCTTTGATTGTCCTTCTCCTCAAAGAGCATTCTCTTGAATTGATGATCTCTTCTGGAACCAAAACCAACTATCCTTCCTCATCCAATGGGGGCAAATCAGAAGAAGCAACAACATTGTGTCCAAGCACCTTCTTGAAGCAAGACACGTGGAAGACATTGTGAACTTTGCTACTCGCTAGTAGCTCCAACTCATAAGCCACTACGCCAACTCTCTTGGTGACTTTGAATGGACCGTATAAATGTGGCTTGAGTTTCTCTGCTCCACTCTTCCTAAGAGTAGACTGTCTATAAGGCTGTAGTCTAAGATAGACCATGTCACCAACCTCAAATGTGTGCTCAACATGCTACTGATCAACATACATCTTATGCTGATTCTATGCAATATAGAGATTGTTCTTCAAGGACTTCAAATATATCTTGGCTCTGTTGCAACATATCCCTTGCTTGAGGGGCTTTGTTATCACCAAACATCAAATCAGCAAAGCTAGGGGCCTCATATCCATAAAGAGCCATGAATGGAGACATTCTGATAGACATGTGGAAGGATGAATTATAGCAATATTCTCCTAAATGAAGCCATCTCATCCAAGCTTTTTGCTGCTCTAAAACATAGTTTTTGAAATATCCCTCCAACCACTTGTTCAGGATCTCTATTTGCCCATCATTTTGTGGGTGATAACTAGTGCTTGGAGTGAGCATTGTACCACTCAATATGAAAACCTCTTGCCAAAAGGTGCTTAGGAACTTGTTGTCCCTATCACTCACAATGTTTTTTGGAAATCCATGCAATCTAAACACCTCATGAAAGAACAAATCTGCAACTTGAGCTGCTAAAAATGAGCTAGTAATAGTAAAGAAATGAGCAAACTTAGTTAATTTGTCCACCATAACATAAATACAGTCTTTTCCTTGAGTTCTTGGCAACCCAGTGATGAAGTCCATTGAAATACTTTCCCACTTTTGGTTGGGAATAGGTAGAGGCTGCAACAAACCAGGTGGAAAAGTATGCTCATTCTTGTTCATTTGGCAAGCATTACACTCCTTAATGTAGCACAAGACATCATCTTTCAACCCCTTCCATGAAAATATTTCACAAATCTGCCTCTAGGTCTTGAAATAACCTTGATGACTAGCAAGTGGAATGTCATGAAATGTTTGCAAAATCTTCTTTTTGAGCTTGGATTTAGGTACCAAGAAGATTCTCCCTTTGTAGTGTATCAAACCATCAACCACTTTGTACCTTTCATCATGAAAATTACCTTCAGTAATGTTGGTTGTAAACTGATTTTTGGCATAATTAGCAAGCAAGAACTCCTTCCAATTAGTAGTAAGCTCACGTAATCAGTTCAAATGAGGCCTTCATTCATAAGCTTGAAGCTCACGTATGTTATTTTTTCCCTTGACATACTCAATGTTTGAAAAATCATAAGCTTGAAGCTTACTCACCCATTTTTGTTGGCTTTCATTCAAATACTTTTGGCACATAAAGTGTTTGAGACTATTGTGATTAGTTTTGACAATAAATTTGCTCCCCTCCAAGTATTGTCTAAACTTGGCCAATGCATGCATGATTGCAAGAATTTCCTTGTCATAGATGGAGTAAGTCCTATCAACACCTCTTAGTTTTATACTCTCAAACATAATAGTGTCTTTTTATTGCATCAAAACAACTCCAAATCCTTCTCCTGATGCGTCACATTGCAACTCAAATGGCTTGGTAAAATCTGATATAGCCAAAACTGGACATGAACTCATAATCTGCTTGAACTTATCAAAAACTCCTTGTGCCTGTTTTGACCATACAAAAGCTCCCTTTTTGGTGAGATCAATAAGAGGAGCAGCCATCTGAGAGTATCCTTTCACAAATCTTCTATAGAAGCCACAAAGACCCAAGAACCCCTTCAATTGCATCAAGTTCTCTGGAGGTGGCCAATCCAAGATTTCCTTGATCTTTTTTGGATCAACTTTCACTCCTTCAGCACTGATTATGTGATCAAGGTAGAGCAGCTCCATCATTCCAAATTCACATTTGGACTCTTTGGAAAACAAACTTTCTGATTCAAGGATGCTAAGAACTTCCTCCAAGTGCTTAAGATGTTCTTCCCAAGACTTCCTGAAAATGAGAATATCATCAAATAAAATCAATACAAACTTCCTCAATTGCTTCTGGAAGATTCAGTTCATGCAAGACTAGAAAGTAGCAGGAGCATTAGTCAACCCAAAGGCACCAAAATATCATCTTCTCAACATTCGATCCCCTCATGCGAATTTGATAATAACCTGATCTTAGATCAATCTTCGAAAAGAACTTGGCTCCATGTAGCTCATCAATGAGCTCATCTATCTTGGGAATGGGATATCAGTTCTTAATTGTTTTTTGATTCAATGTACGGTAGTCCACACACATGCAAATGGTGCCATTTTTTTATTCACAAGCACAACTGCTGAAGCAAAAGGACTCTTACTTGGGTGAATGAAACCCATCTCCAAGAGTTCCTTAATGTTTTTTCTCAATATCATCTTTCTGCTTCTTAGGATATCGATATAGGGTTGTGATAATTGGCCTGGCCCCTTCTATCTTTTTGCTTCTTAGGATACTGAAATGGGGTTGTGATAACTGGCTTGGCCCCTTCTTCTAGTTCTATGACATGCTCAATTCCCCCTTTAGGAGGTCTCCCAGGAGGTAGATTAGCAAAAACCTTACTCTTCTTAGCGATCAATGACTGAATATCAAGTGGATAGTTCCTCTTTGTTTCAACTGGATCAGCTGGTAGAATCAAACACTCTATTGCCCACTCAACTTGATCATGATGAATCAACCTTTCCATGCTTTTGAAAGACACAATTCATGGGCCTTCGTTTGACATTCCTCTTAGCACCACCCTCCTTCCATCTGATTTAAACTTTAACTCCATTGTTTGCAAATTTAGAGAGATCTCCCCAAGTGATCGTAGCCATTTAATACAAAGTACGACATATGTATCTCCAATACTAACCACATAGAAGTCATATTTGACTTTAAAGTTGCCCAATTGCAAAGACATGTTAGAAACATTTCAATTCCAAGAGATATGAAACCCATTAGCTACCATGACTTTAAAACCTTCAAATTCTTTAGTTTTGAGCCTCTCTTTGCAACCACTCCTTCATCAATGAAATTATGTGTTGCTCCAATGTTAATCAAAGCAAAAATTCACTACCCTCCAAGAACTCCACGAACCTTGAATGATTCATTCTTTTGGAAACTAGAGAGTTGGGAAATGGGGCCTCCAACTCCTTGCTCTTTATCAGACTTTTCTAGGGCTTTTTCTTCTTCGTTGTCCCCAAAATCAGATTGTTGTTCTGAGTAATCATATTCTGATCCAAAATTAGAATAGGCTTCCATGTGATTAGAATGACCTCTTCCATAACATTTATGGCCTTTAGTCCATGGTTCTCTACATGTGTAACATTTCCATCTTTTCTAAGCTTCTCACGAAGCTCATCATCCAACTTAGAAGGAAACTTCTTATGCAAATTTGAAAAGTGCTTCTTATATCTCTTATGAGAAAGGGGCTTGGACTGAAATTTTGGCTTAGGGGTAGCCAACTCCATGCTTCTAGCTTTCTTGATAGCTTCATCAAGACTTGGTGGATCAAATGCTTTTACCCACCCCCTCAAGGGTTCCATCAAACCTTCAAAGAACAACACAACAAGTCTTATTTCAATAATGTTGGCTACCATCACAAAAAGCCTTTGAAAATCTGCAATGTATGCATCCAATGAGCCATGTTGTTTCAGTTGTGCAAGCTCATGGAACTTCACTTTGGGATCCTTAGTATCAAACCTCTCAATCAACTTGTTGGTGAACTCTTCATATGTGTGAATGAGGTTGTGGCCAAGAGTGACCAAACCATGATACCACCACTCATGGGAAGCTCCTTTCAAGTGTAAGGTTACAAACTTTATGGCAACTTCTTTGGTGCATATGTGTGAATGAGGTTGTGGCCAAGAGTGACCAAACCATGATACCACCACTCATGGGAAGCTCCTTTCAAGTGTAAGGTTACAAACTTTATGGCATCTTCTTTAGGCATTGGTATGAGTGAAAGGTAGTTGTCTAGCTTCTGGACCCACGATCTTGTTGTACACTTATCACTTCCATCAAAATGGGCCAAGGTCACCTTCCCATGATCTTGATGATAATTTGTTCTAGGACCCATAGGAGCACGGTATTCAGCTCTTTCGCCACTCCTATTCCTTTGGTTCATAAACTGATCAAAGGTCCATTGGTCTCTGAGATCAAGGGGTAAAGTGACATACTCAATATAAGCTTTTCTTGCATCATCCACCAAAGGTACTTCGTTCTCCACTTGTGGTTCCTCCCTCTAAGTGAAGGTAGGGAAAAGAAGTCTAGGGGTTGATCCTCTAGAGTTTGCCACATGTTGGCGAATATTTTTGTCTCTCCCATTGACCTCCGAACCATTGTTACCATTATTTTATTCAACATTGTTTTGTTGAGGTTGGGACTGATTTTGAGTCACTTGCTGATCCAATTTTTCTAACAAGTGTGACATCATATCCAACATATTATCAAAATTTCTTTCAACTCTAGCTTCTATTTCCTTCATTGAAAGTCTAGGACTTTCTAACATGTTTTCAACTACTCTTCCAGTACCTCTCAAAGCATCTGAAAGTGTCTCTGCCTCTGGAACTGGTGGATTCTGATACTGACTTCTTGCCTGACTTCTGGTGTAGTATCTGGGTTCTCTGTCACACATCTGACAACTGAACTCTGATGGTCACATTATGGCATGATCTTGGCTCTGATACCACTAAAATAACCCCCTTACATTTTTTTTCAATTTTAGTTACAACACTTCACCCATTAGTATTAGCAAAACCAAAACCAACTAAGTAAAGTAACCCTACACCAAGAATGTTCTCCAAGATCCCAATGATGAGCGAGGTGATAACATATGGTGTTGGGGATCGTTAGCAAATAAATTGAAAGTGTTGGAAATTACAAAGCTTATGCAACTCGACTACTTATTCAGTGGGAGTAGTTTGATGGCTCAGCCAATCAACATAATGAGGAATGCAAGTACTAAAAGTAAAGATTTGGGCGGCTTGTCAACCCCTTCCTCTTGTTCAACGAGCAGTACAAAAATGAAATGCCAAAAGTAAATGGACGATGAGGCCTGTCCCTTCCACTAATAGTGGGAATTAAAAGATAAAGTGCAAAAATAATAAATGACTGAATCAAAACTATTGATTTTAGCCTTACAATGAAAGTAATACACAAATTACAAGTGATATAGCTATCCAATCCTTTGAAAATGTTATTAGATATTTCTCCAAACTTGACAAGCCTCCCAAATATGAAAAATAAGCCAAAAACCATAACTTCTACAATCTAATATTAAAATCCAACACATAGAAAACTCAAACCAGCAAGACTAGAACCACTCCAAAATGCTCCTAACTCATCCAATACTCCTCCAATAGACCCGCAATAAGATGCAAATGAAACTAGGGAAGATGGCGACCAAGTCTAGACATTGAAACTGCATCAAACACCCAACAATGATTTAAGCATGAATCCCAAAGCATCTACATGCATGGTACGACCTGGAAAGAGGGGTGACCTTCAATAGAAAAATTGATACTTCAAGATAAAATTTGAAAACTTGCAAAAGGGGATGCCTAGGCCAAAGGAATGGAATGAGCAACTACCCAAAACTAGCAAAAAAACACCTAGAGAGCCACAACAAAAAACTTGCTTTCTGCAAGCACCAAACTAGCAAGCTGAAGAACTCTATAAACACACCAAACATCATAAAACATCAATAATAAACTTCTCCATAATTCTCAATCTATTTTTTAGTGTAAAGCACAGTCCCTATCTTAGCCAATTGTTATCTTTCAAGCAAGAAACTAAGCTTTGCTAGGAGGTATGGATTCCTTGAAGTGAGTGAGTAACCATTCTAGCAATACTTCATTGTATTTTCTTCATGGATAATGAGAATGAAGCCCAACACTCTTATTTATAACCTTTTCTCTCCAAATTCAAATTCAACTCCCTCCAAAATGGGCACCCAACTCAAATTCACATTAAACTGCAATTTGCATTTCATTTCACCCCTCTCCAAGTCATCCATTTCAAGAAGGCAATATACTTTATCAAAAATACAAATAAGGTATAATGTGGGCGTCTAAAATAATAAAGTGAAATACTTTATAAAAATAACTTATTTCTCCATTAAGGCGTCCACCAAGCCTTATCAATATTTCACTTTATTAAAATATTTTACCTCAACAAGAGAAGTGCCCAACACAAGCTTTGACCTGCCAAAAATAACTCCAAGAGTGTAGGAGACCAATCACTCAAACTGACTTGCCTGAAATAGCCTCTGAACTGGCCTATTGAAACCCTACTAAAAATAACACTGACTAAAAATATCATACTGCTAAAAATAGTAAGTGTGTCCAAATGCATTTTTACCACATTTTGAGCAGCCGTCACAACTTACTAAAAATAGTAAGTCTGAAAAAGTTCTCTATCTTAGTTGCATGTCACACCATTGAGAAGTTCTCTGAAAACCCAAAAGGAATCCAAAACCCAAATTGCAAAATTCCAACATGCAAGCCTCCAAAATTTCCAAAGCATCTTCCTACAAAATAGGAAACCCTAATTACTACTCCCGACTAGCCTACGGGCCTGGAATAGGCTGGCACTATGCTGCCCTACTATAAAATTCAACTTGCTTGATGAATAATATACATTGATCTTGATAGGGTGTCCAATATCTTTGTACTTTAATGAGTCACCCTAATGAGTGCCAGTTTCTGCATAGAAGTACCCCTTTCTATCTTAGTTGCATGTACATTGAGAACTTGGGGAATAGGTGATTCTCACTAAACGTGATATTCCTTCCTTCCATCATTGTTTGGGTTATATTCCATTTGTGCCCCACACAATACATTGATCTTGCACACAACACATATAATATCAACTTCCTCACATCCTAGCTTTATTTACCCCCAACCTTTCCACTATGACTAGATTCAACCCCTTGATCACTTATTAAACATTATCAACTCACATGAAGTTTTGATCACTTTTCCTTGGATATCTTTAGGACCCTATACTTTAATGAGTCACCAAGAATTACAAGAGTGAATAATGAGATGTCAATAGTTTCTGCATAGTCATCTCATACCCCTTTGGCTATCCTTATGTACTTGTTGATGTATCTTTTGACACACCAACTTGGGGAATAGGCTGATTCTCACTTAAAAGTGATGTTCCTTCCCAAGGTTTGGGATTCCTTTTAAAGGCTTGTTTTCTTCTTGGAATTTTTACATTGACTAATCTACAAGAGGATATTGGAATCTTTTTATTAATTACTCCATAAGAGAACAAATTGATGTTGTACCTATGTTACTCTTGTTTATATTGCCACCTCAGATTATGTGTTTGTTATGAGATATAATCAACACTTTTACCAAATAAAAGTGGCAATTATTGAAAGAATACAAGAGATAATTCAAATATTTATTCTAAATTTTACATTAATCTAATTCTAACCAATATTTTAAAAAAGTAAAACTCGGAGGAAGAGTGGGTAGAAAGAAAGTAACAAGCTTGTTAATTTGTATTGACAATCTCTATTTTCCAAATACTCTAATTTAGATTTCCAAACCATTCATACCATGATCAACCTTAGCACAACCAAAGAGCAAGAATAGTCCAACCCTCAAAAGAAAATAAATAGTGCATACAATAACATTATGACCACCAAATGAATGTCCAAATTATAGCTTATAGTAAACATTCAAAAGATGTTATATTTTAATTAATAGATCCTATCAAGTTGCTTCCTAAAAAATATGCATTTAAACTACAAGAAATAACATTCATAGATAAACAAAAGTTTGTTTGGAATAATTAAATAAAATCATACAGAGATACAATATTGCCTTCACAAAAGATTAGAAAAATCCAACTCCTAATTAAAAGAACAATCTATAATTTAGATAGCCCTTAGTAGTAGTTGGATGGTCAAGCTATTGGAAAATATGGATGATGGTCACAAGTTCAATTCCCTTAGAATACCCCCACATGGGTGGAGAGAAACTCATATGAATGGAGGTTATAGTGGTGTGTGGTAGGAATTTTCTTCACAAGTCCCACCAGATATTGATCCCTCTATTAAAAAAAGAAAAATTATAATATCGAGAGAGCCCAAGTGTCCCAAGACCTAATTTCTTACAAGAATGAGAAAAGTCTAATCTTAACATTTGGGACATTCTTTGATACCAAAACTGAATAACATTTTTAGAAATAACACATATTTTCGTTTATTTCATTCTCATTTAGTCTATATGTTGTTAAGAAAAATTATGTGTTTATCTTCCCTAATCACCCACATAAGATAGTAACCAATAATTTGATTTGGAGCTTACTCTAGTGATTTTTTTCTTTAAGAAAAATTATAAGTGTCTATCTTTCCTAGCCACCCACATAGGATAGGATCCACTAATTTGATTTGGAGCTTACTCTAGTGATTTTTTTGCTATAAAAATTAATGGCCACAAATCTAAGTTTGTCAATTTGGTTCAAACTTCTTAAGTGCTAAGTTGTAATTACCTACAAAATTTTCATTTTCCCTTAAGACCAATGTGTATTGTAATTGGATATTAACTACTATGGACTAATCAATTTCATGGAAAATTCATCAATTTCTCCAATTGAGGCTAGAAACCACATTTCATTGTAAACAATAATGAGAAATCCAAGGGGTAAATCACTAGATTAGAAAATCTTTGAAGAGTATGTATCGGGTGGCTTCTTAAAAATAAAAACACGATGAATAGTTAATGAAATAACCTCAACAAAGATGAAATCTAATTTAAATTTCAACTTGGTAATTCAAAAAGGTGAGTATTCTAGAAACATCATGAAGATAAAACATGAACTTCAAAAATATAGCTCAGCTGTCATTTTGACATACTTGGTGTGGAACTTACTAGTCATTTCTAGACATGCTTTTTCATTTGAATGGATACCTAATTATTTTTTGGGCTCCAAAATTGTTACCCACCATTTAGAAACATGCTTGGTGGATTTGTTAGATTAGATCACATGAGTGATCAAAGGGCATTAAGGAAAAAAGAAAATATTTACCATTGATGAAACTTCAAATGGATTTATTTTTCTAATTTGCTTCATAAATTTATCCCTTGGTAACTCAAGTTTGGGTTGATCCAACTCACCAATGGTTAAAATATCACTTTAATCACAAGCTCATATGTCTATTTAAATAAAAACCTATTTTTAAGATACATCAATTATGTGGGAACAATAGGGTAAAACACATTCTAAAACAAAACAAAGTTGCTTTGATAGGCTCTAGATTTGATTTTTTTTATAAAATCTTGTTACACATCCCAAGGTTTATATTGCCAACATCTAGCTTGAATCACAATTAATCAAGGGAATAATATAATAATTTTTAAATCTAGAGATGACCCAAAATTAATATCCTTCTCCATAATATATGTTAGAACTAGGGAGATATCAAAGATAGAGATTCACAAAAATAAAATTCCCTAAAACATACTTTTTGTTGGGATGAGTGATATTCACCTACAAGGAATCCTTGTAATAAGAGTATCTACAAATGTGATGAGTTTCACGTATTGTAATACAACATATATGTTGGCTTTCATGTGGTGATATTGCACGGTAGTAAGTTATAATGCAATATACATGGTTTTTTACATGTGGTAGTGTTATGACAACAACCAAATGTCAAGCTAGAAGTTTAACACACTACTACATATGAAAATAGTGTGTTAAAATATCAACAACAATGCAAAAGTACTTATGGAAAAGTTAGAGTTCATGTAGCACAATATGTGAGTAGGATAATATTCTAGAAGATGGCACAAGGTACCAAAAGTAACCCAAAGTGAATTTATGTTTGTATATGCTATCACAAGTGAGGATTTTGTAGTGATTTCTATACTAGAGACATGTTTATAGCCATAGTACGAAGATTGTAACTATTGATTCATAATGTAAAATAGTGGATATGCATACTTGAGGTGACTATGACACGAATAAATTATACTTGTTGGTATTCATGGTATCTTGACATCATTTTATGGTTAAATTATAGTTGCACATGACTCTTGGTATTCCTTAGGTTGGCTAGATAGTTATACAATTGATATTTCCATGCATACAACTACATACATTATCATCTTGTGTGAAGATATCAAGGCTAGATAGATGTATAGAGTAAAAGGATAGCATTAGATTGAATATTTTTTAGCATAAAACCTTAGAGAAATTGTAGAAGAGTATTTTTTAGATTGAGGCTCTGTAAAATACCCTGTTCTATTAAATATATGTTGATTCTAAATAATATAATTGTGAATGTCTTTTGGCTATGTGTTTTCTCCTGCAAGGTTTTCTTACAAAAATATTTGAGTTTTGTATTCTCTTGTAGATGCATATTGTTTCATTTACTTATGTACATGTTTTTATATAGATTTTGCAAGTTTTTTTGACTATTATTTGAATGTATAACCTAAAATTTTTTGCATCCCATTCTATGGATCATCTATAATAGGGGTGCAAATCTCCAACATTTGATACAAGATGTTTGTTTAGGTGACTACTACTTCATTGGGAGTTCAAACCCTAGTATGTGTGGTGGTAAATTTGAAAATATTTGTTTTTTTACAATTTGTGTCCAACTAAACAAAAAATAACTTTGAAATATTTTTTAAGAAAGAAGAATATTATTAAATCTATTGCTAGCACATTGAGGTCTAAAATTGAGAGATTCAGTAGGCATAATATTAATTTATGGAAATTGAAGATGAAAAATCTTTTGGTGGAAAGATATTAATGGGATGTGTGTAATTTCACTTTTTATAGGTTCTATTACCAATTAATGTAAATTTTCAAAATTCTCCTTTGCCTTTTTTCTAAACCAAAAATTATTAAAATTTAAGTATGAGGGTCTTTAGTTTAGTCTCTAGGCTTGGGTAGGTTTCTCAGAGTTTCCCTTTTCCTTGGTACTTTTACCTTAGTTTTCTCATTCCCCAAACCCTTTCTTTTCCTTAACCATGAAAATTCTAAGTGTTTGGTGTAGTGGTACACCATGGGTGATCCCACAAAGCTAGTTTACAATTTCTGGGAGATTCTGATTTTTGTTGAAATCACATATTTTTAGAAAATATAATGATTTAAACCTTAAAAAATTTTATTTAAAGCATTCCAATTGAAGAGGGTTTGATCAAACTACCTTAGATCAAACCCTCTTGGATAGAACCCCGCTAGTTTTAAACCATACCTATAATAGAGTCTCCTTTACACCTATCAAAATGTTGATAAAAAGCCACTTTTGATTTACCTTTTGGGGGATCAAATGAACTCATTTAATATATTTTTTGTAAGTATTTATTCCTTATTATAAGCTTCCCCAAAAGTATAATTTTAAATAAATTTAATTTAATTATTATATTTATTTTTTATTTCTTGTGAATGTAGGTTTTTCATTGAAAATCAAGCTCTTTGTTCTGCACATGTGAAAAAATAGAAGATCATAAATTTTTTTTTGAAAAATATGAGTGCACCAGATATTGAAGTCCTTGATCCAAAAAAATAAATAAATTGAATTTCAACACATACAAAAAAAGTTGTGTTATACAGTTTGCCTATGAATTGTAATTGGTTTGACTTCGAAACTTGATTAAGAAAAAAATATTCAATAAAACAATATGAAACCAATTGTAAGCACTATATATCATAGTTACAAATCTAAATTCAAAAAAAAAAAAAATTATCCTTCATATAAAAAAAAATTGTGTTATACAATGAGCATCACTCCTTAAAAATGGTGTTTACTGAAAAAAACTAGTTTTTGGAGGAGATGGAAAAAGTACAATCTGATTCCAAAAATTTTGAAAAAAATTAATTTAGAATCTATAGACAAAATTTCACAAATCACTAGTTTGCATCATCTTCAAATTCCTCACAGTTTAGCTACTATAGGTGCTTGAAAGTGAAGATTTAGTTAGAAAAAATCAGTTCAGTGTCTAGTTTGGCCAAAAATTGTAAACCAGTATTGTGGGATCACCACCATAGTGGTATTAGAGCTAACACCTAAAGGTCAAGCCCTATGAAGTGTGGTGGGTAGTCTCAATAGTTGTTCCTGTGTTATGTTGGTAGGCATGCACCTAACTTAGATGGTGGAACCTTCGCACATCCAAGTGTAGGAATTTTTAGGTTCTCAAGGATGGTTTTCATTGGTGGTGTATGCCCTTGTCACTGATCTAGGATTTTGGCATGCTAGTATCATAGTCAAGGTCTTAATGTCAAGCCTTGCAAATCATGGTGGGTATCCTTGGAAAATATTCCTCTTTTGTGTCAACAAGAGTTAACATAATCTATATGATGGGGCATCCATGTGTCCAATCATGGGTTCTTGTGGATCCTTGAGGATGGTTTTCATTAGTAGTGTGTGCCCTCACCACTAGTCCAAGATTTTAGTACAATGGTACACCACATTATGGTATCTTATTTAACCAAACCCTCATGTATGTCTAATGAAGACTAGGTAAATTGGATAAGAAAGTAAGAAGTAATATCTAGTTATGTGTCATATTTTGTGTTAGTGAATATGTCTAAGGAATAAACTAGAAATTCATCATGGAAGAAGATAGGTACATTACATTAATCTAAGAGTTTGATTAATAAACTTGTATTGCAAAAAATATTTATACTCTTAAAATGAGAGAGGGAGACTTAGTAACTAGTCATGTAAATAGATTTAATATGATACTTGTAGACACTGAAAAATGTCCCGAGCCTACAAGCAACATTTTATCACTAATTTGTTTTATTTTCTACATAATTAAATAATTTTAATTATTTAATTATTTCCTAATGTCATATTCTTCTATTAATTAAATAATTCTTAATTATTGAATAAATTCACTTGATCTTATTCTTCTTATTTATTTAATTATTTATTCATTTCCATTTTTCTCTATAATTAAATAATTATTTTAATTATTTAATTATTCATTAAGCCTTTTTCCCTCCATAATTAAATAAATAAAAAATTATTTAATTATTTATCATTTTCTCTCCTCTATAATTAAATAATTGTTTCCAATTATTTAATTATTTGTCATTTCCCTCCATCTATTATTAAATAATTATTTTTAATTATTTCATATTTCACACTCCATCCTTTATTCTATAATTAAATAATTATTTTTAATTATTTAATTATTCATTTTCCCTCCCTAAAATTAAATAATTGTTATCATTATTTATTTTATTTCTTCTTAACCTAGCCCTAAATCTCAACTAGTTTCTTGAGTGTTGATCCATCCTTCCCATCCTTATCTCTTTTCTTCTCAATTAATCTTATTCTTTGATCATCATACCTCATCACTCAATCCTCACCATCCATCTAATTTGGATTTCTATAAAAGCAAGCCATCACCTTCATTTCAACCCTAACGACAATCTTTGAAGTTTTTCTATCTTGAGATCTAGCTATCTTGTGTCAACATCAAGCTTATTCAAATATCTTGCATACTACAAATCTGAGCACAAACAAAGCAAAGTGGAGAAGAGAAATGGAGATGAATCAACTATGGCATAGAAATTGGGTATTATTGATTTATTATTATTTATATTTCTATTGTCATTTGTGCTTCATTATTGGATTAGGGTCTTTATTAGCTTGAATTAGATAGTTTTGTGGTTGCTACCATTGATTCATGCTCATTGCCCAATTCTACCCTGATCTATAGGTTTGGTTAATAAACTTGTATTGCAAAATAAATTTATACTCTTAAAATAAGAGAGGGAGACTTAGTAGCTAATGTGTAAATAGATTTAATATGTTACTAAGTAAAACTACATCAATTGGGGTCAAGATGAATAAAGAGGATAAGTGCATTGTATCACTTTGTTCCCTTTGGATTCATGGAAAAACTTGATAACATTTATCTTAACAATAATGCTACATCACTAAAATTGGAAAAAATTTATCAATAATAATGCTACATCACTAAATTAGAAAATTTCATTGGCATTTTATTAAGCGAGTAAATTAGGTGAAAGTATATGAATGATAATTCTTCTTATGCCCTATTTGTTAGATGCAGGTCTAAGGAGAAGAAATATAAGAAGTATGGAGACAAAAAGTATAAGGGTAAAGACAAGTTTATATCTATAGGTAACTCTAAAGTAAAATGTTAGAATTATGGTAAGACAAGTTACATAAAGAAGGATTGAAAGTCCAAAAAGAAGGATTATTCTTCTAATAGGTCATTTGAAAATGGTGAAAATAATAGTGATGCATTTATTTCTACTAATATCGTTAGTGGTTATTCCTAACTGATTGATTCATGTGTTTCTTATCACATGCCACCTCCTAGAGAGTGGTACTCTAATTGCACCAACTGTAATGAAGGACATTTTTTTCTCTATGATAATAACTCCTTGAAGATAGTTGGTCAAGGAAAGATAAAGGTTACATTTATGGATTCTAAAGTAAATACACTTTCAAATGTTTTGCATAATCTAGGCTTGGCTAGAAACCTTATGTCTATGTCTAAAATGGATGACTCAAGAATAAATGTCACTTTTGGTGGTAAAGATTGTATGTTAGTTAGAGGTAATTTGGTGTTTTCCAAGGAAGTGCAGTATGGTACTTTGTATGGGCTATATGTGAACTTTATTTGGTTGTACAAATATAAATACATATGAATCATGGTTAGTGTGGCATCTTAGGGTAGGCCACTTGAGTGAGAAAGGTTTAAAAATATTTTAAAGTAAAGATATGGTAGATGATCTTCTTGATCATTATGTTGATACTGAATTTTGTGAGCATTGTGTGATGGGAAAATGTATAATAGACAATAATTTAACTCTTGAAGAACTAGAATAAAGGATATTTTGAAGGTGATACATAATGATGTGTTTGGTCCTATGGATATCTAGTCCACTAGTAAGTTTATATAATATGTGGAATTAATTTATTATTATTATTATAGGTACTCTTTGGTATATTTTCTTAGGATAAAGTTTGAGGTGTTTCTAAAGTTTAATGATTTTAGGGCTCTCATTTAGAATTAAACCAATAAGAAAGTAAAGGTACTTAGGATAGATAATATCAATGAATTATACTCTAAGAGGTTTGAAATATTGCATAAGTACACTAGAATTATGAAGCAAAGGATAAATTTTGAATATACACTACAACTGAATGGAGTGGTTGAAAGGATGAATAAAACATTATTCAATAAATCTAGAAGTATGTTGAGTAGTGTTATCCTAGTTTAGGAGTTTTGGGTTGAAGTAGTTAGTAATTTACACACCACTTTAAGTATAATTATCTAGCTATTCTACTTCTAAACTAGAAAATAAGACACCATATAAATATATGAAGTGGTAGAAAACTAATTGTAACACATTTGGGGGTATTTTGTTCAAAGGAATTTTTTTAGGTGCCAAAGGAGAGATGGTCTAAGTTAGATTTCAAGGAAATAAGATGTATTTTCATAAATTATGGTGAGAATGTTAGAGGCTACAAGCTTTGGAATCAAGAAACTATGAAGGTGGGATGGTACTATAGACACTTAAAATTGTTTTGATGGATCACATTGGCTAACTAACATCATTTTGTCTTGAAACCCATCCTCTTTTTGCTTAATTAATTGAATTATCCTAGCTAATTAATTAATTTCATCATTTTCTTCTATTAACCTAATGCATTTAATCGGGTTAATTCACCCCCTTTTCATGCTAACATCTCATCCTATTAAATTTTTATTTATTCAAGGGGTAAACGCTTTTGACCGGAGCTATGAACCAGAATACAACCATTCAACAATATCACCCTAATGGGGTTTGAACCTTGGTGGCAAGAATAACATTGTCACCTATAAACCATCACACCATGCCAATACCGACATTTCATCCTATTAAATTAAATAAATCAAAGTATTTAATTTAATTCCCTAAGTCATCCTATTTAATTAAATAACCCTAAGTTATTTAATTAAATGTCATTTCACCTTTCCCCCTTTCATTAAATCATTTAATTTAATGAAAACACTTTATTCCTCCCAAAACCCCTAATTGTATGATTAAACCTTGTTTAATTAACAATTAATCTAATTTTCCTCCAAAAGGGGAATATTCCTTAACCCTTTCTGCACAATTAAAACTTTGTTTTAATTTTAAAAATATAATTTTTTCCTCACCCATGAGAATATTCTTTCTCCTCCAATCATTTGAAAAAGGGATATTCTCACTTGGCTTCTTGAGCAAGCTAGACTTGTGACTTCTTAAGCAAGTTACCTTATGACCTGTGTGTGCAGGTCAAAAGTGTGCTTGTTTGGAAGGAATGAGAACCCTTGATTAAATATCATCTTGCATTCTCACCCGTTGATGAGAATCCATGATCCATGCCTCTTATTTCCTCCATCCTTGACTATTGATTAATCTTTTTGATCTCATCCATTGATCAATCTTTACCTATTCTATAAATATAGCTTGCCTCTATTGAATAGGGATCCATCTTTTAATTGCAAACTTATGTTGTTGAATTTACTCACACTCACACTCATATTTTACTCACATTTAGTATATTTTAGTTTATTTTTAGTTGCATATTAGCTTTAAGCTTCCATTAATGGCTTCCATGCATCCATCTTAGCTTGTTTATAAATTATGATTTGAATCTTTTAGCTTAGAATTTTAGCTTAGCAATTGCATATTTAGATCATTTTTATCATAAAATCATGTTAATTTAGCTTGCATCATGTTCAATTTAGCATAAATCATGTTTTCATCCACATATCACAATAGTTTCATTGATTATCTTCAATAAAATTAACTGAAATAGGCTCACTGATCATGGGATTGGGAAAGGGTCATTGTTCCACATCAACACGACACCAATTCCAAAACATAATAAGTTTTGAATGGGTTAGAGTAGGCATTTAATTGTTTTCATAGTTTGTAGTGTTCATTTTTAAATAAATGCTTAGTTTAACTTTCATTTGAATGATCTTGTTTGAGATTGAGTATTAGTGGCTACATTATGCTTCTATTCATCATGGATCAAGCGTAATCAATGCATACTGATAATCCTCAGTCACAAGTACATTCAAGGAACTAAGAGTCTTGCCCAAGGAAGGATAGTCAAAGGAGAATGAGAGGGAGAAGGTACTTTTAAAAATAAAATTGGAGTTAATATTTAATACATTTGAAATTTAACAACAAAGTGGACATGATAGTTGGGAGAATAAGAGGCAAGCACATCTAGTCAAAAGTCTAAAGAAGGATAGGGTGCAAATTTAATAGGATATTCTTCATCTATAATTGTGAGAAGGTATAAAAGATAGTAGTGATGATCACCTAATAGGTATAGTCCACCATATATTTTTTGTCTTTTCGCTTACTTTTACTAATATGAACCTGTAGCATCATAAATTGTCATCCCTGACAATTTCACACTAGGTTTAGCTCCCCTTATGTGATTGGACCTAATTATGCTTGTAAATTGCCCGTTTTATGGTCATCTTCAAAAAATCAAAAATAAATTTGAAACTATTATTTAATATTTATTTAACAACATTAAAAGACCAAAAATAGGTTTGGACTAGGGAACTAACGCCCTTGTCCAACCTATTTTGGCCCAAATTTAAATATATTATTATCAATATTTTAACATTTATAAATTTAAATTAATTAATTTTGCAGGGAAAAAAATAATGCATATAAATACAAGTATTTTTCACCATTAGAAATCTTAGCAATTTGAAATCATAATTGAGCATCCTAAAAAGTAGTCAAGAGTAGAGTTAGCAGAATTTATAACATTTATCATCAGTCAAGGTTCATGTTTGCAATGCATCAAGTTTATATGTGAATTCATTCATGTTTTATGGTCATTTATTTTGCACGAGTACTAACAGTTACATGAATTTCAATCAAGCAACCAATTCTACTTTTATGAGATGAGTACAATGACTTCAATCTATCAAGGAAAGCATATATGAGTGGTGAGTTGCAACACCTATCAATTTATCATTTGTTTTGTCCATTTTGCCTCTTCTTGACCAAGGGTAAGCACTCTTTACATCATCATAGTCATTGCGGAGGTGGGAATACCAAAATAGGGTTTGACTTAGGCAAACCCCTATATGACACAACCCTTTCTCTCCTCTCTTCTGTGTAAGTGATAAATTTTAAGTGGATTTTGGAAAGGACTAAAGACCTAATTATAAGATCAAGCATTTGGGCATGTGCAAGAAGTTGGATCTACAAAAAGCTTAAAAAGTGGAAGTATTTTTCTTGGTTTTTAGAATTTGTCATAGATGGACTTAAAATTTGAAGCACTTACACATTGAATCTTAAAATAATTCACTAATATTAAATTTAGTATTTTGAGTCTAGTTTCCAAATATGTAATTTATTTTAATACCTAGATGATACAAATTAATTTTTAATAGGCATACATGTATAAAAACCACTTTTTAAAAGTCACTTTTTTAGGACCATACCATTGTACAAACACCATAATTTTACCTTTAAATAAAAGTATTTTTCTAATTATTTTTGGAGAAAGATGTGTAAGAAACTAAATATTGATGAGGGT
Source organism: Sequoia sempervirens (assembly GCA_007258455.2). Classification (NCBI taxonomy): domain Eukaryota; kingdom Viridiplantae; phylum Streptophyta; class Pinopsida; order Cupressales; family Cupressaceae; genus Sequoia; species Sequoia sempervirens. The sequence goes on along the minus strand of VDFB02281492.1, from coordinate 101,080,341 downwards.
ATTTTTTATAATTTTTCTTTGAATATTTTTTATTAATTTTTATGGCCCCTAATTGTTGTTTTTGAAAACTGTGTACTAACACCATAATTTGACCTAAACTAATCATTTTTTAATTTTTTTTATTGTGTAGAGAATTATTTGTAGATTGTTGTCAATTTTTTTTAATAAAAAAATAACAAATTAAAAAATTATTAAAAAACTAAAAAAGCCTAACATTTCAAGTTTATGGTCCAGTTTTCTTAGAAATTAATTAAAAAATAGAAAACATAATCCAATCATAATATATATATATATATATATGAAAACTAGACATCATGATCTATAATGAGTTTTAATTTCATAAATCAATTCTAAAAAAAAAAAGTCCATTAGCTATATACTAAAGTCGGTTATTTCTCTTGACATTGCCTTAGTCTTTTAGTTGCATGTTCAAGGCTAAGGGTTGGGTTACCAAGCATTTCTGTCATACCCCAAATTTTACACAACTAAACAATACATAACCACCAATTTTTTTGAATAAACACTAATAATTATCAACCACACATGAACATAGCAACATACTAATGAAAAGGTGAACATTAAATATCCTTAATAACAATTATTTTAATAACACTTATATTGGTATCATGATTACCATTATTCTTTAACATTTATATTCACTAACATTATTGATATCGACACTATTCTTTTCTTGATAAGTAATGATTATGATCATATTACCTTTAACACTCAATATTAATAATTTACTTCTTAATACCACCTTATTGAGTACCAAATTTAATGTTAATGTCGCTCATAATAATTATACTTAATATCATCCCTATTCATATTACTAAAGATAGTATTACCAACTTCACTCTTAATATTATCATTAGTTAAATATGTTTTCTAACATTGGTAATTCCAATTTTGCTTCTAATAAAGTTACCTCATTATTCACGAGGTCTCAAATATATTTACTATTATTGCTAAAATTTTACCAATTATAGATACATTAATAATATTATTTTTGGAATCACAATTACTCAACTACTAACAACTCAGTATCGACATTACTCATATTATTAATATTAATATAATTCACAATATCCATATTCTTAACCAATGATGATATTATTATGATTGGTAATCACAACAATAATATTGTTAGAAGATAAAGTAAATTCATTACTCTTATTTTAACACTTCCTTAAGTAATGACAATAGGACTAATATTTGTAACAATTGATCTCTATGAAGAAAACCCAATTGACACTAAACAATGCAAAACAAATCCCAATTTGAGACACCTCTTTTAAATTTATTGAAGACCTTCTAATTGACAAGGTTAAGTACTAGCTTATAAAAATATAATATTCATATCTTCATTCCATATGTAGGAATACTATGTAATATTCAATTCTGGTATTCTAAATTCTTCATCAAATTATATGTTCATTATAAACTCCCAAGATAGTGATATTAAATTTCCAAAATTCCACTACTTAACCCACACTTGGGGATATAAAATATAATAGATTCCTATAAAAAATTTCTCCTTTTCAATAGTCAACTTATAAATTTTAAAAGCTTACGTATAGAGACATTTAGAGTTATCATAACAATTTAATTCCATCCTCTAAGTGATTAAATTTAACCACAAATAATTTAAATGTAATAATTTGAATAATTAATTTACTCAAGAAAGAAATTAATAACCATAAGGCACATTATCCTTAATCTTAATGATTTTTAACTTGATACTTTGTGTACAACTTTTTTTCGAGAATACACTATTGAATAATTGATAGAAGGTTTATTAGAGAGGTCTTAAGATTTTTTAGATTGGTTGAGAAATAGACTTCATTACTCTAGTTAATTGATCCAAAAAGAATTTAGTTTGATTAAAGTTTATAATTTACTGATTTAAGTTCATAAGGGAATAAACTATAATTTCACAAAGGATTCTAATATAGTTTATATGAGGTTGAAATAATCTTAGTAAAACTAATCGTTAACTAGAAACTAACTTCCAATTAGTTACAAACTCTTGAAATATTATTCCTCTTTCATTTTCCATTTGCCTCTTCGATTCCATTTTGAGTTCCTTTTTCAACCACAATATTCATTTGATTGTTTTTGTATTTCAGTTGTAATTATTAGCACGCTTCAAAGTTGCAGATTGAAGTAAATTATATAGGTCTAAATATTTGTAGGATCAAAAGATTTAATAGAGGGTTTCAAATCTATTTTATATGAACATAGGTTGCAGAAATTGTTTCTCCAAACTATTCATTTTTTTTGCAATTACATTTATATTAAGATTGGTAAACCAATTTTCTACATAAATAAAATTATCGAAATATAACCCACACCTTAATGACCACTGGTTATCGATGAATGAGGTAGATTTAGTTGCAGATCCGAGGACATTGGTTGTGGGTTCTTACTCCATTAAATTTTATATATATATATATATAATTTATATATAATTGGATTTTTATTTTGTTAATTCTCTAAAATTACCTTCATTTTTTACTTTTATTATTATTATGTAATTGAAGGCTGATTTTTTTTGTAACAATCCAGAAGAGATCTGATAACTTTCTTCACCAATGTAGATTCTTTAACTGTTGCACCAAGGCCTCTCATACCTACTCATTAGCTCTCTGTATGTAGCCTTTAATTGTTTCATCTTCAAACATATGCATCATTTCAAACTGCACCTTCAAGTTCTACAAATTTGCTTGTTTGACCTTCAAATCTCCTTCATAAATGCTTTCTAACTTATCCCAAACTTCTTTAGCAGTCTTCAAACTCATAACTTTAACTAATTCAGTATTTGAAAGACTATTCACAATAATAAATCTTACCTTAGCATTGATCTCATGCACCTTGATTTCTACACTTATACTCGAAAAATTCAGAGGTGGAGTGTATATATTCTAATAAGCCTTCTCAATCTCATATCCCTATGCAGACAAATATCCTTCCACATTTGTCTTCCAGAATGCATAATCTGAGCCATCAAATCTAGGATATTCCAAAGCAATCTTGTTTGCCATCCTAGATCTACCTCAAGTGGTTAAGCTCTTCTTCAAGGAACCTCTCTCTGATACCAATTGTTGAAATGAACAAGACAACTAAGTAGGGGGGGTGAATCAGTTGTAACAAATTAAACCCTCAATAGTAATTATATTCACAAGCATTCATTAAACCCTTACTATGTTAGTTTGATTAAAAATGAAACGCAGATAAAAAAAACTAAAATCACAACACCATACATAAGAGAACACTAGATTTACATGGAAAACCTAATGAGGGAAAAAATATGGTGAGGATTAGCTCACAATATAAGTAATAGCAAAACTGGTACAAAGGGGATCACTGCTAGAATAGGACACACTATCCAAAAGGCTCACAGCCAGGGCTGACTGCCACAAAAAGAATACAAGAAGATAGAAGAAGAATTTTGCACTAAGAAAACACTTCTCAATGCAATAAGGAGTCTACTGCAATTGTTTGCGCACTTTCACAATCTCACATGAAATATTTCGAATGCCTTCAGCTCACTACCTTCAGGAACCCTAACATGAAGTTCACACTACTTTGCTCAAATTCGCATCACACACATCACTCACATCAATCTCACATTTATCTTACTTCTTACTCTTTCATCTCATCACTTGCATCAACACCATACATATTTATATCAAGCTCTACCTCAAAAAATTTCTCCAATGTCGGCCACTAGTCATTATACATACAAATTCAAAATAGGTTGGCACCTAAACATTCCCGCAGTGGATAGGAATGAAAGGAAACCTACATAAATCCTTAATTAGGACCCAAATAGATCCCAACACCCTTTAACATGCTTCCACAAGCCTCACATGTAGTTTTAAACACAAGGTTGGCCAACACTTGTGCAAAACACCATAATCATTAAGTACACACTTCCTAAAACCAATCTAAAAATTTGAAAGTTTCAGACAACATAATTCACTTGAACTCAATCCAGAATAATCCACGAACTACTTAATATTCATCAAACATTTCATCCAAGCTCACATTAACAAATACTTCAACTTAGAACAACTGGTAACCCTTATTTGTATACTAATAAATGAAACTCACACTATACTACACCAAATCAAGTAAAAAATTGAATACAAAAAGATAAAAGCATTATAAAAAACTTGCCAAATTTGCACAACTTGAAGCCAAACAATGGAGAAATGTGGAGAAAATGCATTTCTTTCGGGCCACATAAAACATCATTGAACAATTGGTTCACACACTGGTGAAAATATCTCGCATTGTACAACAATTCAGAAACCCAAATTCTGAATATAGCAACCTCTGACAACCTTGAATAACTCGTAAGATCCACATAGGCATATCATCAACACAAAAAGAACACAGAGCACAATATCAGAGCATACTATGAACACTTGCACAACACAGTTTACTCTATTTATTAAATTTTCTCAAAAACACTTGGAAATTAAGTACCAGAGGCATCATCTTAGATCATTATTTCATTCCAACTCATCTTTAGGGTCTGCAATAAAATAATATCTCCATGTACTCAAAACACTTCCTCAAGGTCTCAACTACACATGCACAACCTATTTTCCTCTTTTTCACAATTTTCTCAATATCCTCAACATCTTCATCCCATAGTTGACATCAATGAAAACACCATCATACTTGCAACACATATAACTAAACAAGGTTGCTACATCATTCGGTCTAATAGAAGGTAGCACCGCTATCTTCTGTAAAGCCTCTTTGAGCATCTCATGTTATGTAGGTGAGATTTGTATTAAGTCCCAAAAAGAGATATTAGTTGGAGTATTCTAAATTTTCTCAACAAGATCATACTCTTTTCCCATATGTTGAGGAAGACAAGGTGCTAGGGTAAGATAAGGTTGAGGCAATGGAATGAAAGTGGGGGTGGTTTGTGTTTGGTTTGGTTGTTTGTTATTGTATGTGTGAGAAACTATATTATGTTTTTGTGACACACTTTGATCAAGATTATTTTTTTGAGTAATTTCTTTAGAAAATTTTAGAATATGACCAAAAGGTTTAGGTTGGCTTGGAACACCTCCAATAATGAGAATGGGTTTAGTATTGTATGTGTGAGAAACCACATGGTAATGAGGTTGTTGCAACACATTAAGTGGTTTTGTAAAGTTTGTGGTATTTTAAATAGTAAGAAGGGGTTTAATTTGTGGTTGAAGGACATTAGGAGGAGGATATATAATAAATTTTGGTTTAGGATAGATCTTGGGAGAGGGTAAAGTGGTGAAAGGAAACATCTTGAGTAGGTAATTTGGTAATGACACAAATCTTAGGCAAGAAACATTATTTGGCTACTATCCCCAAGGGAGAGCCAAGTACGTTGGTTAGGATTTTGATCACTTTTTTTTTAGGATCAATTATTTTTAGGGTAATGCATTGAATTAGGGATTTGGGTCAAATTGATAATATACAACAAAATATAGAAATTTCAAGATAAATTGTCAGGAACAAGAATTAGCTATGAGTAGAGGTTACAAAGCAAAAAAAATTATAAGAAATTGAGGTAAAATTAGTAGGATAGGAGTGTGGGTGCCCTAGTCAAGAAGTACATATATTTTAGGTTTCAAATATCAAATAGGTAAAGAACAAATTCTATAGGTTCTTTTCTATGAAAATCTAGGTTTGAATTTTGGTAGAGTTTGAGAAATCAATATGCCCTAATTTGATGATAAGATGCACATGAAGGTATTAATTAGGGATTTTAAGCATTCAAAGGAACTAATAGATCAAATCAACTTCACACATGAGTGCTCCCTAGAGGTAGAAGGTAGGAGAAAGATTTGACAAGACATATATTCCAATGAAATAGTAGAATAAATAGATTTAGGTTTATGTTTATGCAAAGAACAAAATGTTTAAATGATTTTTTTAAAAAGTAAACATGCAACATTTTCCAATGAAAGTGAAATAGTTCAAATCTAATTCCCTAGAAAAGGAAAAATCAGATTTGAAATTATGCAATTAAATCAAAATATTTTGCAAATGTGATATGAATTGAATTCACCAAGGTGTTTATTTTTTAAGGAGTGTAAATTATTGATTTTAAAAATGAAACAAATGCATATCAATAACAAGATATCCATATAACCTAATATTTGATTAGATTCCAAAATTTATGCTATGAAAATTAAAAAATTGCAAGTGTAAAAAGTGTCATGTTCACCAAAATATTAAGTGGAAAATAGATCCAAGATCCAACAAGTGAATTAGCTTAGATCTAATTTTACCTTTGGCTTAACATTGGAACACAAACCAACTAGGTTTTGATGATTGGATAACTACCTCAAAGGAGAGACAATCTAATAGGGTTTGATTCCTTTTTTATAAAGAGGGAATATTTGATGTGTGGAATTGATTAACCTAATTGATATAACCTAATTGATATAACCCTAGATTTGAAAATACAAATGATCACATGGACAAAAACAAAAAAATATAGAAATGAATACAGATATGGGAAATGTAGACAGAGGGGCATTTGTCTATGAAATTTGAGCTTGAAATGGAGGGACAAGTGAAAATGGCCCTAGTTTGGGTATTTTGAGATGATCAAAAGTATAAACAAAATTTCATAGTTTACTTTGATCTTTTTTGCAACCTCTTGGTGAAAGTTTTGGATTTGACCTACACACATGGAGAGAGGGGAAAGGTTGTTTTGTATAGGATTTTTCCTTAGTAAAACCATTTTTATGTTTCCAATTCCACAATAAAAAATTATTATGTTATAAATCGTGTTCCCTAAACAATAAATGACTATAATAAATGAATTCCATAAGACAATGCTACTTTAGGCATGCAACCCCCATCAAAGTGTTGTCACACCATAAATTTCCATAAAGAGTTGATGAATAATGTATGAATCACATTGAATACCTACAAGAGGTTAGTCACATAACGTAATAGATTGTTGTTGTAAGCATATAGATAATAAGTCACATGTGTCTTCACAATTTACACATAATAATTGCTCATAGTTCATGATAGTCATGCTTAATGTTCAAATGAGAAGTAAACTTGTTTATATGCATCCCAATTGATTTTGTTTGACATAGGTTGACCTAGGGTCATTTTAAAACCCTCAAGGCCAACATTAAAAGTGATAATTTTTTTAAAAGGACACCTTTAGGACTAGGGTTCCCTCACCTGTGTTTGGGTTTTTTTGGCCCGAAATTCTAGGGATGTTGAGGAATTAAGTTTATTTTCCCAACCTAGACCCAAAATGAGAAAATTATGAATATAATTAATTATATATGCAAAATAGGGTGTCAAATGTAGTGTGAGATTGTTAGGGGTAACAATTTATGACACTATAGTATTATCCTTATTCAAGGTCATTAAATAAAAATACTTGAGGTTATCACATAAGGGATGAGTCTAGTATGCTCCTTGAGGAAATTAGAAGAGGTCATATATACACTCAATTAAATTCATAGGCTACAATGAGATAAATATGATCCTACAATAAATACATAGACTTAAAAATGGTAATTATTTGATCTATTCACATGATAGATTATAACTCCTAAATCTAGGTTCTACATGGCATTTGACAAATACCATACAATTTTCTCTTTTCTTGGCCATTTATTCATGATTTTATAGTGCCAATATGGCCTACCATTTATCCATACACCTGCCCCAACCAAGTTTCTCTTTTCTTGGCCATTTATTCATGATTTTATAGTCCCAAATTGGCGTGCCATTTGTCCATACACATGCCCCAACCAATTTTATATTTTCTTGGCCATTTATTCATGACTTTCTAGTCCTAAATTAGCCTACCATTTTTCCATACACCTTTCCCAACCATTTTTTTCTTTTCTTGGCCATTTATTCATGATTTTACAGTCCTAATATTGCCTACCATTTGTCCATACACCTGCACCAATTAATTTTTTCTTTTCTTAGCCATGTATTCATGATTTTCCAATCCTAATATGCCATACCATTTGTCCATACACCTACCCAAACCCATTTTCTCTTTTCCTATCTATTTATTCATAATTTTTTAGTCCCAAATTGGCCTAAATTTTTTCCATACACATAACCTTAAAATTTTTCTATTGAAGTGCTAGTCATAATGGCTCCAAAAGTGTACAATAATAGCTTATAGTGTACAATAATGACTACAAAATTATAAAATATTGGCTTATATTGAAAAGAAGTGTAAGGGATATGGGAGATGTGGAATATAAGGATAGGGAATAATTTATAAATAGACAATTGAGTAACATAAGGTTTACCATGGATCATTCAAGGGAGTAGTCAATGTATAATCTTAGATTCCAAGAAAATAAGAAAATAGAAAATGTAACATGGAACATGGGATGGACAAATGGAGTGATATGATATAGTAGGTAAACTATTTCTAAGTCAACAACATAAGAAAGGGAAGATAAAGCATCCTCAACTCAAGAATTCAGGCTTAGTCTTAGATCAAAATATAGCCCATAGATCAAATCAAATTAGAAATGGAATCAAGCAGTGGGGACATCTTAAGATAGAAGAGTGATTTATTATTTTTACTTTAGATGTCACTCTAAATTTCACTCCCATAGATTTAATTGGAGCCGCCACCTAGGAGTATATAAATTAGTATTCTTAATAGAACTTGATACTAGGTGAGGAAAGAGTAAGGGTGGTCCATTTAAAAACCTCTAGGAATCTCTAATTAATGTAGATATTGAGAATAGAAGAAGAGGAAAAAATAGCATGAAATTATCATGGAATTCAATGGAATGTGTAGGATCATAATGGGCCAAAAAGTGGCAATAAGAAAAAAAAAGTGTTTTTACTTCACCAAAATCGTGAAACATAAAGTTGAATTTTTGTATGGGTTGGGTAAAATTTGATTTTGGTTTGGTAATACCAAACCAAAAGGATATCCATTAGTAACAAATATATATTAGTTCTATTAGTAATGAATATCCATTAGTAACATATATTTTAAAACACTCAAGGCCAACACTCAAAGTGATAAACATTTAAAAAGGACACCCTTAGGATTAGGGTGCCCTCACCAGTGTTTGGGTTTTTTTGGCCCAAAATTCCAGGGATGTTGAGGAATTAAGTTTATTTTCCCAACCTAGACCCAAATGAGAAAATTATAAATATAACAAATTATATATGTAAAATAGTGTGTCGAATGCAGTGTGAAATTGTTAGGGGTAACAATTTATGACACTATAGTATTATCCTTATTCAAGGCCATTGAATAAAAATACTTGAAGTTATCACATAAGGTATGAGGCTAGTATGATCCTTGAGGAAATTAGTAGAGGTCATATATACACTATATTGAATTCATAGGCTACAACATGATAAATATGATCCTACAATAAATACATAGATATAAAAATGGTAATTATTTGATCTATTCACATGATAGATTATAACTCCTAAATCTATGTTTTACACATTCTACATGACATTCAACATAGACCATACAATTTTCTCTTTTCTTGGCCATTTATTCATGATTTTATAGTCCCAATATGGCCTACCATTTGTCCATACACCTAGCCCAACCAATTTTCTCTTTCCTTGGCCATTTATTCATGATTTTATAGTCCCAAACAGGCCTACCATTGTCCATACACATGCCCAAACCAATTTTCTCTTTTCTTGGCCATTTATTCATGATTTTCTAGTCCCAAATTGGCCTACCATTTACAATTAGTAATGGATATCCATTAGTAACGAATATCCATTAGTAACGGATATCCATTAGTAACAGATATCCATTAATAATCAATATCTATTAATAACGAATATCTATTAATAACAAATATCAATTAGTAAAGGATATCCGTTAATAACGAATATCAATTAGTAACGGATATTCGTTAATAACGAATATCCATTAGTAACAAATATCTGTTAATAATGAATATTCATTAGTAATGGATATCTATTAATAACAAATATCTATTAGTAATGTATATCCATTAGTAATGGATATCCATTTCCCAAAATTATTTTTCATCAATTTTATGTATTCAAAATAGATATTTGTTTTGAAAATAAAAACGGATATCCATTTTGAAAAGCCCAAAAAAGCACATTTTAATAAAATGGGCATAACTTATCAAAATTTTGATTTTTTATAGGCGTTGGAAAGTTGATTCAAAGATATACATAATGGATAAGATAATTTTGATATGTTATGCACCAAAAGTTAATTATAATAAGTTTAAGTTCCTCCTTAATTTTTAAAATTTTAAATGCTCATAATTCTTGCATACAAAGTCTTTTTTCCATGTTTTTTTGCAATAATCATCCCAAAAGACTTGAAACATTAAACATATAATAAATAATGAAATATTTAGATTTTTTACTAAGGAGATAATTTTTTTTCATAAATCATTATAGAAGGCCTCCTTATTATCTTTGATCCTATGTGCACCTTTTCCTAAGTTGAACTAGGAGAACATATATCTCTCTCCCTCTCTCCCTATATCTATTTAGCTATCTCTCCCTCTCTCCCCCTCTCCTTCATTCACCATCTCTACCTATCTCTCTCATTTTCACTTACTCTACCTCTATCTATATCTCTCCTCCCTCTCTCCCTCTCTACTTAGATCTCTCCCTTTCTCTTCCCCTCTATCTTTCCTAGGTTATATATATCTCTACATATCTCTCCCTATTTATATCTCTATCTCTCCCTATCTCCCTTTATCTATATATATCTCTCTCTTTATTTATCTCCCTCCCTATCCCTCCTTCCATCTATTTATATAATCTCCCTCTTCATCAAGTTATCTCCATATCTCTCTCATAAACACACACCCTATTTCTCCATCCCTATCTCTATCTCTCTATATATCCCCCTCTCTCCATCTCTCTCTCCCTATCTCTTTATAACTCTCTCTATTACTTGTCTGTATTACCTCCTTTCTCTCTCACTCTTTCTCCCTCTATATATATCTCCCTATCTCTCTTTTTATCTCTATATATCTCTTTATCTCTACCTCTCTCTCTTATTCATTCTCTCTCTCTCTCTATATATATATATCCCTTTCTATCCATATATTTCTCTACCTATATCTCTCTATATCTATCCCTATCCCTCTCTATCTATATATATCTCCCTTTATAATTATCTCTTCCTCTATAATTTTCTCTCACTCTCTCCCTCTCCCTCTATATATTTATCTATCTCTCCCCCTCTTATTCTCTCTCTACCTCTCTACCTATCTCTCTCCTTTTCTCTACCTATATCTCTCTATCTAACCCTTCTCTATATATATCCCCCACTCTCCCTCCCTCCTCTATCTCCACCTCTCTATCTCAAGGGACATACATCTAAAGGGAGATAGAAAGTGAATGAGGGAGGGATGGAGTGAAAGGAAAGTGGAGAGAACTAGAGAGGGGAGATAGAGAGAAGTAGAGGGAGGAAGGAAGGGAGAGGTAGAGATAGAGAGGTAGGATGGGAGGGATATAGGGAGAGGTAGGTAGAAAAAGATGAAGATAAAGATGGGAGATAAAGAGAAGTAGAGACAGAGAGAGGTAATGTGGTCACCCTCCATATCTCTACCTACCTCTCGCTCTATCCCTCCAACCTTACCTCTCTCTCTCTATCTCTACTTATTTTGATCTCCCATCAATATATTTCTCTCTATTTATCTACCTCTCCCTATATCCCTCCCACCCTACCTCTCACTTACTCTCTCCCTCTCTACTTCTCTCTATCTCCCCTCTCTATTTCTCTCTACCTACCTCTCACTCCATCACTCCCTCATTCCTTGTCTCTCTCCCTTTAGATATCTTTGAATATCTCTCTTCACCCTCTATCTCCTCTCTACCTCTCTCACCTTCCCTCTCTACTTCTATCTATCTCCAATCACCCTCTCTCTCTACCTACTTATCCCTCTATCCCTCCCACCCTACTCTCTCATCACCTACCTCTCCCTCCCTCTCTCCCTCCTTTCCTCTCTCTCTCTCTCATTGTCTCTCTCCCCCTCTCCCTCTCCCTCTCCCTCTCCCTCTCTTTGTATCTCTCTCCCCTTCCATCTCTATATCTCTCTATCTATCCTCACCCTCTCTCCCTCTACCTACCTCTCTCTCACCTTCTCTCTGTAATACTCTCTATATCCCCTTACCCTCCCTCTCTCTACCTACCTCTCCCTATATTCGTCCCACCTTACCTCTCTCTCTTTGTCTCTAATTCTCTTTATCTCCCATCTCCATCTTCCTCTCTATCTACTTGTTGAACACTCAAAATAATGAGAGGGGGGAGATGAATTGGTATTCTATTAAACCATCCAATCATCAAAGCATATTTAACTGTTATAAGGAATGAAAGCATGAAAATATCCACAACATAACATAACACATGAACACCAAGATTTACGTGGAAAACCCAAAATGGGAAAAACCATGGTGAGGATTAGCTCACAATATATTATAACCAGTTATAAGATATTACAAAAAGTCTCACTACTAGGTGGATCACTGTCCAAGTGAACTCATTGTCCATAGAGAAAAGAAAGAGAGAAAGAAGCTTGGTGTCTACATAGCCAAGATTTGAATTGATATAAAAAGAATCTACCATATGCTAGATTCAGTACCTTTGAAGCTCAAAACATTGACTTAATACACTTCATCCAACTCAGATCAAAAATATTTGCTCTGCTTTACATTTGCACACCTCTTCTCAACTTTCACAACTTATTTGCTCAACTTTGCTAAATTTCATATCATTGCTTGCATTCAGATCTATTGTAAGAGTTTCATCATTGGTCTCTTTGTGCTATGTAGCACAGTTCTTGGGTTCGTGACATGTCTTAACCACCTCCTGTGGATCTTGTATAAATTTGGCGGTTGTATTGAGCATTAAGAGCTTGATCTTTTGGTGCAACAACTTCCTGTGCAAAAATTAGTATCAGAGCCGAGGTCATAGGTTCAAACCCATCACTTGCATTGGGGGATTGTTGCAAGATTTTTCCATTGGTCTCCTTGTACTGTGCAACATGGCGCTTGGGTTTGTGACATGGATTAACTGCCTCTTGTGGATATTGGATCTTGTATAATTTTGGCAGTTGTATCGAGCGTTAACAGGTCAATATTTTAGTGCAATGGTAGCTGCATGTGCAATAGGATCATCTACACATTAAATTATATTTCCATAATCTCAAAAAAACCTTGTATATTGAACCATAGATTTTTGGCACCCACAAGACTCCCTAACTCTTCTAGGGTTTTTCACCTAAAAGGAGAGAGTAGGGCCAAAAATGCTAAAGGGTTTATTCAATTTAGGAGATGCATGATGTTATTAAGGATAAATGAGATGATATAGATGCAATTAAGCTAAGTAATTGATTAATTATGAATGCAAAACCTAAGAAACAAATGATGTTTGAAAACACATTGTGTAATGCAAGAACACTTGGAAATGAATGCAAAACTAAACATAAATGAACTAAATTGAAAGTGTGCACCTAGAATGTGGATGAAGACTAGAAATAATATTTGAAATGTTGTTGATACTATTTTTCAGGCCTCGAGGGACTCATTTTCCATTCTGGGTGAATCAGACTGGTCCTAATTCTGTCAAACTGAGCCGAAACCTGTTTCTAACAAAAGGGTACTAAAAAATGTAGAAAACTAAAAATTGACCCTCGAGTGGGACTCATTTGCCACTCTAGAGCTTCTGATCTACACTTTGGCTTCCTATAGGTGTCTGCTTCTAAAAATTTGATTTACAGGCCTAAAAATGAGTTTTTGTTAATACTTTGACTTGTTGAACGAAGAGAAGACTTGAGAAACCTTGCAACTTGATCCTCAATGATTTCCAAGCTTCCAAGGGACCTAAATCTACAAACACACAAGACAAGAAGAAGAGATGTTGAATATTAGGGCATGGGGGTTTGCCTTGGTCAAACCCTTTTTAGGTAATTAAACCAAAATGATGTAAGAATGGAATGAAACATGCAATAATTGAATTTATTACCTTTCCATGATGTTTTATCTTGGATTTTTGCAGCAACAAAGGAAGATTCAGCCCTTGAATGTCTTTAGGAGCTTTCTTGATGTCTTGCAATGATAAAACCTTAAGTTTCTTAACTTGAGATAGAAGAATGATGGATGAATGAGTGATAGGGGATAAGAGTTGTGAAAATGAGTTAAAAGACTTATATTTATAGGCAATTCACCTATTTCACCCGTTAATACCTCATCACAGGCCAATATGAAGTAATATTAAACTCAAATTTCACTTTTTTCCCACTCAAAGGTCAAAATTGAGCCAAATGGGACTCATTCGCCACACATGGTGAATGGGTCTCACTTGGATGGGATTGATTCACCATGCATGGTGAATGGGTCCCATAGGGGCTATTTTGATAGTTCAGATGCCAAGAGATAAGGAAATAAGGTCTAAAATGCAACTTTGATAGGTATTTGATCAATTTAGGCCTCGGGATGCACAATATGGGTTAATATGGGACCTATTAGTGATGATGTGAATGTCAAATAGGGCTTGGGACAAAAAAATCAATGTGAACGTGTGATTAAATACACTTTACAACACTAAAATGAGGTCCACATAGCCTAGAAAGGCACAAGAACCAATGTGAATGTGCAAGACACATTACAACACTAGTTTATCATTAAGTTTATTTCAAAAACCTTCTAGATTGATGTAATAATGTTATTAAAAACATTTTATAATGTTTAATTGGGAAGAAATAGGTTCATTAAGTCTAGAAAAGCATGAAAGCATCTTACAACACTTTACAACACCTTTACAAGACATCATTAAATTCATGTTATTCGATTTGCAAGGGTCCAAGACCTAGTGTGGATGCATAAAATGCCTCACAACACTAGATTAAGACTTCATTAAGTCCATTTTATCATGAATTAATCCCATGTCAAGCAAAGAGTCCTTTTTTCTATGACATATTTAGCCCCCACTTTAGTGAGAGGATGAACTTGCTTCAAACTCACACTAAAGTAGACATTCAAGAGAGACACTCGTGTACAGATGCAAATGACAAAGAATGACAAAGATCAAAGGAGGTTGCGCAAGCCCCTAGGATCCAAGATCCTAAGTCAAACCATCAAGATACAAAATAATGTAATGGCAAGAAAGATGGGGTGGAAAAGATGTACTCACTCTAGGGCCACTGAACTTTAGGTCGTTTGCTGGGTGAGAAGTCCACAACATACTCACTCTAGGGATACAAAACATTTGATCGTTTGCAGGGTGAAAAATCCCAAAAGGTGAGAAACATACGCTAGTTGGTATGCACTCATAGACACATAGGTGGCTATGGGGAAAGTCGTACCGCTAGATGGGCTTCCTGCTCAACCATATCAAAGTTATACTGCCTGATAACTTTAATAAGGCGCCACAAAGGAAAATGATTTTTGAGCTCTATGAGGTAAGAAAAACTTCGTATGCTTGACACTCATAGACATTGTTAATGTAGAATAATGTAAGGATTTTTCAAAGGGATTTTTCTTTGTTCGTGCAAGGTCTCATCTTAGGGGACATTGTGCTTAATGTCTCCAAGAGAGGATGTGTCAAAAGAAGTATCACACTCTTGGAGGGAATCAAGCCCACTGACTGCACCAAGAAAAGAACGCATCACAAGAAGAAAGAAATTGTGCAATGAAATGTGAGTGGTGATGTATTCCCCCACTTTAAAGAAGTTATGAGCACCCGTACTGTGAGAAATTTCTTTAAAGTAGAAGAAGAGAGAGGAGGACATGAGAGCTTATTCAGAAAGCCCTATGCCAAGTCATATGTTTCCAATAAGCTACGTCATGAAAGAAAGAAGTATGTCATATTCGAGCCAACTTAAGGCATGCCATCCACATCCCAAGCTTGCTTTTATGTGTTCATGAAAGGTTAACAACTAGCCAAAGGAGGCAACCACAAGTGACATATGAGGACAAGGCTAGCGAACCCCTTGCCCCCACTTAGTGCAGGAAAAAGGCGAGCCGAAAGGATTGATGAGATGCATGCTAGAGTGAAAATCAAGAGCAATTAGAGAGATGAGGTGCCCCCACATATGGGAGCATACCAAATTCTTGAAAATGTTGGATTTTACGACTCAAGGCATTACATTCATTAGTGGAGTGACCATTAACTCTATGATATGCATAAAATGAAGTCTTGGAATAACATTTATTTTGAGTTCTTGGAGGGAGGGTGATCAAGTGATCTTGGAGGAGTCTCAAAAAAATACCCTCTTGATCAATGATAAAAGGTGGTCTTGTAGTGGGTTTGAAAGATACATCTTGCTTAGTAATAGATGTCATACCTACGCAAGACTCTTTAGATTGCGATATTTTTTTCTCTCCATTGAACGAATTCAAATCATGAGCATTTTGCGAGATGACATTGACATTAAGCGAAGGCATAGTTGTGTTTTGCATGTTGGGTAAAGGATGATGTTTAAGACCATTAGGTTCTAAGGATGATTTAGGAGTGTGTTCTGGGACATTGGTGATGTTGGGTGAAGGTTTGACGATCTTGATTAAAGGACAATAACCAAGACCATGAGTTGTTTGTTGTGTGAGAGGGTCGACAGGGTTGCAGATACCTTGTTCATTAGCACCAAAACCTTTTCCACTATA
The DNA here is from genome assembly GCA_007258455.2 of Sequoia sempervirens. Classification (NCBI taxonomy): domain Eukaryota; kingdom Viridiplantae; phylum Streptophyta; class Pinopsida; order Cupressales; family Cupressaceae; genus Sequoia; species Sequoia sempervirens. The sequence continues at coordinate 101,063,688 of VDFB02281492.1, read as the reverse complement.
GCCAATTTGTTTCATAAGCTCATAAAATTTTCCATAAAGCATTTTCATTGCTTTGGAATCGAGTGGTTGTTCATTATTGTAGTCGCCAAAGGTTGTTGTGTAGTTTGCTTTGTTATCTAAAGTGGTGGAGGCAGATGCTTTTGAAGGGTTGTCTACTTTTTTGTTTCCCCTATTTGAATATTTGTGGATGATTTTGTACTCTCCCATGAAGTCATGTTCAAAATCCAAGGAATCCCAATCATCTTCTAATAGCTTTGTGGCTTGTTCACTATGTTATTGTTTGTCCTCGTGTTGTGCGGGTTCCACTTGTGTGGTTGGTGTTAATGTATGCAAGGGGTTATCTTTGGTTTGCTCAAGTTGTAAGACACTATAAGGCTCATCATCAATGTCGAGTGTGTACAATTTTTTGTTGTGGATATATTTCATTTTACGATGAAGAGTGGAAGGCACACCATTCATTGCATGAATCCATGGCCTGCCTCGAAGAAGGTTATATGAAAGATCATTAGGCATAACATGGATTGGTGTATCTAATGTGGCCACTCCAACTGTAAGAGGTAAAGTGATCACACCAAGTGATTGTTTGCTTACTTTGTCGAATCCTCGGATGGATAAAGAATCAGATTGGATGTTTGATTTATCGATACCAAGTCTATCGAGAAGGTTTACTCCACATATGTTAAGAGCGAAACTAATATCTATAAGAGTTCTCTTAAATTTCCCTGTTCGTTTGTATTGAGAAATGATCATAAAAGCTTCATTTTGTTTTTGCACTTCCAAAGGAGGAAGCTCACTTTGGCAAAAAACAATGTCAGGATTTATTCCTTGGATTATGGCTGCGATGTTAGTTGGTTGCACATTAGAAGGGACAAGAACTTGTTGCAAGGCAGATTGGATCACGTTGTGATAGTGAGGGGGGGCTTGAATAAGGTCCCATAACGAGATCTTAGCAGGAGTGTTTTTAAGTTGTTCAACAAGATCATACTCCTTTGTATGTGGGATGAAGCGAGGGGCACTAGGCAGATTAGGTAAAGGTAAAGAGATTGGGGTTGGTTGTGGTGGTTGAGGATTATTGTGAGTGTTGTATGTATGAGCAATAGTATTATAACTCAGTTGCTGCGATACATTATTGTTAGGTGGGTAGAGGATGAGTTCAGGTTTGCTTTGAGTGTGTTGTTTATGTGAAGGTGGATGGAGAATAAACTTGGGTTTATGTGAAGGGGGATAAAGGATGAGTTGAGGTTGAATAATGTTAACATCCCATAATAAGTGAGGGTCTTCATTGTCTTTGAAGGGCACGTTATCTTTGTGTTGGGTCATAATATCCTCCCTAGAAGGAGAGTTATTAGGAGAACAAAAAAACCACATGTTCGTTACAATTAAGGTTTGGTTCTTCCAAAATAACTTCATTGCAACTAAGGGAGTTATTAATGGTTGGATGCGTTGAATTATTGATGATGGGGAGAGTAGAGGAAGCCTTTATGCAATCATTTGTTGTTTGTAATGTCTCATTCTCTTGTTCTATATTATCTACCCTACTAGGAGAGCTTGTAAGATGTTCATATAAAGTTGAAATTTGTAAATTATCTTCATCACAAGTGGGAGAGGCATCAAGAGAAGGAAAGGCATCACATTATTGTTTTTCAATGATTGGATCTTTTTGATTAATTATGTATTCTTGGATGGGGGAAACATTAGGAAAGGAAGCAAGAAGATTCTCATGATTATCTGTGATTACCTCCCTTTGTCCAATAATGTCTTCCAAAATAGGAGAAGAAAAATAAAGAGGATTGTCATAGGTCTTAAAGATTTGATCATCTAATGTCAACATATCATCCTCACAAAGAATGTGACTACTATGATTGCTCAAATAAACATTCTCACAAATAGGGGAGGAGTTCAGAGATGAATCTATGGTCTCATCATTGTGTTGTGTTGTGTGTTCATCATTATTACTTAGTGTGATGTCCTATTATTTAGTAATGTTATGTCTAATAGGAGAGGTAAGAGGAGAGAAACAACTCAGATTGTCACAACTCTCATCAATTGGTTCTTCTAACACTATAATCTCTTCTTCACAAGTGGGAGAGAAATAGGAGAAGAAAAAATGTAAGTGTTATGAATATACAAGGTTTATTTCACTAAACCAACCTCATCCAGAATAGGGGAACTAGGAGAGGGATCTATGATGAACAAAAAGAGAGGGGAAAGGACCTCATATTCACATGCTTTGAACAAAAGTTGCTTACAACATGCAATAATATCTAAAAAGAGAACATGAAAGATGAGAAATATAGAATTTTGTAATGAAATCATGATGGAATGATTAATCTACAAGCTTGAAATGTAACAATGTGAAAGCAAAGATGCAAATCAAGAATAATATTTCAGATTTCAGAGGTGACAATTGACTGATTATGAGATGTAACAAGATGAGAATGCAAACTTGAAAGTGAAGCCATGCATGAAATGAGCTAATTAAGGCTAAATTTTATGAAATGCATGTTAAAAAAATGCAACTAACTGATATAGGTAGGTTAAGGCACCAAATAGAAGCTGAAAAATAGAGTTCTGAGTTTTGTAAAATGTTGTTTTAGGGGTCAGAAGGGACTGATTCGCCCAGGGTGGCGAATGAGTCCCAATATGATTTTTTTCAAAAATTTCAAAATTTTTTGACTGATTTTGATGGTTTTTGAGTGATATGATGTAGACCTAATTGAAAAATGAAAATTTTTAGAGAGTGGAAATGAATTTAGATGCCAAAAATGCAACCTAAATGCACTTTTTTTGAATGCAAAATTTAACACCTAGCATGCAAATGAATCATGCAAACCCTAATGCAAGCTAGATATATGATGATGAAAGGACTCAAAATCAGTCAATAAAGCATTTGAAAAGTAGGTACACCAAAATGAACCATAAATTTTTGGCACCCACAAGACTCCCTAAGTCTTCTAGGGTTTTTCACCTAAAAGCAAAGAGTAGGGCCAAAAATGCTAAAGGGTTCATTCAAATTAGGAGATGTATGATGTTATTAAAGCTAAATGATATGATATAGATGAAATTAAGCTAAGTAATTGATTAATTATGAATGCAAAACCTAAGAAACAAATGATGTTTGAAAACACATTGTGTAATGCAAGAACACTTGGAAATGAATGCAAAACTAAATAGAAATGAACAAAACTAAAAGTGTGCACTTGTAATGTGGATGAAGATTGGAAATGATATTTGAAATGCTGCTGATACTATTTTTTAGGCCTGGAGGGACTCATTCGCCATTCTGGTCGAATCAGTCCCAGTTCTGTCAAACTAAGCCGATACCTGTTTCTAACAAAAGGGTACTAAAAAATGCAGAAAACTAAAAATTGACCCTTGAGTGGGACTCATTCACCATCCATGGTGAATGATTCCACTTTTGAATTTATATATTTTTAAAAGTGGATTCTAGAGCTTCCGATCTGCACTTTGGCTTCCTATAGGTGTTTGCTTCTGAAACTTTGATTTATAGGCCTGAAAATGAGTTTTTGTTGATACTTTGAATTGTTGAATGAAGAGAAGACTTGAGCAACCTTGCAACTTGATCCTAAATTATTTTCAAGCTTCCAAGGGGCCTAAATCTGCAAACACACAAGACAAGAAGAAGAAATGTTGAATGCTAGGGCATGGGGGTTTTCCTTGGTCAAACTCCTTTTAGGTAATTAAACCAAAATGATGTAAGAATGGAATGAAACATGCAATAATATAATTTATTACCTTTCCATGATGTTTGATCTTGAATTTCTACAATAATGGAGGAAGATTCAACCCTTGAATGTCTTTAGGAGCTTTCTTGATGTCTTGCAATGATAAAACCTTAAGTTGCTTAACTTGAGATAGAAGAATGATGGATGAATGAGTGATAGGAGATAAGAGATGTGAAAATGAGTTAAAATACTTATATTTATAGGAAATTCACCTATTTCACCCATTAATACCTCATCACAGGCTGACATGAAGTAATATTAAACTCAAATTTCACTTTTTTCCCGCTTAGAGGTCAAAATTGAGCCAAATGGGACTCATTCACCACACATGGTGAATGGGTCTCGCTTGCATGGGATTGATTCACCATGCATGGTGAATGGGTCCCACAGGGGCTATTTTGACAGCTTAGATGCCAAGAGATAAGGAAATAAGGTCTAAAATGCAACTTTGTTAGGTATTTGATCAATTTAGGCCTCAGGATGGACAATATGGGTTAATATGGGACCTATTAGTGATGATGTGAATGTCAAATAGGGCTTGGGACAAAAAAATAATGTGAACGTGTGATTAAATACACTTTACAACACTAAAATGAGGCCCACATAGCCTAGAAAGGCACAAGAACCAATGTGAATGTGCAAGACACATTACAACACCAGTTTATCATTAAGTTTATTTCAAAAACCTTCTAGATTGATGTAATAATGTTATTAAACACATTTTATAATGTTTAATTGGGAAGAAATAGGTTCATTAAGTCTATAAAAGCGTGAAAGCATCTTACAACACTTTACAACACCTTTACAAGACATCATTAAAAGCATGTTATTCGATTTGCAAGGGTCCAAGACCTAGTGTGGATACATAAAATGCCTCACAACACTAGATTAAGACCTCATTAAGTCCATTTTATCATGAATTAATCCCATTCCAAGCAAAGGGTTCTTTTTTCTATGACACATATATATATCAAACTCCATCACAAACATCAATTAGGTCAGCCTAACTAGATGTAGCCCAAAAACATACAAAATGTGCCTTGTCAGCACCTAATTCAAATCAAAATGCCTTCATTCCCAAAACAACATGTAATATAGGTTGGAATGCACCTATAATAGCTCCATCTTACATTTGCATCACATATTTAATCTTTGCAACCCTTTACATACATTAGGTTGGCCAAGTATAGGACCTAAAAGAAAAATATTGCAACTATTGATCACCATAGGACACATGGACCTCAAAATGTCATTCCAACTAGAAAAAACGATGCTTTTCCACTTGTTAAAATTCTCCCAAAACCATAAGGTCTAACTCAAATCCACGGAGGAGTGCAAACTAGTTAACTCATAGTCAATACATAGAAAACTGTGTAAACCTTATATGTTGATCTTTTCTCACTTGTATCTTTTGAATCACTTATTCAAATAAGATGAAATTCTAAATGAATATTCTACTGATGTCATGAAAAACCTATTGGAAATGTAGAAGTAAATACTCAAGGGCGAACAGATGCAAACCAAAATATCAGAGGGATCTGTGTATTGAATTTGCCAGTGTATACTCTTAGCAAAAAATACTTAACTATTTTTGTTGTGCATATCAAACCCTCTTACAAAGTAACTCTTCTAAAATCATTCTTCATATAATTTTGACATCAATGACAACTCATTAATGAAAACCTTCTTCATTCTTTCAACAATCTCCCCTTTGTCACTAATGATAACATGTGCCAAAAAAAACTTCTCTCCAAGTACCTCTCTAAGTATCTCTGCCCAAATATCTCTCCCCCTTTGAAATCAATGGCAAAGGGTGTGCTAGTATTAATACTTTGTATGTTCCCCCTCAAACATATATACAAACTAAAATAATTGAAATGACTGTACTAGCTCTCCTTTAGGAAGTTATCCAAAAACTCCTAATACATCCACATATTTACAAAATAATTTGTAGACATGAAAAACTAAAAAATGCATAGAAATAGAAATGGTCAACCTGAAGATGTTGACACTTGAAGCTTCTGAAAAATGGCTTGCCAAGTAGACTTACCTTCTTCCCAACTTTTCTTCACTGTTGCAAGTATTCTATGCTGAGACTCAAGCTCCATCAATGTGTCCTCTCCTTCTTCCAAAGTACTAGGAGTAAGATTCAACTTTAAAATTTTGTCAGTACCAGCAAGGGCACTTGAGATAGGTATATGCTTTTTTTTCACCAAGTCCCTTAACTTCCCAAGCTTCTTGATAATCTCTTCCTTCTGTCTATGTAGGGTGAATAATCTATCATGTAAATCTACTATAGCATACCAGGTTTGATCATCTCTGTCTAGTGCCAGATCATAGGCACTTGATGCATTGCTTATCTGGGACTCAATTGAGTCCATTTCATCTTTTATGCCTTTTGTGGCATTCAACCACTTCATGCAATACAAAAACAAAGTTTTCGCCTCTTCTTCACAAGCCCACACTTCCTTCAAACACTCTTCAACTTTGTTATGTGTAGATGCACACTTCACTATAATATTCAACAACTTCTTCTCTGAAAGCCTTATCTCAACCTCTGTTTCCACTTGTCCCTTTAAGCTAGAGGCATATTCCTTAAAGTAATCAATCAACAACTTAAATTTTTCCATTATAAAAACAAAGATATATCAATATTAGCTTTGGGTGTTACCTCCTGCAATGTCTTTATAGCTTCATCCATCAATTCAAAACTCCTTTGGTGTGTTTCAATAATTTATTTTCTAGTTGATGCATGAAACACATCACCTAGTTGCAACTTATGAATAGGAGTTATCTTATCTAAATCCATACTACCCTACTACATGGGGAACTATAATAACTAAGAAGAAACTACCATTTGGAACCTTAATTATTTAGATAACAAACCTTTCAAAGGATTTCCAGAGGAAGATTCACTAAAGGGTTTAGGTAACTCCTCATATTTCTCTGCTTCTTCATTCTTTCTGGTATCAGTGTCCTCTTCTTCCTCTACTTTTTCTTCTTCACCAGAGGTCTTGTCCTTATCTTTGTCTTCATCCTCCATTTTCTCTTCATCTCCTTTGTCCTTTTTCTTCTCTCCTTGTTCATTTCCTTCACTCTTGTCTTCTTCTCCTTCCTTCTCACCATCATCCTCTCTTCCTTTATTCTCTTAATTTACTTTCCCTTGCTCATTATCTACATCGCGCTTTTCACCTTCACCGGTGCCTTGTTTTGTATCTACTGGAGGAATAGATGTCTTTGGGTTGCCTTGATCTATAGTATCATGTGTTATCGAAGGTATAGGAGTGTCATCCTTTGTGATTTCCTCTCTGGTCCCTATTTCTCTTTCAACAACATTCTCATCTTTAGTGTTTCCTTGCATCAGTTCATCTGTATCTGGAGGAGTATTGTCTAGATTTTCCTCTGCATCAGTAACTCCAATATTTTCATTTATCAGATCTTTTTATTTGTTGGTAGAGATAATGGGAATCATGCCATACTTATGATCTAAGTTAGTAATCTTAACCTCTATTTTCTTTTGCATTTTCTCAAACTCATCTTGTTATGTTCCCATAATAATTGTGACTCTCTATTTAGTTCTAAATTCTTTGCTCTAGACTTGGGCCAATGTGTCCTTGCTAGCATTAGATAGGGAGAATCCAATTTTATCCACAACATCTAGTCTAATATTATTTTCCTTTTCAACTACTTCTTTTCTCCTCTCCATTAAAATGTTCCACACATCATCTGGAACCTTCTTCTTTATGTTTTCCATATCTTCTTTAATGATGATAATGTACTTGATGATTGCTTCTATTATGGTGGCTCTTTCCACCACATTTGCATTCTTGTATAAGGATTTTGTTTCTCCCAACATTTCATGATGAAAAATTCCTTTGAATAATTCATTCAACTTCATTGAATTGTGAGGTCTCTCTGGAGTTGTCTTCTTCTTCTCCTTTTTCTTCTTTGGTTCAACTATTTCTGACTTTTTTTTCTTTCTCTTTCATTTTCTTGTGCATGTGTATCCCAAAGGCTTGCTTTTCCTTCTCAATCTCCTCTTCATCAGAGGTATCAATGTTTACTCTTTATCTCTTTGTGCTAGTTCTCCTTCTTTCTAATAGGGGTCCTTAATCCTCTTCTTCTTTTTCTTCTTCAGATAGTATGCTTATGCTTTTTTCTCCCAAAAAAAATATCTTTTCTTCTTTTTAATGTGGTGGTTGCAATGGGGGCTTCCAGAGTAGATTTATTTCTCTTTTCAATCTTTGTGGTTTCCTTCACCTAAAATTCCTCTATCATTGGAGCACTAGTCTCTATTCTCTTAGTTTTGCTGGTAGTAGGTGGTGTTCTAAAGGGCATTTGAATACTGGGGGGAGTGGTGGAAGTTGTTCTTTCAGATCTTCTAGGTCTGGTGGACCCACTTTCTGTGCTTTCTTCCCCCTCTACTCTTGGCCTCACTTCCCTCACTTTTTCTTCTGTGAACCCTTTGCTCCTAGAAAATTCATCTACCATCTTTTCAACTTCTTTATTTTTGGCTTCTTCAACTCCATGTGCACTTCCATGAATTTCTCTTTATATGTGCCATATATTTCTTGTGTAGTGTCCTTAGGACTTTTCAACATAACCATTGACTTCATTTTCATTGGTTTCATATCCAAGTGGTAGAATCCAGACATTTCTAGGTTCTATAGCCTCAACGATGCATTCATCAGTTGTGACAAAAAATGTGATGTCATTTTGATATTTGTCCACCACTGACTTAGGGATCCTCTTTCTTTCATTTATTCTCTTCTGGAATACAACAAAGAATGCATTAAGTGCTTCATCCTATGATTTCATGTCACCAAGGCTATTTAGGTATTCTAAGATTTGATGGGATACCGGTCTTCTCTTATCCCATATGACATTGTTTCTTCCCAGAAGCTCCTTCAAAAAGTAGAACAACAAACCAACTACTAAAGAACCAAAATTGAAGGGGCATTTCTTCTCTTTAGTTTGCTTCAAGCTCTTAAAAATTTGTTTCCTGAGCAACTCACACAAATCATAATCCTTTTCCTTTTCCACCATCTCATAGGCTACATTAAGTTCTATAACTAACACTGAATTCCCTCTATTGGTGTAGTATATCTTATACCCTATGACCATAGCTGCATATCTTAATACAAGATTCTAGATAGTGTTCACAGTGAGAGCTCTTTGATCAAATGTGGCACTAGTTAATTTCATCACATCCTTGTTCTTCACAGATTTCAACACCAGTACAGGTGTAGTGGCACAAAGTCCAAAAACCTCCCTTATAACCTCCTTAGATATCAAACCAAGCATGTCAGTCCATCTAAATTTTTCATGCACTCTACTCAATTCCAATCTCACAAACTTAGTTTAATCATCATAAATGAAACATGGAAACCATTGCCAAACATCAGTTTATTCTTCACCAGGTTATCATACTCTGGCTTGATTTGGTAATCATCTCCAATTAATTGGTCTGTCCATAGGTCTGTAAATCTTGTGTGGTTATATTCTTCCATTTTCCCATGGATGTGTGCCCTAATATATTTTGTAGGAAAAACCTTATATGGAATGCTCGAAAAAGCTCCAAGTGGGTCATTCTCAAACACTTTCATAGGACATTTCTTGAATTTTGGTAAGGGTTTCTCACTCACATTCACTATAGTAGGTTTTTCCATCTCTATTAAATTCAAATGCTTCAATTTTTTTTTCTAGCTTTAGACAATGGTAAATACCTTTTTCTTGCTCAACCAGAACTAGGGTTTCGATGCTTTGCTTCACAAATTTCCTTTGATCTCTTGAATTCACTTCAACTCGCTTTGCTTACTCTGAATGTGCAAAATTGAATAAAATAAACTAAGTGTAGATACTTATAAACCTTTGATCTACCCTAATTCATATTTAATGTGCCAAATAATAAAGCTGGTAAAACCCTTTTCTATGTAATAGTAAACCCTAAATCACTTCGCAAAACTGCGCATTTGCATATTTTCCTCTGGTGTCTTCTCCAGAAGGTTAAAATTGTTCATCTTTGTCACATACCTTCATGCCAATCCATGGAACCTTATATCATCCAAGGGTTGTTTGATTACCTATTATTTCTCCCCCTAAGCCAATGCCTAAGTTCAATTCCCAAAGGAATCATTTGCACCAAATGATGGCACAAATTCATCCTTTTTCTCAGTCTCCTCTTTCTTTCTCCAGATCTTTTCCATTTCCTTCTTTACTTCTATCAGGTCAATCTTTTTGACTGGTTCATTTCTCTTTGCCAAATTATCCTTCCTTGTGTTTCTGCTTCTACAAAACTTAGCAATATGTCCAGGTCTATTACAATTGTGACATACACCATTATTTTGAACAACATTTCTTCCATTCATTTTAGATTTGCATTGATTAGATTTGTATCAAAATCCATAACATGTATAATAGTAACCATTGAAAGGTTGAACCATTCTAGCAATGTTATATGCATTCATCATTTGACTTCTGCATTCATTTTCTCTATGTCTAGACTTTTTGCATGTAAAGCATTAACCAATAAAATATGGAACATTTTGATTCATTCTGCTTCTACATTCCATTTCTCAATGTCCATATTTATTGCAAGAATAACAAATACCATTGAAATATGGGTACCTTTGAGCATTTGGTTGTCTTACAGGGGGTATTCTAGCACTTTTTCTTTAATTCTGGATCTTGCCATTGTTCTTCTTGTCTTCAATCTTCTCTAGTTCATTTATCTTCTTTGCATTAGGTGTCTAATATTATTTTGAGCTTTCTCCTTTTTCACGTATTAAACCACCTGTTATGGCTTGCATAACCACCCCATTTTAAACTTGATCAAAATGGGACCCTCTTTTTCTTTCGCTCTTCATTTTTCGCCCCCTTCGATTTTGAGGTTTTTTTCTTTGCCTCGACATGTGCTTGGTATGTTTATCTTGCTTACCCAAGTTTTTTCCCCAAGTTGTATATTGAAAATCTTATGTTTCGGGCAAAGTTCGGGTTTTTACTGTGGTTCAGGATTTTTCAGTCTGTCTGGATTTTCCCAGTTTTCTTTCAAACTCCAATTTCAACGCTAGTTCGGGATTGTTCACTCCGATCGGATTTTCCCAGTTTGTTTTCCTCGTCCGAATTTTCTCGGATTGCGCTCGAAGTCTGAATCAGCCTGTTTTACCCTACAGTTCAGAGATTTATGGCCTTCGTGAAATTCTGCCTGGGTTAGATTTTTTCGGATTTCCACCTGGCCGTCGGGTTTCCGAATTTGGTCGATTTTTGGAACTTCATGCCATTTTCCTTTGTCATTTGCATTCTCCTGAGTTGAGATGTTCAATCTTGTTGTGCTTTAAAACGTTATGGTCTTGCTTGGAGTTCGAATTCCTATGTGTTTGGGCATTTCATGGCTTGCCATGTGCGTTCATGGTTAAAATATAGGGTTTCATGCCTAGGGCATCGCCATCTCGTCTTGATCTATGTTCGATTGAGCCTGGGATTCGAAGAAGATCTATAGGAGGCTCGTGTTAAATGATTTCCGTTCCCAGGGTCCTCAAATTTATGACCTTTGGTCAAATTCAGTGAATTCGTGGTTAGTGTTCAGGTTTTCTGTCAGGTTCGAGATTTTCCTGCCCGGCCGAATTTTCTTGGATCTCTTCAATTTCCCAGAAATGTGCTAGTGTTCGGAGTTTTGTGCTCTTCACGGAATTCCGATCTGGACGGATTTCTTTGAATTTTCTACCAAAGCTTTGAGTGACTTGAAATTGTTGACGCAGGAATGATTTAGGTGATGAATGCTTGATATTCCATGCTTGTTTTGATGAATTTCACAATGTTATATTCATTCCTTCTTCATTTGAGTGATCTATTGGTGAACCTTATGCCTGCTTCAGAATTCTCTGTTCTGGCCGGATTTTCCCAGTTTCCTTCAATTTTCCAAAGTGCGAAGTTCTGGGTCATCCGCAGAAGTCCTGTACGACCGGATTTTTCTGAATTCTCTACTATGCTTTGTGGAATTTAATAAATTGGATAAAATTGATGAATCTAATGATGTTCTATGTTGCTTATGTTCATTTTGATGATCCAGTGTTGATGCTTAATGGCTAATTTAATGGTTTTATCATTATTTTGAGCTAGCACTTTGATAAAATGTTGTCAACAATTGGATTCTCACAATGGTGTTTGATGAATGCAGGCTGAGTCTAGCAAGGCAGCGACTGGAAAGGATAAGAGAGACACAAAGGGACCATCCATCTCTGAAGTAGAAGAAAGAATGAAGCTGTACGTAAAGAGTAGGATTCCTGAGGGCAGGATAGCATCAGTTTGGTTTGAGGTTTCAGATCTGAATATGAACACCCTACTGCGAAAGACTAAAGCCATCATGGGATGATGTAGCGACCTATAGTGTGACCATTAATGAATATCAACCCAACAAGAGAAACTAGGACAATACGATGGGGGCAGCTGAAGAATAACATCGATGCTATTAAATGGTGAACTAGGGTTTCGCCTATGCCACTTGTGAATGGCTTGAAGAGGACGTTCTTGATGATGAAGGCCATAATGGAACAAGGCATGTGTGAGGTGGAGAAAGCAGTTAATGCAAAACACATCGAAAGTCGTGCTTCCTCATCGTTTCGCTTTGCTTCTTCTTCACACGTTTTGATTCGAGTTATGAGGAAAATCCTGGGCCGATCTGGTCGGTGCCCTTGCATTTAATGCATGTTTGACTTTGTTTCAAACTCTTCTAGGGCTGACTTGTTCTGTAGCCGACTCATGGTAAACCCTAACGACGCCGACGCATTTGACAGGTTTTATAAGTAATGTGTTTTGCCTCTTTTGTAAGAGAGTGAGAGAGAAAAAGAAGAGTTAGAAGAGTTAGAGGCAGGTTAGAGGAGGGTTATGAAAGGTGAAGAAGATTCAGGAGGTAGTAGAATGAAGGTTAGAAAAAGTGAGTTAGGGTTTTGGAAGTAGGTTAGACCTTTTTTTTTATAGTTCAACAGAAAGAGGAGGTGATGTATCTTCTTGATTTTCTTAGCATAGATGGAGATAGTTTAAAGACATGGGTTTCTGTACACTAGTGATCTTGCCAGATTTGTAAATGCTGCTTATTTGTTTCATTAACAGTAGGAGAAGCCATATTTAAACCTACTTTATATTATGCTCTAGAATGGTATTCATTTTTGGTTAGTCATTTTGATTTGAAAAGCTCTCAAGGAATGAAATTTTATCTTATGTTTTGTTTGAATGATGATTTGCAATCTACTATTAAAGTTTGCACTGTGAATGAATGAAACTTTGTATCAATTACAAGTTAATTTTATTCTGCAGTTCTAGTTTAAGAATTCCTTGGAAGGTAACAAGTCTGATTAGTTGAATGAATCAAAATTCTTTTCTGTTTGAAAACCTTTATCTATCTTTTTCTATTTCTTTAAAACCATCAGTTAAAGTAGGTTTAGATAGATGTTTGATCTTGCAACAATCCAAAAGCTTAAAACCAGCAGGCCCCTTGAATATTACAGCCATATTGAACACTTTGTGAAACAACAATGTTGTGAACCAACATCAAAGACCTTGGGAGGTGATTAGTTTGATTACTGATTTTCTCTTTCAGGAGAGGTGAGATAATTTTAATTTTATCTTACTTGCATGTTGCGGGTCAACTTGGCACCTCAACAGGAATTGGCACTAGAAGGAGGGACAAAAGAGAAAACTGGATAACATTGGGTTTTTCTCACCAGAGAGGTCCCATAGAGTTCTTCGATCAACTGAAAACCCACCACCTTTGATAGAATTCAAGACCCCAACGAGACACAAGATTCACAGGGCAACTATTCTACCACCCTTGTCAGTTCCACTCACTCCACCAAGCTTTCCACCAATACCCCAGTTGATACCCGTGAATCCACCATCAAATCCACCTCAATTGCCATTACAGCTGGCTCAACCTCCACCACCGCCACCAATGGCATTTTTTGTGAATAACCCCTCTCCATTGGGGACTACTCCTTAAGGCTTTCATGATATGCCTAAGAATTCTGAGAGATTTTGTCCCAAATACATTCATGGTGAATCAAGGAGTGCTGAGGAGAACATACAAGCTTTTAAGGATGCTTGTACCAGAGCCCAAATAGCTCACCATGATGTGGTTTGTAGGTTGTTCCCTTATTCCTTAGGGGATATAGTGTACAACTGGTACCTAAATCTTCCACAAGGTTCTATTCTTAGCTAGACAGATTTGGAGAATGCTTTCATCAATCAGTTCAGAGTTTATGTGGATCCAACCATTTTGTTCCATCAATTTGCTACCATTAGGAAGGAGCCATGTGAATAGCTACCCTTGTTTAATATAAGGTTTCAATGAATGTTTAGGAGATTGTAGGACCCCTATCTAGTTGCTGAGAATAGTGCCATTCAGGCATATTTTAGAGTTATAGACCCTTTACTCGGCTTGTTCCTACAAAGGACTTATCAGCCGACAAATATTGATTCTCTTTCTAAAGTTTATCATCTAGCCATCAAGCTACAACAACAAACTAGCTCTCAACAAGGGAACTTCGGAGGAGGTTTTCCTTCTATGGGGTATCAGATGCCTAACCCAACCCCTTTATTCAATACTGTCCCAGGGATGTCTCCTTCCTATTATGGACCTATGTCTGGGTTGCAGACTCAATCTCCTGTTCCATTCTTTGCCAATGTAGCTCCTGACTTCTCTCAACAATCACAGGCTCATCACAATCCATATGGTCATCATAATCAAGCTGAAATACCAAATCTTGTCGGTCAGCCACCTATTTCTAAGAATGCTGAGAGTGAAAGGATAGTTCAACTCACAAACGAGGTGGAGACCCTAAAGAAAACTCTATCTCAAGTCACAAATGACATGGCTCAGCTTAAATTGAACCCCTCTCAGAACCAAGGTAATTATGCTAATCAAGGTAATTACCCTAATCAAAATAATAATAATCAAGGTAACTATTAGAACAACAACAATCACAACTAGAGGAATTATCAAGGCCAAAACTTCCCTAACCAAGGCTATCAAAATTAGAATAGAGGATATAGCTAGAGGCCTAATAACAATAGACAATGGAACACAGGTCCAAATAATGGTGGGGTTTCTCACAATTATCAAGTTAATGAGGACATGCCACATACTGCAAATGTGGTTGACCTTAATTTTATGACTAACTGGTGCAGGCTGCATGATACTGCAACTCATTCCGAGGTGAACTGCCCTGAAATGGAGAAGGTTGTGAAGATGGCACAGGAAGATGCCCAAACATTCCAAGGGAATTCAAATAAAGGAGGTGGCTCAGTGGATACAACAATGGCTTATGAACTCTTTGAAGAAGAACCTTCATTCCCAATGTAGAATGAGAATGAACCAGAGGAAGATGTGTATGATTCCCAAGCCTTTCAGACAAAGGGAGGACACTTCCTAAGAAACCAAAATAGGGGTTCATTCACTACATCAACACCACCTAACCACATGGTGCCTCCAAATCAGAGTGCTGATAACAACCCTCCTCCACCGAAGGGTTCGCCTGACTTGATTAGCAAAGGTAATTCATCTGGTGTTTTAAAAAATAATGCAAGTTATAACACAAAATTTGATATTGTTTCTGAGATGTAGAAACAAAAAACCTCTTTATCATACTTTGACATCCTAAAATGGTGCCCTTCCCAACAAGAGATAGTGCTGAAAGCTTTGGAAGAAGTTGATAAATCAAAAGGGAAAACCAAGATGACACTCGCTGTAGACATGAACGCAACTTTGTTCAGAAACAATGTAGGGACCCCACCATTTCTTTTAAGTTTGATAATTTGTGGGAAGAATCTGCATAATTGTTTGCTAGATTTAGGGGCTTTTGGCAATGTTATGCCATTTTCTATATGCAAGAAATTGGGATTGAATCTTGCCCAAACAAACAAGAAGGTCATCCAACTTGATAAAACAAAGGTTAATATAGTTGGAGAATTGAGAAATATACATGTCAAGTAGGGTCTGACCCTAGGAGTCAAACCAATATGGATATTCAGGTAGAAAACATTCCTGAGACTTACGGTATGCTTTTGCGTAGAGATCTAATGAAGAGTATAGGGGGATATCTCTCCCTCGACTTTTCACATATGTGGCTACCATGGGGGGGAATGCCTATGAAAATTAGGATTGAGAGTGAACCTCACCTCAAACATATCATCACTGAGTATGATTGTCCCAACGAGGTAGCTTATTTTGACACCGAGATAGGGGTTTATAAAAGAGAGGAAATTTTGACTCTTTCGGTTCTTGATTCTAATGATTTGTCAATACAAGAATTCCCTGATGCCACGATTAGTGTAAACCAACAGGTATTGATCAGGAAGCTGCAATAGGATTAGTTGGTCTTAGGGGAAGATATCGATTTGTGGAGTCTTCTACTCCCAAATTGGTGCAGGGTGCACTACCAAAATCATTTGGAATTGACCTACCAACCCTGCATTAGTGTTCTAAATCATGTTTTCCAAATTTAAGAAACTAGCCCAAGTCACCTTAAGACCATTTCAGATCACTTCTCATTTGAAGCCAAAAATGCAATAATGTTAACTAGGGATAATATACCTTCAGAGGAAGTCCCTCCTCAAATTGAACTTACCCCGGTCATAATACCAGACCTACATAGTTATGTTGAACAACCCCAGAGTTTTTTTGATACCCCTGCACTCACAAGTATACCAAAACCCAAGGGGTTAATCAAAGATACAGGTAACTGTCAGAAATATATCCTAGGATTACATGATTTATCTAAGCGGGAATTGGATATTGCACCTGATGAACCTATTGAACACCCATTCCCAATATTTGATGCAAAAGATCAAGTGGCCCCACCTATGGTTCATCTTATCCAAGCACCCACAACAAGCTCAAAGAGATCAACCCCAACTCATAATCAGCTATGGACCCTCACATTTGATGGATCCAAATCTAAAACAGGGTGTGGTGCTGGAATTGAGTTAACCAGCCTAGAAGGGAAAATGTTTTTTTCTTCTTATAGGTTGCAATTTGGATGCACTAACAATATAGCAAAATATGAAGGATTAGCTCGAGGACTGATGTTCGCACATTAGAAGAAAGTTATTGCCTTGATGGCTAAAGGATATTTAGAAGTGATTATCAAGCAAGTACGCAACCAGTACACATGTCACAATAAAAGGCTGGCAGCTTATAGAAATCGGGTGTGGAACCTGATTGAAGACTTTGATGCTTTTGGGATTAGTTTAATCCCTAGAGAGGACAATCAAATAGTTGATTCATTAGTTGTTGCCGCAAGTACCCTGAAGCCCATACAAGGCTCCAAGCTCAAGATATTCTCAGTAGAATTGATATCCACCCTGGCTGTCCCTGATAATGTCAGGAACTTTCAAGTCTTTGACGATGATCGACATATCCTTTCTTTTCTAGCAAGCTCGGATGTTTTTGAAGGATAGATCATTGGTGAGTTTGACAGGGATCAAGGAGACTGGAACCCCAAAGACTGCGATACAGAAGGTGTCCTCAATTTAAAAAGTAATAGCATTCCCAAGGGAATGGTGGCCTTAGAAAGAATTTTTGATTTAGATCCAACGGCTCAGGAGAAGGTATCAACCGAAGATAATGGAGGTGAATATGAAACTGTTAACTTAGCTGACTCTGGCCCTGAAAGAAATGTTTACATAGGGAAACCCTGCCCTGAAGCAATTAAAGAAGATATATTAAGGGAACTGAAGAAATATATTGCTGCAATAGCTTGGGGGTATGAAGATCTAAAAACATTTGATACTTCTGTGATAACTCATACTATTCCTTTGAAGCCTGAAGGTAGACCATTTCAGCAGAAACAACATCCTACCAACGCCCTGATTGAATCACTGATCTTTAAGGAAGTTCAAAAATTGCTTTCTGCAAGAATAATCTTCCCTATACGACGTTTAACATGGGTGGCTAACTTGGTTCTAGTTCGTAAAAAGAATGGGGAGATCAGGCTATGTGTAGATTTCAGGAATCTAAATAGAGCTTCGGAAAAAGGACAACTACCCACTCCCTTCTCTGGACGAAGTCTTGCGAACTGTCAATGGGTCTCAAATGATGTCATTCCTAGATGGTTATTCAGGGTACAATCAAGTGATCGTTAATTATGAAGACAGAATGAAGACAACCTTCACTACTAAGTGGGGAACATTTGCTTACATGAGGATGCTATTTTGTTTGATAAACGCTAGAGCAACCTTTTAGCGTGCAATGGACGTAGCGTTCAAAGATTTGATTGGTAAGTGCATCATCATTTATATGGATGACCTGACAATATTCTCTAAAGATAGACTAAACCATGCTGCAAACTTGGCTAAAGTTCTTGAAAGATGTATCCAATATGGTGTTTCTTTGAATCCTAAAAAGTGTGTGTTCGGGGTTTCTGAAGGGAAACTTTTGGGACACATAATCTTAGAAAGAGGGATATCAATAGATCCAGAATGATTTGAGGCTATTGTGAAGTTAACCATGCCAGGAAGTAAGAAGGAGATGAGATCTTTCTTCAGAAAGATCAACTTTGTGAGGAAGTTTATCACAGGTTTTGCAAAAATTGTTAAACCTTTGAACGAAATGATGAAGACAGATGCTATAATAGAATGGAGTAATGAGGAAAATACTGCTTTTTCTCAGGTTAAGCAATCCATTTTGGAGGCACCAGTCCTCACCAGTCCTGACTACTTGAAGCCATTTTATATTTATTCTTTTGCTTTTGAACACTCATGTGCAGCTATCCTGACACAACGAAGAGAGGAGGGGGATGAAAGGCCAATTGCCTTCATGAGCTCCATTTAAGAATGTTGAAGTCAAGTACCCACCTCTTGAGAAACAAGATTTTGCATTGGTTAGAGTTGTCAAGAAGTTTAGGCATTATATCCTTCGAAGTCAGATCATTGCTGTGGTTCCTGATGTTGTTGTGAAGTCTCTACTTATGCAGAACGAGTTGGGAGAATGAAGGGGGAAATGGATGGGTATTTTGCAGGAGTTCGATATGGAGATTCACCCTATGAAACTTGTCTGAGGTCAAGGCCTGTCTAAAGCAATGGCAGATGCTGGTAAGAACATTACTTGTCAGCAGTGAACAACACAATCCTTTTCTAATGACCCTTGGTATGCCTATATTATTTATTTCATGCTCAATAATCGGTGCCCAAAGGGAATGAATACAACTCAGAGGAGAGCACTGAGAATGAAAAGCTCCCATTATATGCTCAAAGGAGGATTGTTATACAAAAAGAATTTTGAGGGGGTTTATCTACGATTCCTTGATCAATAAGAAGCTAAGCACACAATTGTTGAATTTCATGGGAAACATGGCACGGGTCATGGTTCTGCGAATTCTTTAGCACATTAGATCCTCAGATCTGGTTATTATTGGCCATGTGTGTTTAAGGATTCCCACCAACATGTAAGGACATGCCATATATGTCAAACTTTTGCATCAAGAGAGCATCATCCAACCATGCCATTGCAGCCTGTTTATGAGATAAGGCCATTTTCCCAATGGGCACTTGATTTTATTGGGGTAATTAACTCAAATTCTTTTGCAGGACATAAATTCATTTTGACTGCCACATATTACTGCACGAGATGGAAAAAAGCTATACCTTGCAAGAATAGCACAACAGAGGTATTAATCAAGTTGCTCACTGAATGCATCACAACCAGGTTTGGAGTACCCTTTGCACTGGTATGTGACAATGGCCTTGCCTTTTCTTTTGCCGAGTTCATTTCATGGGCTTATGATCATAAGATTATTTTAAATTATTCTTCAAACTATTATCCGCAAGGGAATGGAGTTGCAAAATCAACTAATAAGAATTTCCTAGGAGTAATCAAAAAACTGTTAGAGAACAATCCTAGAGACTGGCATACCCAATTAAGATTTGCGTTATGGGCAGATAGGACTAGGATCAAGGCTGCATTGAAGACTTCACCGTTTAAGCTAGTGTATGGCCAAGAGCCTGTGTTCCCTATTCACTTGCAAATACTCGTCCTAAAATTTATGCAGGAATTTTACTCTAGTGATGATAGGATTGAAGTAAGGTTAGCTAGCTTGCTGAAATTAGAAGAGCAGAGAGATGCTGCTTTGCAGCAATTATTTAGGCACCAGGTTGTTTTCAAACGTTGGTTTGACAAAAGAGCCCAAGTCAAGGCTTTCAGGATATCAGACCTTGTCTTACTGTGGGATAAAGCCAATGAAAAGAAGGGTGACCACCAAAAGTTTGATAAGCTTTGGTTGGGTCCCTATCAAATTGCTGAAATCCTAGGAGAAAATGCTTTCCGGCTGAGTAGTTTAACAGGAGGACCTGTTCCATTTCCTATAAATGAACAGTTTCTTAAACATTATTTTGGGTTGTAAAGGGTCTGGTATTTTGTTGGGTTGTATATATGTAAATAGTTTGCTATTTCATTCGTTTTGTCTTTTCCTTTTTGTGGGACCTTCATTTTATTCAATTGGGTAAGGGGGGTTGTTATCTGAAGCATACTTCGGTTATTAGGAGAGAAGTTGGTTTAGATATTTTCAGGTTTTCTGATTGGATGATTTTTCTCTAAATTCATTGTTTTATATCCATTGTCAATGAGAGTTGTGGAAAGTCATTGGGAACAAGGTGTAAAGTAAGCAATCTTCACTAACTATGATTGAATCTGTCACAAATCATCAGAAACATCTCCTTTTGTAATGGTATATTTGTCTTAGGATGATGGTGTTGCAAGATTTGAGTGAAAAATATGATTCCCCCGATGCTGTTATGAGGTCCATAATAGTTTTCAACCCAGTACAGATGTTGGACATCTAACATATTGAGAAGAAAAAACAAAAAAAAAAAGAGAGAAAAAAGAACTATCTAAAAAAAAGAAAGAAACTCAATACTGAATGGGTGATTCCAATATCTCTACCGGGGCTATGGACGCTTGACTGGCAGTAGAGAAATGTTGTGAGAAAACAAGAGGTATCTCCGTCGGAGCTATGGATGCTTGACTAGCAGCGGAGCAATGCCCAAGATATCATTGCACAACAATTAAAGGGAATCAACTCATGTAGTTCAAATCTTGCGCATAATTGTTCAAAAGATGAGGAAAACTCTGTAAAAGGGTGATGCACCATCAAGTACACACATAGATTCAAGGGTAGCTAGTGTTGATTTACATTTGAGATTCTCGCTCAACCTTGTTTACTGAAACTAACCTAACTGGAATTGTGATGTCCATAAACTAGGAATTCTGGGTAACTAAATCCCTCAGTTTTCTAAAAATGTTTAAACCATTTTCCCAACCAAGTCGCGAATTGTTATGCCTTGCATAACCACCCCATTTTAAACTTGATCAAAATGGGACCCTCTTTTGCTTTCGCTCTTTGTGTTTCGCCCCCTTTGATTTTGAAGTTTTTTGCTTTGCCTCGGCATGTGCTTAGTATGTTTATCTTGCTTACCCAAGTGTTTTCCCCAAGTTGTATATTGAAAATCTTACATTTTGGGCGAAGTTCGGGTTTTTACCCCTGTTTGGGATTTTCCGGTCTGTCCAGATTTTCCCAGTTTTCTTTCAAACTCTAGTTTCAATGCTAGTTCAGGATTGTCCGCCCTAGCCAGATTTTCTCGGTTTGTTCTCCCCGTCCAGATTTTCCCAGATTGCGCTTGAAGTCCAAATCGACCTTTTTTACACTGCAGTTCAGAGATTTCTGGCCTTCGCGGAATTCTGCCTGGGTTGGATTTTTTTGGATTTCCGCTTGGCCGTCGGGTTTCTGAATTTGGTCAATTTTTGGAGCTTCATTCCATTTTGTTTTATCATTTGCGTTCTCCTGAGTTGAGATGTTCAATCTTGTTGTGCTTTAAAATGTTATCGTCTTGCTTGGAGTTTGAATTTCTGTGTGTTTGGGAATTTCATGGCTTGCCCTGTGCATTCATGGTTAAAATCTAGGGTTTCATGCCTAGGGTGTCACCATCTCATCTTGATCTGCTTTTGATTGAGCCTGGGATTCGAAGAAGATTTGTAGGAGGCTCGTGTTAAACGATTTCCATGCCAAGGGTCCTCAAATTTATGACCTTTGGTCAAATTGAGCGAAGTCGTGGTCAGTGTTTGGGTTTTCTATCAGGTTCAGGATTTTCCTGCCCAGCCGGATTTTCCTGGATCTCTTCAGTTTCTCAGAAATGTGCTGGTGTCCAGAGTTTTGCGCTCTTCGCGAAATTCTGGTCCGGACGGATTTTTCTGAATTTTCTGCCAAAGCTTCGAGTGACTTGAAATTGTTGACACAGGAATGATTTAGGTGATGAATGCTTGATATTCCATGCTTGTTTTGATGAATTTCACAATGTTATATGCATTCCTTCTTAATTTGAGTGATCTATTGGTGAACCTTATGCTTGCTTCAGAATTCTCCGTTCTGGCAAGATTTTCTCGGTTTCCTTTAGTTTTCCAAAGTACAAAGTTCTGGGTCATCTGCGGAAGTCCTGTCTGACCGGATTTTTCTGAATTCTCTGCTATGCTTTGTGGAATTTAAGAAATTGGATAAAATTGATGAATCTAATGATGTTGTATGCTGCTTATGTTTATTTTGATGATCCAATGTTGATGCTTAATGGCTAATTTAATGGTTTTATCATGATTTTGAGCTAGCACTTTGATAAAATGTTGTCAACAATTGGATTCTCACAATGGTGTTTGATGAATGCAGGTTGAGTCTAGCAAGACAGTGACTGGAAAGGCTAAGAGAGACACAAAGAGATCATCCATCGCTGAAGTTGAAGAAAGAATGAAGTTGTACGTAAAGAGTAGGATAACATCAGTCTGGTTCGAGGTTTCGGATCCGAATATGAACACCCTGCTGCGAAAGACTAAAGGAATCATGGGATGCAGTAACTAGGCACCAGTTGGATGATGCAACGACCTACAGTGCGACCATTAATGAATATCAACCCAACAAGAGAAACTAGGACAATACGATGGGGGCAGCTGAAGAATAACATTGATGCTATTAAATGGCGAACTAGGGTTTTTCCTATGCCACTTGTGAATGGCTTGAAGAGGACGTTCTTGATGATAAAGGATAGAATGGAACAAGGCATGGGTGAGGTGGAGGAAGTAGTTAATGCAAAACACATCGAAAGTCATGCTTCCTCATCATTTCGCTTTGCTTCTTCTTCTCATGTTTTGATCCGAGTTATGAGGTAGATCCTGGGCTGATTTGGTCAGTGCCCTTGCATTTAATGCATGTTTGACTTTGTTTCAAACTCTTCTAGGGCTGACTTGTTCTGTAACTGACTCATGGTAAACCCTAATGATGCCGACACATCTGACGGGTTTTATAAGTATGGCGTTTTGCCTCTTTTGTAAGAGAGGGAGAGAGAAAAAGAAGAGTTAGAGGCAGGTTAGAGGAGGGTTAAGAAAGGTGAAGAAGATTTAGGAGGTAGTAGAACGAAGGTTAGAAAAAGTGAGTTAGGGTTTTGGAAGTAGGTTAGACATTTTTTTTACAGTTCAGCAGGAAGAGGAGGTGATGTATCTTCTTGATTTTCTTAGCATAGATGGAGATAGTTTAAAGACATGGGTTTCTGTACACTGGTGATCTTGCCAAATTTGTAAATTTTGCTTATCTATTTCATTAACAGTAGGAGCAGCCAGATTTAAACCTACTTTATATTATGCTCTAGAATGGTATTCATTTTTGGTTAATCATTTTGATTTGAAAAGCTCTCAAGGAATGAAATTTTATCTTATGTTTTGTTTGAATGACGATTTGCAATCTACTGTTAAATTTTGCACTGTGAATGAATGAAACTTTGTATCAATTACAAGTTAATTTTATTTTGTAGTTCTAGTTTAGGAATTCCTTGGAAGGTAACAAGTTTGATTAGTTGAATGAATCAAAATTATTTTCAGTTTGAAAACCTTGATCTATCTTTTTCTATTTCTTTAAAACCACCGGTTAAAGTAGGTTTAGATAGATGTTTGATCTTGCAACAATCCAAAAGCTTAAAACCAGCAGGCCCCTTGAATATTACAGCCATATTGAACACTTTGTGAAACAACAACTTTGTGAACCAACATCAAAGACCTTGGGAGGTGATTAGTTTGATTACTGATTGTCTCTTTCAGGAGAGGTGAGAAACTTTTACTTTTATCTTACTTGCATGTTGCGGGTCAACTTGGCACCTCAACACCACCTTTGTCTTTAGATGCTTTCTAACCTGCAATCAAGTCATCAAGCATTGTATAACTTGTCTTGAATTTATCTTCATGACTTCTTTCTTTCTCTAGATTTGATCTCAGATTTACCACTTCTTATTCAAGCCTCATGCATTCATCGAATTTTCTTTTCACCATTGCATCCAAACATTCTTCAATTCTTTTCTTTTCTTCCACTCATACTTTCAATCCACTGATGTCTTCATTTGCCTGCTTCAGTTATTCATTGACTTCCTTATGCCTTTCTTTGAACTTCTTGATTTTCTTTTTGAATTTTCTTATGCATTCATTTGCTTCTTTAAGATTTTCTTCCAGATCTCTATTTTCATTTTCAACTTTGTTAAGATCTTCAAGAGAAATTTTGAGTTCTCCATCTTTGTCAAGCATGTAATCTTCTTCTATGTATCCAATAACAAGAATCTCTTTTAGAGGAATAGGAAATTTTTAATCAGCCATGTGTTCAATCTCCAAGATCTTCCGAAAGTGGTCAAGCTCCTTGTAGAGATCCAGGCTCTGATACCAATTGTTAAACAATTAGAATACTAAGAGGGGAGTGAATCACCATTCTATTAAACCATCCAATCATTAACCATTCAATCATCAAAGCATATTTAACTGTTATAAGGAATGAAAGTGTGAAAACATCTGCAATAGCACATAACACATGAACACCCAAATTTTTATGTGGAAAACCCAAAATGGGAAAAACCACGGTGAGGATTAGCTCACAATATATTATAACTGGTTATAAGATATTATAGAAATGCTCATTGCTTGGTGGACTCACTGTCTAGGTGAACTCAATATCCATAGAGAAAAGAAAGAGAGAAAGAAGGTTGGTGGCTACATAGCCAGGATTTGAATTGATGCAAAATGTATCTACCATATGCTGGATTCAGTTCCTTTGAAGCTCAAAACACTAACTTAATACACTTCATCCAACTCAGATCACAAATATCTACTCTGCTTTACATTCACACACCTCTTCTCAACATTCACAACTTATTTGCTCAAATTTACTAAATTTCATATTACTTCTTGCATTTAGATCATCTAAACATTAATTTATATGTCCATAATCTCAAAACAACCTTGTATATACATCAAATTCCATCACAAACATCAATTAGGTTAGCCTAATTAGATGTAGCCCAAAAACATACAAAACATGTCATGTCAACACCTAATTCAAATGAAAATTCCTTTGTTCCCAAAAAAAATGTAATATAGGTTGACCTGGACCTATAATAGCTCCCTTTTATACTCGCATCACATATTTAATCTTCACAACCCTTTACATACATTAGATCGGCTAGTTATAGGACCTAAAAGAAAAATACTCCAACTGTTCATCACCATAGGACAAGTGGACCTCAAAATGTCATGCCCATTGGAAAATATGATGCTTTTCCACCTGTTAACATTCTCCCAAAACTGCAAGGTCTAACTCAAATATACAGAGGAGTGTGGACTAGTTAAGTCATAGCCAATACATAGAAAACTATGTAAACCTTATATAGCGATCTTTTATCACTTGTATCTTTTGAACCACTTATCCAAATCAGATGAAATTTTGAATTAAGATGCTATTGATGTCCATGAACAACATATTGGAACCGTAGAAGTAAATCATCAAGGGTGAATGAATTTAGACCAAAATATCAGAGGGTTTTGTGTACTAAATCTGTTGGTGTAGACTCTTAGCAAAAAATACTTAACTACTTTTAGTGTGCGGATCAAACCCTCTTGCAAAGTAACTCTTCTACAATCATCCTTCATATAATTTTGACATCAATGAAAACTCATTAATTACAACCTTCTTCATTCTTTCAACACTACCTACCTCTCCCTATGTCCATCCCACCCTACCTCTCTATCTCTACATCTCTCTTCATCCCTCCCTCTCTACTTCTCGCTATCTCTCTCTTTACCTAGCCATCACCCTATCCCTCCCTCATTCCCCCTCTCTATCCCTTTAGATATCTCTACATCTCTTCTCTCTCTCTCTCTCTCTCTCTCCTCTCTACCTCTCTTTCCTTCCCTCTCTACTTCCCTCTATCTTCCTCTCTCACATTCCCTCTCTACTCTCTGTAGGAGTGATAGGGAGTAGGGAGAGAGAATGAGAGGGATAGAAAGAGGGAGATATATCTATATATATATATGACTTGGGAAAGATAGATGGGAAGAGAAAGGGAGAGAGATAGGTAGGGAGAGGGAGAGGGAGAGGGAGAGAGGAAACATAAAACCAAAAGGTACACTTATATATTAAAAAGTGGAAATATCAATAATGTATCAAATGTGAAAATGAAACCCTAATGTGGTTTCAAAGGATGGGTAGGGTAGGTAAAATTGATTTCACAATCAAGATAATAGAGAAATATGTAACAATATAAAATCAATGAATAATTGGGCATGCAAAGAATTTCAAATATGAAATTGAGATATAAATATCATAAATGTATAGATCTAAAAAACCCTAATATGAATAATAAACCATAGAAGAAGACTAGGTTGTATATGATTTACCGGGTTTACTAAAATACAAAGATGCATAAATAGGGACAAAGAGAGAGGAAATCAAGGGAGAGATAGAGAGATAGGTATAGAGCTTGGGAGAGAGAGATGGGGAGGGAGGGAGGGAGAGGTAGGTATAGAGAGAGTGAGAGGTGAGACGGGGAGATATAGAGAGATAACTAGAAGGATAGAGGAGAGTGTTGAGATTGAGTTAAGTAGAGAGGGAAGGATGGAGGGAGGAAGAGGTAGATATATAGTTCTAGAGAGAAAGAGAGATATATAAAGAGGGAAAAAGAGAGAGGGAAGGAAGGAGGGAGGGAGAGGTAGAGATATAGGTCTAGAGTTCATGGAGAGAGAGTGAGAAAGATAGGTCTAAAGAGGGATAAAGAGATAGGGAAGGAGGGAGGGATGGAGAGGTAGATAGATAAGTCTAGAGCTCAATAGATTGAGAGGGAGATGTTTAATGAGGGAAAAAGAGAGAGGGAGGGGGGGAGGGAGAGATAGGTCTAGAGCTCAAGGGGATATGATGCAGGGGCATCATTGCATTTCCTAATCTTGGAATGTTTTGGTTTTTGATTTTATTTTAAATTTTGTTTGCATTTGTGGTTTGTTTGACATGTGGCAACATGTGAGGGCAATGAACTATGTTATTCCTTTCCATTGAGCTTTATTTGTAGATATTGAAGGGAAAGTTAGTGAGTACCATCGACCCATTTTGGTGAAGGTGTGGTTGCATGAAAAGATTTTTTTTTGGCAAAAATAAAGGATGGTTTTGCTCCAAAAAAAAGAGGGAAGTTTTTTGCCAGTTGGGGGGAAGGGAATAGGGCATTGGACAAAAAGGCTGAGTTGAGTGGTGTATAGAGGGAAATGGTTCTTGAAGGGGTCGATGGTTATCTATTTGGGAAAAGAAGCCGATTATGAGAGAACAAAGAGATAGAGAGACGTAGGTAAGTGGAGAAGGGAGGAAACTGTATATGGAAAAGAGAGAGAATAGTAAATGAGAAGAGGGTGATGACAAGAGTTATTTGCTTTATTTGAAGATGAGTCTCCTTGTTGATTGGTTATAGAGCATTGCATACAAAAGGTAGAGATGACATGATTCTTTATGAATCAATACAAACAATTCTTAGCCTATGCACAACTAGTTTGTGAATGGTGTTGTGCACTTTTAAATTCTATTTCTCATTGATTAATTAAAGGATTTGTTTCCTATTGTGAATGTCTCTTTCTATTGTTTTGTCTTATCTTGGAACAAAACTGCATTTTTAGATGTCACCTTGTCCAGAATCCGCCTCTTTAATTGTTGTATCGATTTGTTGTTGTTGAAGTATCTTACTTGTATGGGGTGATCCCATAATAGTGGTTTACAATTTTTGGCCAAATTGGACACTAAAATTATTATTTTTAACTAAATCTTCACATTCGGGCACCTATAGCGGCTAAACTGTGAGGAATTTGAAGATGGTGCAAACTAGAGTCTCATCAAATTTTTTCTGTAGATTCTAAAAATATTTTTTTCAAAATTTTTGGAATCAAATTGCACTTCTTTTCCATCTCCCACGAAAATTGATTTTTTTGAAAACAACATTTTTAAAAAGTGACGCACACCATATAACACATAACTTTTTTTCCATGAAGGATAAAATTCTAATTCTTTCAAATTTAGATTTGTAACTCTGATATCTAGTGCTTCCACTTGGTTAGATAGTTTTTATTGAATATTTTTCCTTAATCAAGTTTCAAAGTCAAACAATTACAATTCGAAAAGCACCGTATAACTTTTTTTTGTATATGTCAAAATTTTATTTTATTTTATTTGTTGGATCAAGGACTTCAATATGGTGCACTCATATTTTTCAATTTTTTTTAATAATCTTCTATTTTTCCACATGTGAAGAACAAAGAAATTCATTTTCAATGAAAAACCTATGTTTAATAAAACTTAAAAAACAAATACATAACAAAACCAAAACATATTAAAATTATATTCATTGGATAGCTTGTTCTGAGGAATACCATAATCATTTGAAATAAATTTTAAATGAATTCATTTGATCCCCCAAAAGCTAAATCAAAAGTGATTTTTTATCAGCATTTTGATAGGTGTAAAGGAGACGCATTTATAGGTATGGTTTAAAATTAGCAAGGTTCTATCCAAGGGGGTTTGATCTAAGGTGATTTGATCAAACCCTCTTCAATTGGAATCCTTAAAATGGAACTTTTTAAGGCTTAAATCATTATATTTTCTAAAAATATGTGATTTCAGCTAAAATTTGTTCCTCTCAGGAATTGTAAACCACTATTATGATAGCACCTATGAGGACCAAACTTGTGTGTGTTCCTATCACCATTGGCCTTGAGTTGGCTGATTAATTGAACCAATATTATGTTACACATGTTCTTATGTTCATTGCAAGTAATTCTCATTGGAAGTGTTTTTGGTTGTTGGTTATAGTTTTCGTTTTCTATTAGTCATCATCTTTAGGAACTCGTGGTGTCACTGTTTATTTGAATTAGCACGAGCGTGTCATCATTTTGGTATTAGAGTGAGAGGGATTTGGGAGAGTCTGGAAAAAGGTTTAGTGGGATTTTTGACAAGTATGTGTGTGTGGAAGTTTTAACATGTTAAAAGGAAGAACTTGGGTACCAAGAGATTGGGTAGAGGAAAAGAGAGAAGCTCTAGGTGAGGTATCACGAAGTGGAGAAGAGAAAATAAAAGATTCATTAGCAAGAAAGACTCAAGTAGAAGGAAAAGTTGAAGGTTAATAAGATAAGACAAGATGCAAAGTTTGACCGAGCAATGACAAAGTTGAGAAGATATTTGGAGATATGCAAGTCATTGGTGAAGCAACAACTTGAGGAAAGAAGTCAAGAATATGATTGGGGTTCGCCATTTAAAAAGAAGTTAAAATGGCATGTGCAGATGATTATCAAGCAAAGACAAGGGAAAAATCTAGCTACCTTGAAAGAAGGAAAGGCTTTGGTGCATCATGAATTTGACATGGAAGTAGAGCCTAAAAAAATAAAAGAAGAAAATAGAAGATGGAAAGGAAAATGTTGGTCAGGAGGATGCAAGAAACTTTGAGGAGGAAAAAATAGACAATGTACATGAAGATGAAGAAACACAAGTATTGAATAATGAAAAATCAATGGAAACAAATATTTCCATTCCTTCAGGAGTAGCTTGGAAGAAGTTGGAGGAGCATGCATGCAAGGTAAATGATAAGCAAGTTGTTTTTGATAATTTTAGGAATGATGCTTCCAAATCTTTGAAAGAAACTATTGATAGGAAGAGTTTAAAAGTAGAAGATGAAAAGGATGTGGACTCAAATGGTGACTATGATGCATATGAATGGAAGATGGAGTTTTGTAGGCTTGTGGATGGAAAGGACATCAAAAGGAGGAGATACATCAAGGAAAAAGAAAACAAATGAAAATAGGTTGAATGTATGGAAATTATTTTGGAGTGATGTTGGAAGATGCACAAGAAAAAAAGATGATTTCTAGTTGATGACTATGTGTGGGAGCACATGTCAAACAACTCCTTGGGGAGTCTGATGTAGAGGCATATTTGCATCGCCTAATCTTGGCATGTTTTGGTTTTTGATTTTAATTAATTTTTTTTTTGCATTTGTGGTTTGTTTTACATGTGGAAACATGTGAGGGAAAAAAAATATTTTCTTCCTTTCCATCGAGCTTTCTTTGTAGAGATTGAAGAGAAAGTTAGTGAGTAACATCAACCCATTTTGGTGAAGGTGTGGTTGCAGGAAAAGAAATGGTTTTTGGAAAAAACAAAGGACAATTTCACTCCAACAAAAAGAAGGAAGTTTTCTACCAGTTGTGGGGAATAAGGAATTTTAAAAAAAGGCCAAGCTGAGTGGTGTACAGAGGGAAAGGATTCTTGAAGGGGTTGACGATTATCTATTTTGGTAAAAGAAGCTGATTATGAGAGAACAAAGAGACAAAGAGACGTAGGTAAGTGGAGAAGGAAAAAAACTGCGTATGGAAAAGAGAGAGAATAGTAAATGAGAAGAGGGTGATGATAGGAGTGAGTTGTTTGATTTGAAGAGGAGTCTCATTGCTGATTGGTTACAAAGCATTGCATACAAAAGGTAGAGATGAGCCGATTCTTTATGAATCGATACAAACAATTCTTGGCCTATGTGCAACCAATTTGTGAATGGTGTTGTGCACTTTTAAATTCTATTTCTCATTTATGAATTGAAGGCTCTATTTCCTATTGTGAATGTCTCTTGCTATTTTTTTGTCTTATCTTGGAATGAAAATGCATTTGTAGATGTTTCCTTGTCTAGAATACGCCTCTTTAATTGGTCTATCAATCTGTTGTTGTTGAAGTCTCTTACTTGTATGGGGACTAAACTTGTGTGTGTTCTTATCACCATTGGCCTTGAGTTGGCTTATTAATTGAACCAACATTCCGCTACTCTTTTTTTGATGTTCATTGCAAGTAATTCTCATTACAAGTGTTTTTGGTTATCAGTTATAGTTTGCGTTTGCTATTTGTCATCATCTTCAGGAACTTGTGGTGTCACTGTTTGTTTGAGTTAGCACGAGCATGTCATTAGGAGATAAAGTGAAATATAGAGAGGTAGAGAAAGGGACAAAGAGATATAATAATTTAAGAATATTTGTTCATGTCCTTACTACACAAAATATAAATATTTCATTATTTATTACTTCTCTAATGTTTCAAGTATTTTGAGATGATTGTGATAAAAAAATCATGAAAAATGGAATTCATATGTGAAAGTAGTGAGCATTTGATGTTTCAAAATGAAATATCTTCAAATAATTATAATTAATTTTGTGTATAATCTAGAAATACTACCTAGTCCATGGAATACAAATCCAAATCACCTTTCCAACGCCTATAAAAAATCTTTTTTTTAATAAGAAACACAAATTTATGCCCATTTTACTGAAGAGGGTTTTTGGGCTTTTCAAAATGGATATCCATTTTGCAATAACGGATATCTGTTTTGTCAAAATGAATATCCATTTTGAAAATCCCAAAATGGATATCCATTTTAAAAATCTCAAAATGGATATCCAGTTTTTTCAAAAAAGATATTTGTTTTGAAGACATAAAAATGGGTACCCATTTCTAAAAATGGATATCCATTTTTTTTTCAAAATGAATATCTATTTTGAAGAAATAAAACAAGTACCCATTTCTAAAAAATGGATATTTGATTTGTTTTTCAAAATGGATATTCAATTTGAAGACATAAAAATGGATATCTATTCTTTTTCACATAATTTTTTCCCTCCATTTTTTTCCTTGGGATTACTTTGGGATTTGGCTTGGGGGTGTCAAACCTAAAAAGATAGCTACCCCAATGTGTTAAGGGGTTACATCCTCTTTTTAGGACCTCAAGATTCATGTTGATGAATTTTTTCTTCATCTAAATTTGATGAAATAAAAATGGTTTATTTAGTAAATTGTCAACATTCTTCTTGTTGACGCCAAAATTTGACGAGGTAACAGAGTCTTATGGGAAACTCAGTTTAAGGGGGACCTTTTGCGCTAAACTGAGTAACCTCCAGATTTTTAGAGAAGCCGACTTCTTCTATAATGGGGGTTGGAAAGGGAAAAGGAAGCAGATATAATAAAATAAAGCCTAACCTAAGGCGATTCGCCAAGATTTAATGATGGGCATGATAAATCATAGATTTAAGGGCCTGAATGGTGTTGTAGTGTTCCAGAACATCAAAGACTTGACATTATAGCATAGACAATTCATTCATTGACATAAAATAATATTGCATACATTCCTACTGCCGAGAAAAGTCCTTAGACATGATCTAGGTAAGCAAACTTGCATCCAATATATATTGAAGTTCTCAAATGAAGTGTTAAGACAATAAAAAACATAGTTCACAGTTTGATCAAATAGCATAAAAGACAGAAAGGTCGATCAATTGGCACAGTCAGAGTTTTTTGCAATCAAATAAAATAGTAACAAAGGCCTGACATCTTTTCTAAAACCAACATTTTCCTTCCTAATTCTGGACCCATTTCTCATAACAGAGAAAGTATATATAGTAGGAAAAACTCCCACCGCTTCAGAGAGCAGCAACAAAAATATTTTGCAATCCCCGACAATGATGAAAGAATCAGAATATCCCCAAGGCCGTTACAACAGAAACGATCCAGAACCGGGCATCGGGTCATCCCAGGCACAGGTGCATCCTTTGCAATGATGGTGGTGGTCCCAGCTAGGCCCGATCAGACAAGTGTCATCCCCTTGTGCGAATGATTATGACACGCAACAACCAATAGGATTGTTTGGTTCATCCGGTTCATTGCCCGCATATGGGATCCACTGGTTAGGCACGTGGCAGTCTTTCGCTGCTCGTATGAATTCTTCTCCTTTGTTGCTGAAGACTTGCGTTAATGAAACACATGTTGAATGGGCTGAGTACTTCATCACAACGGAGAGAACGATTACCAGTTGGGCGCAAAAGATGCGTGGTAGCATTTTGCTGCCCGCGGTTGCTATTTCATCTCCGCGCTGAAAGATTTGCAAACGGTTTACATGTAGAAAGTGTACACTGCAGTTAGAAATTGTGGGCCCCACCAAAACCCCTTTTTAGAGATGAAGACTTCGTGGTAGCCCTTCGTAGCCTGATGATGCATCAAGAAAAAATGGACAAAAGAAACCCGCATCGGCAACATGTGGAAGCATAGCGGAGCCTGCTGGGATGTGAAAGGAACACTGAGACTCAAAGTTGCGAAGAGTAGACACGTGGAGCGACAAAGAAAAACTTAGATGAAAGGCCAAACTGTTCTTGTGAAGCACAGACCGACGCATAGAGGAAAAAATAAACACCTGAAGGAACCTAGTTAAATATTGTTAACAACTTTTGGCGACTATCAGGGGCATTTGGACTAAGGAATGGAGAACCCAAAAATTTCTTTGGTTTCGTAGACTAGAGTGCCATTTCATTAGGCCAATGGAGTTAGAATTTGGAGAGAGCCACTTTTAGGGGTGACCATTCATCCTCAGATGGCTTCACCATGTTACGCAAATTCTCATGGGCCCCATTTAGATCAATAGTTTCTTTGTGAGGCAGCGCATTGGGTAAACTGGCTCTTGCTTCACAATGAAATAGCAGTTGTGCTAGTAGATGAATCACTCCTTCAATGTCGGTCGCCATGGGTAGATGACTAAAATCCTTGAAATCCTCCATATCATTTTCCTTGTCCTCTATCCTTTCTGCAATTTGCTCGGCCGTGGCAATAGAGCCATCTTCAAGGAACGAGGACGACAATCCCATCTTGCTTAACTCAGAGAAAGTCCCTCGTATATCGTTCAGTGTCTTGCTAAGGATAGCCGTGGCTGCTTTAGTGCACTGGAAGGCGGAGTGGCAATGGATGAACTTATTTTCCGCTTGGGCAACAACATCCCGATCTTCAATACCCGCTCTGACAAGACTCTCATTAGAGACAGAGTATAACTTGATGAGCAGATCTTTTGCATCAGGAACCTTGTCTAAGATGAACCGTGGGAACTGTTCAATCGTATCATGGGCCTCTCAGATCAGTTTTGATGCCTTGGTGATGAAATAGAGGGTAGGCTGCAGTGTTAGGAAAAAGGCTTTAATTTTTTTCCCAGTGGGAGATATACAATTGCCTGATCAGTGGAATGATGTCTAGCTAGGTAGGGGGAGTTAAGAGAGAGCTTTTAAGAGAAGCAATCTCTGCGTCTCTCAAAATAATGGCCTCAGCCAATTCTATCCTTTTTCTTTTCTCGGATGCTAGCTGTTCCGTAGAGCTGCTCATTTCTTTATTCCAATTTTCCTCGGCTTGGGAGTGATTTGACAAGTGCTCTTCCAGAGAAGACTTTGCCTCTTAGAGTTCTTTCTCTATTTGAGATTTTAGGCCCTTAAACTCATCCTCCTTTTGTTGTATTTTTTGCTCATATTGAGCCTATTGGCACTCCATCTCTTCATCCTTCTGTGCCATTCCCTGACTATACTCAAGGCGGAGACGCTCCAATTCTTCATCCTTCATTTGCAAATTTTGTTCTGCCTTCTGATTCCTAAATTGTAACTCTTTCATTATGCTCGGGTCAGCAACCTGAGTCTTTACAATTTCTCCCTGAAGTCTGTTCCTTTCATCTTCTGTCGTTAGCGCCCTTTCTATCAAACGGGAAACATCCGCTTCCAATGATTTCTCCTTTTCTCAAAAAAACTAATCATTTCTTTTGCTGCGTTAAGCTGCTCATCCTTCTTCTTTAACTGGCGACCAGTTTTAAGGAAGTCAGAAGTGACTACCTGTTGCATTTCCTCTGTTATTTCAACCTTATCCTGCAGTTGGGCCACCTTCATGTCGAGCCTTACCGCATATATCTAATAATCTTCTGGGCGCATTTCTCCCTGAGGCTTGGTTACCCTGGGGTACATGGTTGCAAATTTCAATTCTTGCCAAGCCTCATCATAAAGAACCTATATTTTTGGCTCGACTGAAGCACTGTCATCTTTGTCTCTACGCTTTCAAATTCTACTTGCGTGTGCCTCCTTTCCGCAATCAATCTGTGCCATAAAATTAGCTGCCAATGAAACTAGTCCACCTGCGAAAGGAGCACCAGAAGGCAGGGCATAGGGATAGGTAATCTTCATAGGCGCGGGCATTTGTTTCTTTTGGAGAGTGATAGTTTGCAGGGAGAAGTGGGGAACGTTCTATAGTTTTGTTTGAGAACCAACAACAGGGCTAGTCATTTGTAATGACTGAATTGGAGAATCAGCCGTAGGGCTCATTGGCTGGGATGGTGGAGGAGTTGTCAATGGGGTGTCAGCTTGTTGCAATGGAAAAGGATTGACAGTAATAGTGGAAACAGAAGGGGCACTCACTAGGGGTATGTTTTTTGAAAGCGAGGCAAGGAGAGTCTGAGCAGCAGCAGCGGGCATAAGGGTCTGCGGAGGAGTAAAGACGAGCGGAGAAGTTTGCGAAAACTGGGCGAAGCCTATTGAATATGTCTGACTAAAAGTAGAAGGCAGAGGGCTAGTACTTATGGTAGTGATCACTAGTGAGGCAGGAGTAGATAGCAAGGAATGAGAAGTGAAGGAAGAAGGAGAAAATTTTACCTACTGACTGGTTGATGGCGGCTCCAGAATTGTCAGGGACTCATCCTCAGCCTCAGGCTCCTAGCTAGTTGCGAGCACTTTTCCTTCGATGGGTCCCTGCGAACCTTCTCCTATTATGCTCTCCGTGTGCTGCCTTTTCGTAAGTGGGGTCTCTCAAGCTTCGGAAGTCACCTCTGTTTGCTGCAATGATAACCTGGCTAGTTTAGCAGCCCAAGTGAGTGTATGTGAACCCCTTGATATATTAAAGTGCACATTCATGGGCACATAAGCGGGCTATTTGGGGCCTTTTTCCTTCGACGCAGACGAGGCCGATGTTGCCACTTCCTTGGACTGCTCCTCAAACTCTTCTTTTGGGTCTCCGCTCCTATTAGTACTAGAGCTAGGGTTGGGGTGACCCTCCTTCCACCATCTTTCAAATTCCTGGCCATCCTTCAGATTGTTGTAAGGAGCATCCAACTGTGCTATCTCTTGGCAATACTTCCAAAAAACCTTAATTTTTTTGTCACTCCATTCTTCATCCTTCTTCAACCTATTGTACATGCCGTGCTCCATGAGGACATTATCCTGGGCCACTCCCACAACAAAGTAGAACTTGTGCCATGGCCCTCTAGTATCTTGCATAAGAATACACGCCAATTCAACAAAGTTTTCATCTTTTTCTACCCGCTTGTTACGCCGCTTCTCCCAGTAAGGTTGGGGAACAAGGGTAACTCTCATGTGTGGCTCCAACAAGTCATTGAAAGGGTTGTATTCTCACTTATCATTTACCAGTAGCAACCCTAGATAAGCCAACTTATCCTCCAACAACTGGTCCGATTGTTTCTTTATCAGAGTTACCGACTTGAAATTCTTTGAACAAGAGAAGAATCCCTTCCTCTTGACCTTTTCGCTGCTATAGAAGGTAAAATCAATGATGCACACCTGCCAAAATATTTCCAGTGCGAGCACCCTATCCATGACACAGGCTGGGAACAGGAAAGGTTTACCAGTAAAACCCCGCATCTAGAGAATCGTAAATCCTTGCCTAAGAACTAGTCACAGGCGGGAGTGAAACTTTGCATAAATCCGATCTGCTCCTTATCAAGCCAAATAATGTCACCCTTTCCAATTAAGTCATGCAAGATCAAAGCTATGAAATAGTCCAAAAATGCATAATAATCATATGATGCGAAAAGAAAAGGCGTCCACGTGGACATTGGCTTCCTTTTATTTTGCTCATAAAAAATTGATAACGAAAAATAACAGGCGAAGAAATTAGGGTTTTGATGCAGAAACATGTTCACAAGGAAGGAGACAAATCTAAACTTCCCCTCTGCCGGGTAATTCTCTATTTGCCGTATCATTTCTTCTATCATAAACTCAACAAAATTATACCAGAAGATATCGTGCTGTTTGCGAAATTGGAATGCCGGTCCTAGTTGAAAGGTCTCCACCTTCTCATCAGAGTCCTGGCCGCACACAAAAGCTAGCATGGACATGGCATCCTATAGATCGTCGCGTAACACACCACGCGACAATGGAATACTTGGCAGTTTAGTGGTTGGGATGCCTTTCTTACTAGTCTCCTCCAACAAGAACTCTGAATTCTTTTTCATCACCCTCCATGTTTTCTCTCCTTTGCCAGGGTAAAATGACTCAATATTCTCTTTTCTCTTACTTGGGTCTAGGATGCATAGCATATGCTAGATGGCCTATGGAGTGAGGTGCACCCTTAAGTTGCGACCTTCAATGTAGTGGGTATCAGGGTTATAACGCTAGATAGCAACATCAACTACCTCTAGGTAGTAGTGCACCAGTGGGACCATGTATTGAGGCAGACCATTGAACCAAATTTTCTTTGTTGTAAATTTATCCGCCTTCACTGTCGTCAACCTTGCATAGGCTGCTTCTCTTAGGGACTTATGGTTTTTAGCGAGTCGTGGATCGTAGATATTATCCCATTTCTCTTCAACCTTTTTCTTGTTTCTGCAATCCTTGGGCCTTTTCAACTCTTCTGTATAGGCCCTCTTTGGCCTACTGGGTATACTAGGCATAGTGTACGCCACATCCTCATAGACATATACCTCCTCTAAAGAACGTATAGCTGTAAACAACTCCTGGCTAATTTCTTCTTGCATTGGCTGAGATGAAGTCTCTGACATTCTTCTTTCTCTGAAGATCTCTGCAAGTTCCTGGCTTTGCAATTTTCCTTGGCTCTGGATACACAGAATAAGAACAACTCTGCACTTTTATCTTTGGTGTTTGTGAAAAGACTTTGAAATATTAATCCTTTTCATGCAATATTTGGCAATATTTTCTTCAAGGTGGTAGGCGAAAGCATGCCTTTTGCATTTAATTCGGCATGTATCGTTAATTTTGCAATTCGTGCAAAATGAACCGCTTGCCATTTTGAGGTGGCCGGAGTATATCATTGCGTTTGGCAATCATGTGATATGCTGTGATCCCCTTGGAACTTGAGCTGGCTATTTGCTTTCTGACCTTGCATTAACATGCGCTGGTAATTAATATCTTGGCTGAAATGATTATGCCAAAGCAAACAATCACGACCTGAAAAGATATGAATATCGCCTTGGGCTCTGAGAACACTTGTGAGATGACACAATAGCCTACGATTGTGTGTCTTACTGTCAATGAGCACCACCTTTTTAAAGCTAATTAATTAGCTCTTATTAATCCATCACACATTTAACCGTACTCTCGCAGATGCAACTGACCTAGAAATGTGAGTAAACACATGCACACCTTTCAAGTTAGCAACTAGCTATTATCAAATTTTCTCGAAATGGATTAGCATGTGTCTTGTCATTTTTTCTATAAATAGGCTAGTAAGTAGTGAGGAAATCATACTTAGCATTCGAGAAGTGATAGGTTGGTAGCAGAGTTTTAAGCAAGTCTTCTCATAGGTTAGGTGATAGATAAATTTTGGCATTAGCGTAGAAGCCTAGGAATAGTGTTAGAACTATGGACACTCTAGTTCATTTAACCTCATATAAGTCGCATATGGAATTCCTAGGGGAGGTTTCTACCAGGAGGCTGAAAAAGATGACCAAGAATAAGAATTCTTTGGTCCTGATAGCCATAAAGTGGGTTCTGGGTAAAGACTGCATAGAGTATGAGGACAAGTATTGGGTGAACACCGACATATGCTCTCACTTTGTGGCATCCATGCTAGACATTAACGTCCCCGAACCTCTTATCCTGAAACTTGTTAAAGAAATATTTCCCAAAAAGTACCTGAATGGCCTTGGCGAGGTTGTTGCTCATGCTGCCTATGGAGTAGGTCTGCCGTCAGCTAGCGACCTCCATCACTTTATCGAGGAAGAAGCTGTAGTCGTTTGGCTACCTTTTCTCAGTGGATTCCACCTACAGACATGCGACGAGCACCAGCAAAGGGTTACCTAGACCTTACATTTCCTATTCCCCAGCTACAACGTAATACCCTTTTACGATGTAGATTGGTATACTGATTTCAGGAATCTGGTATTCCCCCCGCCAATGGCGGTTATGCTGAATGACGCTGCTAGTGCTGCCAAAGAACCTATGGATGAGGAAGAAGTGAACGTTGCTGTTAATGCATCAATTACTGCCTCCCATGCCTTTGGATGAAAACCCCCTTTCTACTCTCAACAAATGTCTCCCTGTTTACTCAATTTCCCACTGCTGCTCATAATATTTTCCTTATAGTTGCAAATAACCCTGAAAAAAGGCTACCATATATAATAGCCCAAATACTTGTAAAATTTTGGATTATGGCTTCCCATCCACTTTTGCAATGTAAAGAATATATATAAATAGATATATATCTTTTTAAAGAAAATCCATGTTCTTTTCTTCATTTTGTATTTCAGTTTTATGGGCTCTCAACTTTCCTTCTGTTATTTATCCGCGCATGGGTGTGTTTTGTGTAAAGCAATCCTGGTATTCCACCCTCCGTAATAATGGGTTAATTTTGCAGAAGCACAAACTAATCTCGAAAAAGACCGACCAAAGAAATGAAAATAAAATAAAAGCACTATTCACATATGTACAAAAATAGAGCTTAGTGCCTAATGGAATAGCTTAAGATGAATCCCATTGACTGGGATTCCTAAGGGTTCCTATTCCATATTTTTTAGCTCAAAAAAATTATGTTTTTTGCTCCGAATGATTTTAAAGGGACCCTCCCATAATCTGTCAAATTTACCATGTTGACCTGGCTTAGCAACCCTTTTATCATATTTTAGCACTAAGTCTTCACATTTTAGACCTTGGTTGGAAGCCTTCTTGTCAAACCATCGCTTGACCACTTGTTGACGATTTGTCATGGCTAGTAGGGAATTCTCCCTTTTTTCCTGTACTTCTAATAGTTCGGCAAGCCGAATTTCCATGGCGTCATTTTGTTCTATCTTGAGATATTTCAACAATTGCAGTGCCAAAATCTCCATGGATATGGGTAATAGCGCCTCTTTCTTGTATACCAACTCATAAGGCGAAGTCTTAAGGACTTGCTTAGGAGTTATGTGGTTTGCCTAGAACGTTGTTCAGAGGTTTTTATGCCATTCTCTATGGTGTTCCGAACCAATCCTTTTAAGGAGCTAGACCAGGCTCTTGTTCGTTGACTCTACTAGACCATTTCCCTGTAGGTAATAGTTTGATGATGTCTTGAGAAATATGCCATTCTTTAATGCAAAGTGACATACTTTGGCACCTAAGAAAGCTCTGGAATTATTTGAAATGATAGTTTTCAGAGGGTCGAACCTTGTCACTAGTTTCTCAAGGAAATCTACAATCTCCATTTCTGTTGCGCTTTTAAGTGGAACCGCCTCCGTCCATCTTGTGAAGTAATCCATGGCAGTCAAAATCCACTTGTGTCTGGCGCTAAAAATTAGGTTGATCATTCCGATGAAGTCCAGGCCCCATTGTGCAAACGGTTTGTCCGCCACTATGGGTTTGAGGGGCATTGCAGAATTCTTCCTTCTGTCAGTAAAGAACTGACATTTTTTGCAAGACTTCACCAAAGAGTGGGAGTCATTAAAAAGTGTAGGCCAATAATAGCTTGCACGCATGATTTTAATGGTAGTGGTCTTGGCAGAGAAATGTCGGCCCACAACACTATTGTGGAACGCATCGAGGATCCTCTTTGCTTGCTCCGAAGTGACGCATCACAGGAGAACACCATTGAAATTCTTTTTGAAAAGGACTCCCTCTATTAGTGTATATCCGCAATTTTGCAGCCGGTAATATCTTCTTTTTTGGGATGAAAGACCTGATGGATACCTTCCACTTTGCATGAACCTCATTCTATCAGTCAGCCAACCGCCTTCTGATTCTAATTCATTTATCAAGATGAGCTCCGATTGCTCCTCTGCGACAGGTACCACCTCGTTTTGTGCCATGTACTCACACAGTCCTCTTCCTTTAATAGTTTTAGTAGGCTTGACTTCAATGTCATATTCAAGGATCTTGGTGATCCAATTAGCTCTTTTTTCTGTGATCTCCCCTTCCATGATATATTCACGCACACTGGAATGTGCGACATACACAAGCACCTTGTTGCAGGAAATTAGATGGCAGAACTTTTTAAGCCCCTTCACTATTGCAAAGGCTTGCCTTTTGAAAAAAATATAATTTGCCTCATATTCCTTCAGGGTCCGGGAATAGAACGCCACTGGATGTTCCCTTTTTCCTTCAACATCCTTTTGGGTTAGGACAATAGTGATACTAGACACACTACTGAAGGCATACATTATAAAATCCTTGGATTGATCTGGATTAACCAGCATTGGAGCTATGGAAATAGCTCCCTTGATCCTTTCAAAAGCTTCTTGAGCTTCGGTCATCCACTTGAAAGTCTAATCTTTCTTCAACATTAGGGTGATCGGCCTAATTATTCCTGCGAAATCAGAAATAACTTGCTAACAAAATTTACTTTTCCCAAGAAAGACTAGACACCTTTCTTATTTACTGGAAGGGGAAGTTCTTTGATAGCCTTTACTCGTTCGGGGTCAATTGAAACCCCTTCTTTAGACACAACATGCCCCAACAACTTACCTTGCGATACTCTGAATACACATTTCTTCGGGTTTAGTGAAACTCCAAACTCTTGGCATTTTTGAAAAACTAATTCTAAGTGATCAAAATGATCATCCTTAGATTTAGAGAATATAATAAGATCATCCAAATAGATTAGAATAAACTTATTGATTATTTCGCTAAATGCGATGTCCATCGCCCACTGGAATGTCGCCCCTGCATTGGATAAACCAAAAAGTATTTTAGCATATGCAAATGTTCCCCACTTTGTGGTGAATGTAGTCTTGTGCTGATATTCTTCTTTAACTTGGATCTGATTATAACCAGAGAAACCATCCAGCAGAGAAAATATTTCTGATCCTGCAACCGTTTGTAGGATTGACTCCATCAAAGGCAGTGGATAGTGGTCCTTTAGGGATGCTCTGTTTAGGTCTCAAAAGTCCACACACAAATGAATATCTCCATTCTTCTTTCGGACCGGGACCAGATTCGATATCCAAGTACTATGCTTGATTGGGAAGACAATGCAAGACTCAATGAGCTTAGTTAGCTCTTGCACCATTAGGGCTTCAATTTTAGGGTTGACTGGCCTCTGTTTCTATTAGACTGGTTTTGCACCTTCCGTTAGCTCAATAGTGTGCTAAATGATATCAGGATCATATCCCTCTAGATCATCATAGGACCAGGCCACTACTCCATATTTTTTCGTAGAATTTGATGAGTCTTTCTTTATCATGATGTGGGACATTTTTCCCGACTCGGAGATTCCTACCATTGGAGACCTGAAGGTCCACATAGTGACTTTTGTCTGCCACAAACTTCCGTTTATCATTTCGGGCATCATCACAATCAATTTTTTTTTAGAGTAACCAATCCTTTCAGAAGTTTATTAGATTTGAGCTGCATAATTTTTCCTTCATAAGCTTCGGCAATCTTTGGTTGAAGCTGATCAGCAAATTCCCCTGAGTGCTGGATAAACGAGGTGATGTGTTCATCACTTTCAAAAGCTTTCCAACTTTGATCATTGTTGGGGATCGTTGGTCGGACTAGTACTCATACTGAATGCTCGTTATGTATAAGGTTAGAGACAGGATCAAACTGAGGACCAATCATGACCATGCGATCTGCGTTGCTATTTTGTCCTCGGGGAATAGTCTTGATGTTGAAAGCTTCAAAACCATCAATCAAGTCCCAGACTCGGTGCCAATAGGATCTCATGTGGACATTCTTCGTTGCGGAAATTCCTCAGACCTGGTTAACTACCAGTTTAGAATCTTTGAACACAATTAATTGCTTAATGCCCATTCGTTCCTCAAGGCTTAAGCCTTGGACTAATCCTTCATATTCAACCTCATTGTTTGAACAGGTGAAATGAAAGCAAAAAGACCTCAACAATTTTTTCATTTTGTGGGGATATTAGATATATCCCTGCTCCAGCACCCACTTTGCTTCTTGCTCCATCAAAGTATAGTGTCCATAGCTCATTTGCTTGGCTATCTTTGGATTCTTTGGAAACCTTTGGAAGCACTTGGTCTTCATCATAAATTACATATGTGCCCAATCTTGTAGCATGATAATTTCCAAAAGGGTCATTGTCCATGTATTCACTCAAAAGAGCATCTTCTTTGTCATTCTGGTCTCCGCTCACCTTCTCTTCCTCTAGCAATTCAACGCAATACATTTCTTTCTTGGTGATAGAGGTATGCGCGACTTCAAAATTGATCAAGGCTTCATCCGCTACATGTTCAGAATGTAAA
This sequence comes from Sequoia sempervirens, assembly GCA_007258455.2. NCBI lineage: Eukaryota > Viridiplantae > Streptophyta > Pinopsida > Cupressales > Cupressaceae > Sequoia > Sequoia sempervirens. Next base: position 101,020,339 of record VDFB02281492.1, on the reverse strand, counting down.
GACTCCGATTCTATTTTCATTTTTGCGCCATGTTTGGTCTTGAGTATCAGATGTGACCAATCTAAGGACAGGTATCTGCCCACCTTTGAAGTAAATTCTCAAGATAGACAGAGGCCACACATTGAAGGAACATCTATGATCACAGTGTCTTGCGGCACCATGATACTAGGGCAAGTGAATAGAGTTAAAGGAAGCACTTTGATGACACCAATGGTCTCAACTTTATTCCCATCAAGCTGCATTACCCCTCTTTTCATAGGTTTGTAGCTAAGTCCCAAAGCTTCGACTATCTGTTTAGGCATAACCATGGTACTAGCGCCAAAATCAATCATAGCGTTGTGCAATAAATTCTTTCCTATAATGAGAGTCAAGAAGAAGGGCTGAGGTTTCAACTTATTTCTGTCCTCGACAGGAGATTCCTTTGTATTGTTTGCAAGGAATTTAACTGGCGGTATTTGATAAACAACCTCTGCATTGACAAACGGCTCTGTTGGTGCTAGGTTGACCTCTTCTTGAAGTGCTTTCTGTAATAGCATCTTTTGTTCTGGGATAGCTAGAATGTCCCATAGAGACACATTAGCGAATGATTTCTTCAATTTATCCACCACATTAAAAGGTGACAAACTCATAGGTTTCTGCTCTTTGGTTCTTGCTATAATAATTTCCTTCCATGGTTGAGAAGGTGAAGGGATGGTTGAAGTACTAGGAATCTGATCAGAAACGCCTTTGAGTTGCAGGCTGTCTAGATGCGAAACAACTGACTCACTGGTGAATCTTCTCTTTGAGCGTGTGTTATAATCAGACTGCACTCACGGTGTTTTGGATATGAATGCGTCATTAGCAAACACCGTTTCTTCTTCCTCCATCTAGGAGAAAAGCGCATGATTAGGAGCAATATCAGATTCTTGTTCTAAATACATTCCTTGCATTTGTGCGGTAAAGAACACACTCTCCATTTGTGGTGAGGCATATACATAATCTCCATGTTCCATCGCCGCACCTTGGCTGCGTTGCTCTGCCACTTTTTGTTGTAAGTTGCCACGTGGACAGTTCCGGGGCATATGCGCATCACTGCAGGGGAAGCACCATGGATTGATATCATCAATAAGGTTTTTTTTCCCTGAGGTTAATTCCCTACTCGAGCTTGGTGACGTGCTCGTCAGTGAAGTAGGAACTGACACCATTTGGTTTGCAGTCGGGGCTGGTGGATTAGCGCGAGGCACACTTTGATATTGATTCTGCTGATAAGAAGACCGCCCGCCTTGATAGTTTTGATATGCAAGATTCATAGGCATTGCTTGGTTCCACTTAAGAGTGGTTATATCATTTTCCATGGTTTGCAACATCTCTTTAAGGTCGCTCATTTCATCCTTGGAAGAACTTGATGTAGAAGCCACATTTTGTGGGCTTGCCGCATATGTGTACATTGACTGGGTAGTTGCGGGCGTGCTAGTTGATTCAAATTCTTGCACGAAGATCGATATTTTAGGAAATATCAGCATAATAGGTCGATGAGGCAATTTTACACAATCTATTAAATGATTCTCGACTTTGATAGCGATACCATATGCATCTGGTAGAGTAGCTCCTCCCAAAGACTTGATCATCACGTAAATATCAGAATTGATGGACTTTAGATAAAATATAAATGCCAACTCAGGAGTTAGACGTATGTAACAGGAATCGTCTGCCAATTTGTGTGAAATCGGGCATTAAATTCTATCAGAGCCTCCTGGGGGCTTTTTTTATGATAGATAGTTGATAATACAATGAAGAACGATCTCCTTCATTCGAGAACCTTTCATAGAACGGATCTCCGAGCTCATTCTAGGTGCAAATTGAATTAGGCGTCAGTGTTCGATACCAATCCAGTGCCTTGCCTTTAAAAGATGTGGTGAGAAGCCTCAGGGCTACATTCTACACTGGAATACCGTGTACCAGACATACGTCCGCCACATCCTACAATTTTTTTGCGGGTGTTCTTGAGCCATCTCTGGTAAATTTGGGTATAGCTTTCATGGCTGAAACCGGGATAGCGCCCCAGACAGCGGGTGCTACTGAGGCTACTAGAGGACTTTTGGTGTCCCATGCCACGTAGTTTCTATTGGCAGTCGACAACATGGTGAGAGGAAAGGGCAGCGAGAATGGAACGGTTACCAACTGATTTGCGACTTGGACTGTCCCTAGGGGAGGCACTAGTAAACTAGTGTTGTCTGCGGTTTGGGATCTAGTTACAGGTCGATGGCTCATACACCCCTCTAAAATGAAATTTCATTTAAGCTTGGTCCCACTGGGCATGCCAGAAAAAGAACAAACTGTTGATGCCAAAATTTGATGAGGTAACAGAGTCCTATGGGAAACTCAGTTTAAGGGGGACCTTTTGCGCTAAACTGAGTAACCTCCAGATTTTTAGAGAAGCTGAATTCTTTTATAATGGGGTTGGAAAGGGAAAAGGAAGTAGATATAATAAAATAAAGCCTAACCTAAGGTGATTCACCAAGATTTAATGATGGACACGATAAATCATAGATTTAAGGGCTTAAACGGTGTTGTAGTGTTCCAGAACATCAAAGACTTGACATTATAGCATAGACAATTCATTCATTGACATAAAATAACATTGCATACAGTCCTACTGCCGAGAAGAGTCCTTAGACATGATTTAGGTAGGTAAACTTGCATCCAACATATATTGAAGTTCTCAAATGAAGTGTTAAGACAATAAAAAGCACAGTTCACAGTTTGATCAAATAGCATAAAAGACAGAAAGGCCGAACAATTGGCATAGTCTGAGAGTTTTTTGCAATCAAATAAAATAGTAACAAAGGCCTAGCATCTTTTCTAAAACCAACATTTTCTTTCCCAATTCCAAACCCATTTCTCATAACATAGAAAGTATATATAGTAGGAAAAACTCCCACCACTTCGGAGAGTAGCAATAGAAAAAGATTTTGCAATCCTCGACAATGATGAAAGAATCAGAATATCCCCAAGGCTGTTACAACAGAAATGATCTGGAACCGAGCATCGGGTCATCCCAGGCATAGGTGCATCCTTTGCAATGATAGCGGTGGTCCCAACTAGGCTCGATTAGACAAGTGTCATCCCCTTGTGCGAATGATTATGACACGTAGCAACCAATAGCATTGTTTGGTTCATCCAGTTCATCACCCACATATGGGATCTGCTGGTTAGGCACGTGGCAGTCTTTTGTTGCCTGTATGAATTCTTCTCCTTTGCCACTAAAGACTTGCATTAATGCAACACATGTTGAATGGGCTGAGTACTTCATCACAATCGAGGGAACGATTACCAGTTGGGCGCAAAAGACGCGTGGCAGCATTTCGCTGCCCGCGGTTGCTATTTCATCTCTACGCTGAAAGATTTGTGAATAGTTGACACATAACAAGTGTACACTGCAGTTAGAACCTATGGGGCCGGCAGCCCTTTGTAGCCCGATGATGCATCGAGAAAAAATGGACAAAAGAAACCCGTAGCGACAACACGTGGAAGCATAGCGGAGCCTGCTGGGATGCGAAAGGAACGCAGAGACTCAGAGTTGCGAAGAGTAGACATGTGGAGCGGTAGAGCAAAACTTAGATGAAAGGCCAAACTGTTCCTGTGAAGCGCGGGTCGACGCATAGAGGAAAAAATAAACACCCAAAGGGAGCTAGTTAAATATTTGTTAACACTACCAATATAAGATATGCTTAATTTTGAATTTAATAGATAATTATTATTGATTGTCTACATGCACTATGCGTAAAGTCCTGATTGATAGGCTGATTGAAAAAAATCTTTAACTTTTAAACTGTTACACATTTTTAAAATCCAAAATATGTGTCACACTCTATACTTCACAAAATATAGCTTAAAAGAAATCATAAATTTTTGACCAAGTTAGGGTGGCCGGACAAATGGTTTTTAATATTTTTAAAAATTCCTCCTAAAAATTCATAACTAATTATTTACTTGCAAAAAAATTGCAAAAAAATGTGTCACATCTGAGCATGTGTCCTCCACTTATACGAAAAGATTCAATTTTTTTTTTTGCTCATACTTAGGGTGGCTAGACAATCACCTACTTTTTTTTTTCAAAATTTAAAGTACTACTACATTGAAATTTCAATTTTTTACCAATTAAAATTACCTTTTTCTAAAAAATGCCTAGTAGCCTATAAACTACATTCAATTTTACATAAATTATTTTCCTACATATTTTTCAGATTATGTTAATAACCTATTCAAATTCTTATGTGAAGCAGCTTAAGTTTGTTTTTTTATATTTTCATTGCCACTTAAGGGTCCTATTTGGCCCATCATGATCCTACACTGACCCTCAAACATATCAAGGGTGAAGATTATATGTAATGGTATTGAGTAGAAATGATAATGGTTAATTCACATGTAGAGGGCTTAAAAATCTAAAATAAGTATGAATAGAGAAATGAACTATCATCATAAGATGTAAAGTGATAACATAAAGGTGATATAGTAAAGTGTTAGATGAACATATAAAGGTGGAGTGAATCAAGAGCATGCATAGGAATACATTGTTTCATAGAGTGACTTTCCATTCACAATGATTAAGTGAATGATGATGGTGTATGAATCTATAGTTATATGATATACTTCTACTAACAAGGGGTCAAATACCTTAAGGGTTTATTAATTACTATCCTAGGACTACCCACTAACATACTCAACCATGACAATCATATGGTACTATTATGATGCCATTTGAAAGCCTAATACTCATGAAATCACCTTAAAAGAGGGTTGACAAGTTGCCTTAAAGTTTGTATAAGATCACTAAAAGAGGTAGTGGTGGATATCTTCATGAGAGAGGAGAGTTTTCAAGAGTTTACAACAACCATAATGCACATAATAGTCCATTGTCACACTAGGATATTCATAATAGCTCACAATATCATCAAATCCCATGAATATAGGCTAAAAAATAAAATATTATGGTTGCTTAGGGTAGTACACACTAAGATCTAGCTACGAGGTATCATTATGTCCAAAAACATATGAGAAAAAATAGGTAATTATGAATGTTTTAGAGCCATAAAGAGGGGTGTTATAATAGTCATAAATAGTTCAACCTATGTTTTCCATGAGAAAATATGAATATAGGTGTTTCAAGGGATTGATAAACCCATCTTGACATGTTGGCATAGCCAGTTGGGTCCCACGAGACACAAATTACAAAAAAACCTCTTTCCATGATTACATTGCTATCCAATGATGCTTTTATAAACATGCATTCATTATTGGAATGTTTAAAAAATGTCAAGTTGAATAGAATTAAGATAGAATATTGTATGGGGACTATATCCACCTATAGGTTGAAAAGAAAACCATCCTATCATAGTTTGGTAATTTGTTGTACTTAAGGCTCTTAAGGGACTGTTGTATCCAATCAAGATAGTTGGGGTGAAAAAAAAGGCCTCTCCTATTGTTCACCCACCCCCAACATGTCCACGTAGTTAGTTGATCATCACAAGACAAAGAACACAAAAAATCCCTCCCAAAAAAAATTACTTAACATAAATGATTGTTTTTGCAACTTTTGAAACATTGTTATGATGGTCAAATGGATTCAAGATTTAAAAAATGAGATGGGTTATAGTGGAGGGAACCTATGTGCACTTAGACGATATATTTGTAGGTCCTATAGATTTTGAGAAATAGTTTGTCATAGTTTGACATTTTTTTGTACTTAGGTCTCCAAAGAGAATGTGCCAAAATAATGTAGCTTGAAATGATCATGTTAGTTGGGGTGAAAAGTAAGGCCTTTCCTAGTATTCACTCACCCACCCGAATGTGTTGGGACAATCAGTTCAACCCCACAATGCACAAAGTGCAAAATATGACTTCCTGCAGATTTTCACTAAATGTAAATGACACTTTTTACAACTTTTGAAACATTACTGCTAGAATCAAATGGACTGGATAATTAAAAAATAAGAGTGGTTATTGTGGAGGCAACCTAAATGCACCTATAGGTTTAGAAGAAATATTTTTAGGATCTATGGATTGTGAGAAACAATATGTCATAGTTTAACAATTTTTTTCACTTAGGGATCTTAAGAGAATGTATCTGAATAGTGTATCTTGGAATGATTGAGACAAATGGGGTGTGAAACGTGGCCTTTCCTTGTGCTCACCCACCCACCTAGATGTGTTGGCATAGTCAATTTAACCCCATGGCACACAAAATGAAAAATATGGCTACCTATAACTTTTCACTAAACACAAATGATGCTTTTTGCAACCTTTGAAACATTGTTTCCACATTCCAATAGATTGGATATTTAAAAAATTGAGAGATTTTATTGTGGAGGGACCCTACATGTACTTTTAGGTTCAAATAAAACATTTGTAGTTTCTATGGATTTCAAGAAATAATATATCATAGTTTAACATTTTTTGCACTTAGGGTTCTTAAGAGAATGCATCACAATAGTGTCCCTAAGTCTACCTATAGGTTTAGATGAAACATTTTTAGGTGCCATGTATTTTGAGAAACAAACCATCATATTTTTGTAGTATTTTGCAATTAGGGCTCTTAAAAGACTACATCAAAATACTGTAGTCTAAAACAATCGGGTAACCTAGGGAATTAATAGAATTGACCTACCCACCTGGATGTGTTGGAATAGCTAGTTTTTTTATCATGAAAAAAATATTTTTCTTTCCATATTTGTACTACTCTCAACTGACACTTTTTGGAAGAATACATTTGTTGTTGGCAAGGTTAAACAATATGGATTTGACTAGAACTAAGAGAGCTTAACACAGAGGGACCCTGTATCCACTTGTAGATAAAAATAAACATTCCTATGTTCGATGAGCTCCAATAACTAATCCATCATAGTTTAATAAGTTTTTTTTTCTCTTAGGGATCTTAAAGATTGCATCAGAATAATGCACTCTAGAATGATCAAGTGACCTTGGGAATGAATAGAAGTTTTCCCTATAATTTTAAACCTTTCCACTCGAACGTGTTCAAATAGTTAGTTTTCCCCATGACACATGAAACAAAAATCATTCTTTTTCCATATTTGCATTGCTCTCAACTAAATTTTTTTGTAAGAATGCATTCATATTTGGTATGGTCAAACAATGTTGAGTTGACCATAACTGAGAGAGATTAACATGGAGGGAGGGACCCCATATGAACTCATAGATCAAGAAAAAAAATTCCTACAGGCCATGAGCTCCATTAACTACTCCATTATAGTCTAGGAATATTTTTATCTCAAGGCTCTGAATAGTTACTAAAGTGAATGTGGATTTCTTAAAGTGTAGAAGAGTTGCTCATTCTTTTCAAGGGACCAAATCCACATATAATTAAATATTGATTGTGAATTCCTTGTGAGTTTTTTTTACATGAATTTCCTAGATTTGAAGGAAGTGAGCTTGGATTACCACTAGGATCCACAAACTTAAATTATTCTCTCTACCATATATTTGATCTTCAAATCCCAACCATTCATTCTCTTAGCAAAATACACTAAATAAAGCTTCAAATATTCCCCAAAAAGTGAAATCATAGGTACATGCTACTAGTATTTTGAAGTAATTAGTTGAAGCAACTATATTTGATAATTTGAAAGATATCCATGAGCATATCCATTTGTAGTTCAATGGAGTTTAGTATTTGATTAGTTGAATGTTTGTTTTTGAACTCCATTATCTTGATCATGAGGTTTGCATGTGTTTTAGAATAGGAATTTAATGTTATTTTGGTTTCTTTATTATTCTAAAATTATTGATTATAGATTACAAAATAGAAATAGATACCAAAAATTTAGTACTGCAACATATAAGGAATCTAAAAGGGATAAAGGAGAAAACGTAAATGAATAAAAGCACAAAGACCCACAAACATGAAGGAACAAAAAGAATGAATGGGTGAAGTGATAGATAGAAGCAATTTTATAAAATGGGAAAGTTCACATGAATGAAGATATGCGGATTAGGAATGAAGAACCATCATCAAAGGGGATAAAAAATATGTTTTTAGGACATGACATTAAGACAAGAATTATTTTATAATATTTTGTATTTTGGAATGGTTTTTTGACAAGTCCCAAGGAAGGAGTTTATGCTATAAAAGAATATGGAATGGGTTAAGGCCAAAAGTAATGAAAGTAATTTAGATTGTGTTTAAAAGGAGAAATAATATTGGGATTGAAGTGAGGATTCATGTAAAGGTTAAGGACCCAAGGAAAGAGAGGGACTAGTCAGTTCATATTGAGTTTAAGTGGGAGTGGAATGAAATATTCAAGAGAGCTTTTCATAGTGTGTTATTTGTGAGCCCTCTATCTTGCTATAAATGTTTGGTAGCATGTCCATTATTAATATATAGGTCATGAGGATAGAAAGGGTAAATATTTGGGTGGATATAGGGAAATAGAGTGCTCAAAAATAAAACTCTAGTTGTATTAGTGTATTAATATGGGAATTGGAGCATCTAGCTATAGAAATAGAAAATCCTAGAAACTTCAAAGTTATCCACATAACTTTTTATCAATAGTGAAGATGATGTTGAACATAACTATTTTGGGTAGGAATTATTGGAATTGATCTTAGTCATCCAAGGATAAGGCCTCATTTAATTTTGAAATTGGTACTAATATAAGGATTCCTTCATGGATATATAACAAAATCATCAAAAAATATAGGAAAAATTCATAGGGATAAACTAGGAGACACCAACCTCATGTGAAACTATATTCTATTCCTCTACCTCCTCATATAGTTAGATGAAACCATTGTATGTGAAACATATCCATTGTGAAGAATGAATAATTTTTTTTTGGAGAATAGCCACTTGCACCTCCTAGATGATGTTCCCATCACGGTCTCTATGAAAAACATAACCCTATTAATAACCACTTTCTCCATCAACCACTAGTGCAAATATTAATCCTTCTACAATGTAGTGTTGTAAGAATCCAATATACTTCCTCTTAATAAGATATGGAGAATCCTTAGTACATCCTCCACATTCAATGCCATATCACCTATAAAGAGGTGAAATGTGATGGTATTTAAGTCACATTTCTCAATAATCATAGTGATCAAGTGTTTGTTAAAGTGTAGTGTTGATAATTCCACCATAGATCTAAAACATATGGAATTTATGATTGCTCACTCTAAATTATTATTGATTGGAATTGTATGTAAAAAATAACCATTTATATTTTTGAGGGTTCTTGTAGATCTATACCTTAGTTTGTAAAACAAAAGGAAATAAAAATGTTATTATTTCATATGAATGATATATCTCTCCACAATTACACATGAGCCAGTAGTTAATGATATGCATCTCTCTACTATCACACATGATATATATATTTTTCCAATATCAAACATTTTTTTAATCATACCAATCCATGTAAAATAAACTTGAGTGGTCATTTTAGTTTTTTATATTTTCTAGGCTCATTTTAATGCATATATGTGTTGCCTCTAGTGAACAAGTTGGTGGATCCAACAAATCTTAAGTTTTTGGTGAGTTATGTTTAACTTGTACTCTTTCATCTACCATTTCATGAGTTAGAATCTTAGATATATTATAACCTATACATCCCTATTAAATTTATCTTGCTAATAGTTATAAGTATTTAACATGGTTTTATATCCCAAGTGTTCTTTGTGTCTAAATTAGTGAGGGGGGTCACATTCATGGTTAGTTTTATTTTTAACACATGAATCTAACCTATCCTATCAAATATATTTGACCAATTATTTAGTGCCAAATGAAATTGTGTAATTTGAGATTGAACTATATTTTATATATGAATTTTTATGATTGAGCTTAGGGAAGACTAGTTTCTAGCATGTGGCAAGTGCACGAAGGATTTTTTGGTCCTCTAGAATAATTAGTAGAATAGAATGAGGTGAGTATGTATGGACGTGTATTCAATATTCCTAATGATTTTAATAGAGATTCACATGTGCATGGAACTAGGTTAGATTTTGTATTGAGTGTTAACATGTCAATAGATTATGAGTGACATGTGTATCACATGGACATGGGGTGTTTACATGGTGAGATATTGTATATTGTGTCATGTTACCTCTCATAATATATGTATACAAATTTTTAATGTACAATCACCATAGTTGATGCAAGTGTGCAAGTAGATAGAGATTAAATATATAAAAGGATTTAGAGCTTGAGGAGATCAAGAGGAATGTGGCTATGAGAATGGGTAAATGTACACATTATGGATATGGTATGTGATCATTGGCCAAGTCCAGTGGTAGAAATAATTTTTATGAGATTTAAAAATTCTCCTTTCTTTGAGATAAAATAAACATTATTCTAAGGGTTGAAGTGGTGTTTCTTTCTCTTATTTGAAGGTGAATGTGGCTGAATGGTGGAGGAGGGGAAGATCTGCCTTTGGCACTGCTATTTATTCCTTTTCTAAACTGCTACAATATGTAAAATATCAACTTAAAAGGTGGAATAGGCAGTGCTTTGGAAATATTTTTAATGCTAAGGTTTCTGCTCAAGCTAACTTGGATGTCATCACTCAAGAGATAAGGGAGTTCGATATTTCTGAGGATTTACTCAGGGAGGAAGCCTGGGCTCTAAAATATTTGGAAGAGTGTGAGCTGCGTGAGGAAATTTATTGGAAACATAAGGCTTGAGTTGAATGGTTACAGGAGGGAGATAGAAACATTGCTTTCTTCTTCAACTCAATGAGGCTAGGAGACATGGTAATTCTATGCCTATTATTGTGAATGACAAGGGTGGGAATTTATCTTCTTTACAGGATATGTCTAGAGAATCTTCACAATTCTTTGCTTCTTTATTTTAAGAGGACTCTTAGGATGGTTTGGCGGAAGAAAACCAAGTTATTTATTGTATCCCCTCTTTGGTCACTAGGGAGATGAATGGGCATCTTTTGAGTGATATATCGTTAGAGGAATTAGAGGCTATTGTTTTCCAAATGAAGAAAGGGAAAGCCCTGGGACCTAATGGCTTTTCGGTTGAATTTTATCAAGAATTTTGGAATATCATTAAGTTGGACCTTTTGGAGGTGGTTCGTGAGTCTCTGAGAAACAAGCATATGTTGCGAGCTTTAAAATCTACATTCCTAGCTCTCATTCCCAAATGTGAGGGGGTGGATCGTCTGAGTCAATTTCAACCCATTTCCCTTTGTAATGTGGTGTATAAAATTATTTCCAAGTTGATTGCTGAGAGGTTGAAGCGATGGCTTAGAGGGCTTATCTCTAAGAAACAAATTGGTTTTTGTTAAAAGGCATAGGACAACTGAGAGGGGGGGTGAATCAGTTGTCACCAAAATTAAACAAAAAAATTCAACACTTATTAACTTCACAACCACATTGTTCTATTATTAAGTATGAACATGAAATGCAGATAATAAAAAGTAAAATCAACACACTGAACACAAGATTTTACATGGAAAACCCAATGAGGGAAAAAATACGGTGAGGGTTAACTCACACTATAAAGTAGTTCCAAAACCGAATATATAAGGCTCACTGACCTGAATAGGACTCACTATCTGGATACAAAAGCTTACTACTTACAAGGAGGCTCACTGCCTACAAAAGGATTTACAAAACAAAATTGGGATTCACAACCAAAATGAACTGAAAAGAGTGCACCTAACAAATGCTGATGCAGTTTTGGTGACACTCAATAGATAGACTTAACACACTTCATCATTTTCGCTCTTCCTCACTTTTGCATTCACAATTGCCTCATCAAAATCTCACAATATTCAAAAGCTATTCAACATATATATACTTGATCTATCCGTAAGCATCAATTAGGTCGGCCTGATTAGATGCATTTCTTATTCATCAAAAATACCAACTGTCGGCTACAAAATCTTCCCAAAAATAATTCAAAGTGCTCAACATGCTACATGATGTCGGCATAGACCTAAGATATGTCACACATATATCTGAATAGAAAAAAATGATTCACCATATCACAACTTATCCATGAAGTCAGCTAGAAATAGACTTAATTATAAAAATTAATCAAAAGGATAAATGCCAATACGCCGTACAAGAACTGGAGCGCAAAATATTCTGAACATACATGCTTTCAGCAATCATAAACAGTTTCCTAAAACCGAAAGCAGTAACTATCAACCGTGGAGGATTGTGGACTAAAATACTAGAGGTTGTAGCTTGAATACCAGTTCAGATACCAAACCAAAATACCAAATCAAGTATTGACTTAGACTTGCAGTCACAACTTGAATAACATGGTGACATTAATGACAACACAAAACTGTAGAGATGATCATTCTTCTTCATTCTTTCAACAATCTCCCCCTTTGTCATTGATGGCAACATGTGCCAAAATTTTCAAAACACAACATTCCCTCCTTCTATCACCTTAGCATAATTCTCTCCCTGCTCACATGACTCTCTCCCCCTTTGACATAAATGGAAAAGGGCAACCAAAAGGTAGGATGTAAACGTATGTATATGATGACTTTGTATATACACAAGAATTCTAGCTTCCCATTTCAAGCATTCAAACAAGAATGACACTTTTTACATGAAATATTTTCTTGTACCTCTCTCTTATGATCAAAAGAATTCTTTTCCAAGCAAGCACAACAAAATTCATTCTTGCACTCATACCTTCCAACAAAGATAACTGCGTAAAGGAGGATATCTGATTAGAAGACATACACAGTCATTCACAATTTTCTGCATCAAAGAGAATTCTAGAGAGATGATCCAACCAGACCTCAACAACTTCCTTAACCAACGAGAAGGTTCTAACCATATCTTCTCTTTTCCTTTGAGTAGTCAAAAATTCCACCTGCATTTCTCCAACTCTTATTCTCTATTTTCCATCCCTGTCTTTGAAGTAATCAAAGTTCTTTCCAATACTATTCATTTCAGATTCAATGGCTTCAATTCTGCTTCTGAAATTGTCAACAATTGTCGGCCACCAGAGACAATACCTATAGATGTTAGATATTTCTTTGATGAATTCTTTTGTATCATTCATATGTTTAGATAACACTTTCTTTGCTTTGTTACATCTTCTTTCAAGCATAGCTTTGAACTTATGTCCTTCGGGTCCTTCCAATAATGTTCTCTCCAATAATCTCTACTAGATCATCCAACAAGGAATCTGACACATCTAAAACTGAAATACCCTTATTGAGCAAATAATCAACCAACACATCATCAATTTTAAGTTTCTCAATCATAGAGCACGTATTCCACATTTCACCAATCTTCTTCACCTCACCCTTGTCCAACAACATCCGTATATCCTCTAGATCAAAGGAGTTAAATCCAGACATAAATTCTTTGTCATTCTTCTTTTCTTCTGAGACATCTGTTACAATAGTTTTCCTCTTTTTCGGTTTTGGAGGAGACTCACCAATGATAACTTCCAAATCTCTCTTACTAGAGGATGAAACCACTTCAAACTAACTGGGTACTGACATACTAGAGCACAAATTTGTTTTTAAGGATGTGAAATATTATCTACAATCACTTACATTATCCGTCAATGATTCCAAGTATCTGTAGACTTGTTTCCCAATAGGAATGCCAAATTCCCACACACCATTTTCTCTTCTTGGTAGGGAGTTCAAAAGTAAAAATCCAAGCAAACATGTAAAGATCCAAATTGAAATGGATAACCCTCAACCAATGACATTCAGGCATTCTCAGTTAGATTTTCAATTGTTTTCCTTAACCACCATATGTTCAAGATATACAACAATAGCTGAATTTGAACCTTCATGATTTTTGAAATAGATTTTGTAAGAAATTCCATACACAAAAAACCTTATAGCGGAATCCACAAGAGTGTTTATCAATAGAGCTTGAGGGTCTTTATCAATGCCAGTAAGTTCCTCCACATTGTTGTATTTCACAATTTTCTTTCTAGGGAGATCCCCAATATTGCATAAACTAGTAATCGCTTCGATCACTTCCTTTGTGATCAGGTAGGATTTTTCCAACATAATACTATCATTCTTGAATCGACTCAATGAGAACAAGATAAAATCTTTATCAACAAATCAAGGAAATTCTCCCCATAAATCCATACCTATGGTTTTTATGCTCTATAATTCATTTTCCTTCAGCCCTTGTTTCATTTATTTCATCTTCAGATGATCAAATTCTTCCAATTCAACTCCTTTCAACTTCAGTGCAATGTCACCACTCGATCCTCTGTCCATTGTCATGCTTAACTTTCTTAATTTCATTATTGTTCAGTCGAGACTTCTTCTCTTTTCCTCACAGACTAAAAAATAATTCCTGAGTATCCATAATAATTTCTTCATAAATAATTATACACCATCAATTTTCCCTAAATCACATTAGATGTGACAGACACCAAAAAGCTGCTAAAAGCATTCTTCTCAACATATAAAACCCTAATTTGGTCCACAAATCAACATGTCAACATGTTTTCTTCCAGTTCCTTTTCCAAAATTTTAGTTTTTCCATTCTTCACATTACATCCTCGTGCTAGCCTCTGACACACGAATCATCTAGGGGGTGTTTACAGTTTTCTGATATTGCTCCCCCTAAGATCATGTTAGGTCTGATTCTCGAAGGAATTGTCCATACCGGATGAGGGCACAAACACATCAATAGTTTTAGGTTCTTCTTCTTCTTTCTTCTTCCATATCTTATTCATCTCTTGCTTCATCTCTTCTTTGACAATCTTCTTTACCGATTCATTCTTTTCTATCGAAGCAGACTACTTTCCCTTCTTACTTCTGTAAACCTTTGAGATATGTCAATGTTTGTTACAATTATAGCAGACAACACTTTTCTGATTAGCCTAACCTCCATTACTTCTCGATCTACATTTATTTTCTTTGTGTCCAAATTTGTTACAAATATAGCAGTAGCCATTAAAAGATTGATTCATTATGCCTCCATTAAACCTATTCTTCATTACCCAACTGATCATTCTCACCTAAGATTTTCATTCAGTGGCTTTATGTCCAACCTTATTGCACAAATTTTTTTTTCAAGAGAAAGAACGAGGAAACTAATTCATCTTGCTCCTACATTATGTTGCCTTGTGACCATATTTATTACAGGAAAAACAAATACCATTGAAAGAGGGATACCTTTGTGCATTAGGTTGTCTCACAGACGATCTCCTTGTAAAATTTCTTGAATTTATTTTCTGCTTCCCTTTGTCTTGAGTCTTTTGATTGTCTTTGGAACTTTCACCTGCTTCGTTTCCCAAGCCACCTTTGTCTTTACTTGGTTTCTGTCCTACAAGTAGTTCTTCAAGCTTGTCAGAGCTAGATCTGAAATTGCTCTCATAGAGTTTTACCTTCTCTAGCTCTACTCTCAAGTTTACTACTTCTTGTTCAAGTTTAGAGAATTCATCAAACTTGTTTTGCACCATTGTATTCAGACATTCTTCAATTCTCTTATTTTCTTCTACAAGCACTTTCAGTCCAATTATCTCTTGTTTTTGCTGCTCACTTACTTCTCTATGCATTTCCTTGAATTTCTTCAATTGTTCTTTTAGTTTCTGGACACATTCATTAGCCTCATCTATATTTTCTTTCAAGTCCCTATGTTTCCTTTTCTACCTTATCAAGGTCTTGAAGTGTAGTATGAAGTTCTTCTTTATCATCCATTTGATCAACCTTCAGGATCTTCCTCAAGTGGTTAATCTCTACACCAAGGAACCAAAAGCTCTGATACCAATTGTTAAAAGGCACAGGACAACTGAGAGGGGGGGTGAATTAGTTGTCACCAAAATTAAACAAAAACTTCAACACTTATTAACTTCACAACCACATTGTTTTGTTATTAAGTATGAACATGAAATGCAGATAACATAAAGTAAAATCAACACACTAAACACCATATTTTATGTGGAAAACCCAATGAGGGAAAAACCATGGTGAGGATTAACTTACAATATAAAGTAGTTCCAAAATTGAATATATAAGGCTCACTGCCAAGGGCTCACTACCTTGAATAGGACTCACTATCCGAATACACAAACTCATTGCTTATAAGGAGGATCATTTCCCACAAAAGGATTTACAAAACAAAATTGGGCTTCATAGCCAAAGTGAACTAAAAAGAGTTCACCTAACAAGTGCTGATGCAATTTTGGTGATGCTCAATAGATAGACTTAACACACTTCATCATTTTCGCTCTTCTTCACCTTCACATTCACAATTGCCTCATCAAAATTTCATAATCTTCAAAAGCTATTCAACATATATATACTTGATCTATTCGCAAGCATCAATTAGGTTGGCCTAATTAGATGCATTTCTTATTCATCAAAAATACCAATTGTCAGCTACAAAATCTTCCCAAAAACAATTCAAAGTGCTCAACACACTACATCATTTTGGCATAGACCTAAGATATCTTACACATATATCCACATAACAAAAATTGATTCACCATATCACAACTTATCCATGAAGTTGACTAGAAATAGACTTAATTGCAAAAAGTAATCAACAAGATAATTCCAATACACTGTACAAGCACTGGAGCACAAGAGATTCTGAACATACATGCTTTCAGTAATCATAAACAATTTCCCAAAACCACAAGCAACAACTATTAATCGCGAAGGATTACAAAATAAAATATCAGAGGGTGTAGCTTGAATACCGGTTCAGATATCAGAACAAAATACCAGATGAAGTACTGACTTAGACTTGTCACATCTCGAATAACATGGTGACATCAATGATAACACAAAACTGTGGAGATGATCATTCTTGTTCATTCTTTCAACAATTTTGTGGAGGATCGACAAATTCTAGATGGGGTGGTCATTGCTACTGAGACCATTCATTCCATGACATCCTCAAAAGAAAAGGCTATGTTCATCAAGCTAGATATGGCAAAGGATTATGCTAAAGTGAAGTGGTCCTTCTTGAGAAAATTTCTTATTGCTTTTGATTTTTTTGAGGAGTGGGTCCAATGGGTTATGTGTTGTGTTACCTCCACTTCATTCTCGGTGTTGATTAATGTTGAGCCTTCCTCTCTCTTTAGTGCTTCTAGGAGTCTTCGTCAAGGGGATCTTCTCTCTCCTTATTTATTTATTCTTCTCACAGAAGGCCTGGGTAGATTGATGAAATGTAATGTAGAGTTGGGTTTTATCTAGGGATGGAGGTGGGGAAATGGTTTGCCTCCCCAATCTCACCTACAATTTGTGGATGATACTGGCTTGATGGGTCAGGCTAAGATGAGAGAAGCTACGAATTTGTGCAAGGCTTTGGATATCTACCTTGCTGCTTCTGGTCAAAGGATTAATGAAGATAAATCCTCTATTTTCTTCTTCAATACTCCAAGGCTTATTCAATAATGGATTGCTCGTATCTTGAGGTTCAAGATTGACTCTCTCCCTTTAACTTATCTTGGTATTCCTATCTCTGTTGGTAGACTTCCCAGGGAATCATGGTAGATTATTTTGGACAAGTTTCGTGTGAAGGTTAATCATTGGACTTATTGATGGTTGTCTTTTGTTGGTCACATTCAACTGCTAAATTATGTGGTGCAGGCTCTTTCTATTTATAGGTGCATGTTACAAGTGGCTCCAGTTGGGTTTGTGAAGGATTTGGACTCTTTGGCTAGACAATTCTTATGGGCGGGTAGCTTGGTTAAGTGGGATATTATGTGTAGTTTGAGGTAGTTTTGGGGTCTTGGATTGCAGTAGGTGACTTGGTTCGGGTTAGATTTGGCTGCAAAGCTTTACTGGAGGTGGTGTGTGGAGCTAGATCATATCTGGGCCAATATTTTATCTTACAAGTACCTTCTGGGGGTTTGGGAGGAGGAGCTTCCTAGGTTCTCGCTGGTGGGGAAAGGTTCTGTGATTTGGGGAACACTTAAGAAAGGGGCTAAGTTGATCAAGGAGGGCCTATTCTGGATCTGTAATAGGGGAGCTGAGGCTCTCTTCTGGTCTAATTCTTGGGATGGTTGTATTAGTACCCTAATTTGGTGACTCTATGTCATCACTTTTTGGAGGCTGATTGGTCAAGGGTGAGTGATTTTAAGAGTTTTTACCCATGCAGGTAGGTGGAGGTGGCTAGGTGGAAGGATTCTTGCGATTGGCCTATTCTTGGGCTGGAGGAGGATTGTGCTGTGCTTCAAAATATTTTAGCTAGTAGAAAATGCAATTCCCTTAGGGATAAGGATTTTTTAGCTTGGAGCCCGAATCCTAAGGGTGCTTTCACTGTGGCTAGAGGATATCAGGAGTTGTCTTGTAAATTTGGGGGGGTGGAGGTTCCTTGGTGGAAACATGTGTGGAACAAGTTTTCATGGCCTAAGTGTAATTGTTTTATGTGGAATCTAGTTTGGAATAGATTTTTGACATGGGATAATATTCGTAAGTGGGGATTCCAGGGTCCCTCTATGTGTGTTCTGTGTGACCGCAGTGAGGAGGCTTCTTCCCATTTGTTTTTTCCATTGTTCTTATTCTATGCTGCTCTGGAATTGGTGGTGGGGTGTTTGGAAGCATCCTTGTGTTCATGCGTCCTCCCTTGTTGAGTTTTGAAGTAGTCTGGGAAGACCCCCTTCCCATACCTCTTTTCTACAGATTGTGTGGAGCATTGGTCCTACGTTCATCCTTCATAAAATTTGGTTGGAAATGAATCATAGGATTTTTCATGGGGATATGATGATGGTTCAATAGGTTTGGAACAAAATTGTTGGTATGATCCAAGAGATAGTGGAGGCCAAATGTGAAGTGGCTTTTCTGTTGGAAAGAAGTGATGATGAGATTGCCAATAGATTGGGCTTACAAGGGTTGACTTTGGTCTCTACTTGTGTTAGAAGAGGAAAGAGGGATAAAAAGAAGGTTCAAAGGGTTGGAAGATGGTTGCCTCCTCTGATTGATTTTCTGAAGATTAATACTAATGGTTCCTCTAGGGGTAACCTCAGGCCTACTGGGATTGGTGGAGTTGGCAGAGACTATTCTGGTTCGGTCATTTTCCTTTTATCCATCCATAAAGGTCGACATTTTAACAAATTTATGGAAGGGTTGGCGATTCTCTGGGCTATTGAGCATGCTTGTGCTTCGGGTTGGCGAAATATTATCTGTGAATCTGATTCAATATGTTGCTCGAGCAAAAGGTGGTTGAGGTCAATTGGCAGATTGTGTTGGTGGTTTTCCAAATTTTGTAGAGGTGCTCTACATTGGAAGTGGTGTCTTTTGTCCACATTTCACGAGAGTGGAATAGGGTGAATGATTGTTTGTCTAAGTGGGCTTCAGAGAATGAGGATGATTGGAGGATTGAGGGGAGGAGTCAATTATCCCCTGAGTATGTTCATGATTTAGAGAGGGTCATTGCTGATGATATGGAGGGATAAGATGCTGGTGGATGTTTGGATGATGGTTTTTTTTTTAGATGGTTGTTTTGGTGTTTTCATTTGTGGGAGCTTTCGAATTCCTTGATCCTTTTGTACTGTTAATTTCTTGATTTCAATAAAGTTTTTACCCCTTTTTATTAAAAAAAAGTGGTGTTTCTTTCTAAAATTGAATTGTGACATGATCTTAATGCTTAAGTTTGGTAGAGGTAGGTGTTTATGTGTATTTTGTGTTATGTTTCGTCAAAGGGTTAGTCTAATTGAGATCTAATAGTTTCATATAGATGAAAATTAAATATGATCACATTCTTTAGGTAAAAGTAAAATAACATTTTAAATAGTGCATTACTGTAGAAAGTGGTACATGGCCAGTAGAAAGAGATAAGTACTACTGTAACTTTTAGGTCCTCATAAATACATTGCTAAGAGATAATTAAAATATGACAATTATTTAAACCATTTAAAAGCTACAAATAAACATAACATATTTATATAACTCGATATTGATAAGGCCATAAGGGTATGCAAAATATCATATAATTCCATGTGGCCAATGTATTGTCTCTCAGACTACAAAATATCATTGATACTTATATCCATATAAATGATATTATCTATGTGCCATGTGCAAGCATACAAAGTGTCTTCATCTATGAATCAAACACTATTGTTCAAACATATGACCTCTTTTTTTCTAACTAGCGATTTAACCTCAATCCCTTGTATTAGCTGGTGTCTTGCATCATTTTGATCTCTTGTGTCCCTTACTATTTTGCAGCTCAACTTGTATATACAAATTATAAATTTAGATACTATGCCAAACTCTATAACTAAAAAATTATTTAAAATGATATAAAAATTATATTTACACACTTACAACATACCGATAATCTAGTTCTTCTTTCCTATGATGTTCAATATAACTGAGAGAGGTTTGTCCTTGTATAAGAGTTTTTACATCAATATATAACATAACAAAGAGATTTATCAATTGTTTCACAATACCTAATGATATTAGCCGAGACAAAATAATCATTATTAAACATATATCTTCATACTCATACCTATGTTCAGGACATTGATGATGAAATTGTACCACTATTACCAACATAAAAATTTCCATGTATACCAGGAGGTGTGCAAATTGAATTCATCAACTAAACAAACAATAATAGATTAAACTCAAAAAAATAAATATACATAAATAATAAATTTAAAATTTTTAAAATAATTTTTTTAAATGTGTTATAGTGTACCTCAATAAATCCAATGTCACAACCATCTCTATGAACATACATGTTATATGGTGATGCAATGGACACCTAATCAACAAAAAAATGTATATTGAAATATTAAACATTGTTTTGAATATAGAGTATTATTTTATTTTGATATATTATATATTTTTTACCTATGATACAAATATAATTGTACAAATTGGTGGTGGGATGGTTGATTCCATACTACCCTCTGATATTACACCCTAAAATGTATAATACATGCATAATTTTAATTCAATTTTATAATTAAAATCAATTTACATTTATAAAATTTAAGTATAAAATATAAAATATTATAAATTCATATGAAAATACATATATGTGATAAAAAATAATAATTCAGTAGCTCATCATTAATCACACTATTATTTGATGCACCACCTCGATCACCCTTGGTACTCCCAAAATATCTAAGATGACAATGATTAAACTTGTGGGAGGTGACACCTTATGCAACTTCTACATCCTTGTCTCTTCCAAAGCATGGATTAGAACAATTCAAGCATAGGTGAGAGCTAGGAGCATTAGAACTAGATGGTTAGGCTACTGGATCATTTGTTGAAGCAAAAGCATGGGATATCGACGTGGAATGCTCTATAAGTATCTGTGAGGCTGGAAATTGCATGGAGAGTCTACACCTCCATAGTCTCCTTGATGATTAATGGAACCATCACATGATGAATATATTTTGTGCTAATGGTTTGTATTGTAGATAGTTTCCTACTCGATGAGATCTTGTTCTATCTTCGGTAAAGGTTCCACCTCTACTCTAAAACTCCCTCATATCAAAATAAATGAGAATTTCATGAAGAACAAGCTCACAATACAATTTTCTTACAAAATATAGTGACACCTCATGGTTATTACATGGAGGTTGGTTAAAGACCATCCACCACCTATCCCAAAAATTATATTTTATCTCATCATGATTGCACCAGTATATTAGAAATTTCCTCAAAGTCATAGACATTGGTTCTATGATCTGTAAAAAGAGCACATGCTTATTCTTTTATTATGTCTTTCTTTTTTGCTTCATTAGATAATTTTATCACACAAAATTCATGCATGAATCTTTATAACTTTTCCATTGATTTATTTGAATTGTCACTATGTCAACATTGATCATCATTACTTCCAATCATGAAGCATGTGATCTATGGTGGCCTGGTTTGATGTTGAAGCCTTCAATTTTAAATCTAGTTCTATAATTTTTTTATATTTTATTTTAAACATTCTACCAAATCCTCTTTTCTTTGTCTAGGATTTGTCGAAAGTGTTGGAGGAGACTTAGGTATTGAAGGGTTGTCTTCAAAAAATTTATCATTTAAATTTGGCTTTGAATTAGGGTTTATATGATAGGTTATAAAGAATTTAAATAAAAAATAATTTTTATCAAAAATAATTCATTTTTCAAATACAAACTAAATTTGATTCTATTACACCAAAATTTAACACTTACCTCTTCTACGACATGGAATTGCAAATATCCTTGTGAAATGTGAAAAGCATGACTATATTTTAGAGAGAAGAAGGTAAAGCGGGAAATCTATGAGTCAAGCTCAGGGTTACAAATGAGGGTATTCCTTTTTGTTGTGTGTGTTTGTATGTTTCAAAAATGTGCTTGTGTTATGTTGAGTTGTGCTCAACATAACACAAGCTCATTTTTAAAAAATAATGTGTGTGTGTTATGGAAGCCATAAAATATGCTCACATTATGGATTGGTATTAACAAGCCATATCATGAGCACATTTTGTGGTTTTCACAATAACATGTCTATGTTTGCTTAATTTTTTCTATATTTTCTTCTTATTTGTACACCATTTTGGTGCATATGCCCTTGAGTGTAGCTTTTCCATTGGAAGATTTACAAATTTATTAAGACCTTCTTATTTGCAACTCATCATCTTATGTGTATGACACAAAATTAACATCTTGTTTACTTGTAGCATTGTCATCTTCAAAGTTTACCCCATTCTCTACATCCCAATTTATTATATTTGTAAAGTAGTGTATAATATTTGTTGGATCATGCTATGGTATTGATGGCATAGAAAGACTAACATACACTTGACTAAAATATTTCTACACCCCTAGGTTTGTATCTTCTTCTATTAACCACTCTAGTTGGGTTGTTTATGTGGGTAAAATTATACCTTCTCCACTATCTTTAGCAGCCAAAAATTCACTCGATTGACCATTAGCTGGTTGACTATGTATAGCCTCATTGCAACCACTTTCAAAATTAGGAATTTGACTATCTTACACTTGAATATTAGGAAATTGTGTGTATTCCTCTTACAAATTATTCATTGCATCTGTGACAAGACCAACATTATTCTTTTGGAGGAATTATTCTATCTGTTCCTCTTCATATCCAACTATGCATAAATGAGTTTTTGTTGCAATAATTTATGGTTCCACTTCCATTGTGATGAAATCAAATTCTACTCCACTTTGAAAGGAAAACTGAGTGCGAAAATGCTTCCCTAATGCAAATTAATTAGGGAAGAGGTTGCAAAAATTTGTTTCAAATCTTTAAAATTTTATAGTTAACTTAAGAATGCACATGCAATTATTTATTTTCAGATTTAAAACATAAAACACATAACACAAAATTTATGTGGGAAAACCTTTTCGAGAAAAAAACCACACACCAAAGCACAAATCAATTGTATTTCTAATAAAATCAATTACAATACACTGCTCAAAGTTTATGCTCTTGTAGGTTTTGATTCACTGTGATACAATTCTAGAGTGAATCCAGTAGCATAACAACATATAGATATTACAATCACATTATAATAAAAAATGCACTAAGGCATCAATATATATCCTTCTCATACATCAACGTAGTGCTTTTCCATGTGTCAATCTCCCAGTCTATGCATGCATGCAAATTGAATATCAACAACATGCATGAGTCCCAAGTGACCTAATTAGTAACTTATCAAACATGCATGTACATGCACCAACATGCAAGAACATGAAAGGATTGCAGCTCTAAAAATAAATCAACCTCACATGCTAGGTGTCCCATAGAGAAAAATAGATTTATTGCCAAAATATAACTCACTGGCAACTCCAAGTCACTCTAAGTGACAACTCAGTCTTTGATAAGAAAGTTTCCCTTAAAAGCTTCAGTCAACAAGTAAAATGCATGCCACATGGCATAAGGGAACCCATTATAAAGGTTTTTACAATTTGTAATGCTCAAATGAGTGCCTAGGTGACAAGTGTCACCTTCCAGCCTCCCACTTTTCTGAAGAGATAAACTAACACAAAAGTGGACCCCACTAATAATTGATTCCAAAACAAATTGGCACATGTCAACATGAAACCAAATTTTGATGTCTAAACAATTGAATTTTCCAAAAGGAGTGCCCATGTGACATGTGTCACAATTTTTCCTTTTCACACCTTGCATATAGGATGTCAACTCCCCGCTGGGTCCCACAAAGTGACTTAGCAATTTGGAAACAAATACTATTGTATTTAATAAATTAAATCAACAACTTAAGGGTAAATAATTAATTAAATAATCATGGGAATCACTAAGGTTGAGACACCTTAATCCCAACATTCTTCCACTTGTTGAAGACTTTCAAGAGTCTCTATATAACACTGCTTAGGTTGCAAGGCCCATAGAATCAACATACCATTTTGTTGAGAATTATGAATCAAATTATTGGCTTGGTCGCTTCCTGGAGCGCTTATCTTTTTTCTCCTTCATCGACCGGAGTTATGTCATGGGGTTCTGAAAGATCATAACTGGGTGACAATGTGTTGGTCATGGGATCACTGTTTTCTCTAACCTTGGAACCTTGTTGTGGAGTTCAAAAGTTTCTTAACTTCCCGACTGGCTGATATTCTTTGTTGTCATGACATTTGGGAAAATCCTAACCTCTGCCTGGAGCTTGTAAAGTTTGGGTTTTCCCTGACTGGGCAACAATGTTGTCAACATGTCTCAACTTTTGGGAACTTTGTAACCTCTGTCGTGAAGTTTGGAATTTCAGGTTTGAGGCGACGGAGCGATCCCTTTGTCGGTGTGTCGTGGAATTCAGGAACTTTGTAACCTCCATCGTGAGGTTTGGAAGTTTGAGTTTTGGGCAACAGGGCGATCCTTCTATCAGGATGTCACAGCTTTCGGGAACTTTGTAACCTCCGTCATGAGGTTTGGAAGTTGGAGCTTTTGGCAACAGGGCAATTCCCTTATCAGCGAGTTGCGGGTTCTGGGAACTTCATAACCTTTGTCATGAGGTTCTGAAGTTCGGTTCTCCAACGATAGAGTGACTTGGATGCCGGTGGATGGTGGGACCTATCTACGTGGATGGTGATGTCAGCTATATGATAGTGACATGGATGCTACATGGATGGTGGGGACCACTTGGGACACGATTGGTTGGTGGATCGTGTGGAGGTCGACAAGTGGCGATGATGTGGAGGATAGATGGAATGTGGGAACATGTGCTTGATGGTTGACTCAATGAATCTTGAAGAACCCTAAGCTTGATGGTGGAGATTTGTTTGACTGCCTATCTGATGGCTAGCATTGATGATGGCGTATCGCTCGAGGTGAAACCCTAAAGGGGCATAGTAGTTGAACATTCTATTAGCAATGGAGATGAAGACTCTTGGAATTGGCTAGGGTATCCCTCCTGGAAGCTTAGGCAGAGTGAGGGTCGACCCTTGTCAAGTCGAGCTGTAGGCCAAGAGGCCAGATGCAGTGATGGCTAAGAGATGACTCTCTCGGAGCTTGATGTTTGGAGTAGAGAGTGGCGGTGACTGTGAGTGGTGGTAACTAGAAGGCGTGGAGGCTAGATGTGAGGCCAAATGACTGAGTGTTGGCCGAGGCTACTAGGAAAAGATCAAGAGGGTACGCGAAGGCTGAGAGGCTGTGTGGAGGTCAAGTGGCTGGGTGCCAAATAAGCTGAGAGGGACGAGTTGCTGGATGCAGGCCAAGAGGCCAAATGTAAGTAGAGAGGCTGTGAGGCTAGACGTGGACTAGCTGAGAACTTGGGTGTATGCCGAGAGGTTGTGATGTCGTGAAAGAGATGAATCTTGCAGAAGGTGAAAGCCGAGTGACTGTGTGATAGTGAGGCCAAGAGGCCGATGGTCGAGTTGTGTGGCTGTGTTGCCATGAGATGTCTCCTGTTAAGAGAGGTGGTTGCGAGGGGTTATGTTGCTGAATTTTCTCTATAATGGAACAAGATGTAAATCTCCTATAAAGGCTATGAGCTTGATATTGTATTGTAACTATTTTTTTGTTTTTGAATAATACAATGGTGATCTGGGCTTTTGGAGTGTGGGGTTTTTTATCCGAAAGGGTTTTCCCCATGTATATATGTGTGTTCATGTCTTATGTTTCATTTTGCATGGCTATTGATTCTGGGTGTTTAAATTTTTTATTGGTGTTGTTGAAACTATTTTGCATGAATTTATCTCTAAGGGTCAATGTGGGAAATGAACTGTGCCTACTTTCGCTTTATGGCATAGTATGCGGGTGCTTGCGTCCCTCTCCTGTTTTCCCAACAAGTGGTATCAGAGTTGTGTGACTGCAGGAAGTGTGGAATCTAGGACTCCCTAATACCAACAAGTGGTATCAAAGCCTTCTTTGGAATGTGTTTCTTCCTGGTGCGTTGCTAGTTTTGGGTATTCCTTCCGTGAAGATTTCTTAGTCTTGGGCTTGAGGAAATCTAGAGGAATCAGCTGATTTTTTGATCCTTTGATGAGTGGAAGTTCTTTCTTTTCTATTAAAGTTTTTGAGACAACACACAACATGGAAGATGATGAAGATGGAGAGACTTGAGTTGGTCATATTGAAATGATGTGACCTGAAGCTCATGAGTTGGCAGCGAATGATCCTAATGCATGGGGTGGAATATTTTTTTCTTCTTTGTGGATGTGTTGCAACAAAGCTTTCATATTGGGTGTCTACGTGGGAGGCTCCCTAATGATATGGAGAAGCTTGGGTTGTTTTTCAGTCATGGAGTAATGTGCTTATGCTGGGTGTTTTGACCTGGTATTGAAGGATTTTTTCTCTGTACCCAGATTACATGAAGGCTATGGAGTTGGTCATTGGATGATCTGGAAGCTTCTATAATAGCCTATCTCTCAGATGCATGTGCATGTGGGTGGTTTTGGAGTTGGCGTGAATGGCCTGGAGTTTGTGAAATTCCATTTGTACTTGCATGGCTTTATGGTTTTGCAGGTTTTACACGGTCAAGCAAAACTTGCGGTTATGTGGAGCTGCTATTAAGCTATTTTTTAGACCCTGGCTTTTGGGTGTGACTAGATGATATAGTTGTAGTTTGGCATGGTTTGAGGAGGTGTGATATTTTCTTTGCATGGGAGTGTTGGTACGTGATTTTTCACTTAGCATTCTTGTGGTGGTGCTCGTGGGTTTCTTGACTATGGTGCTTGTTGTGGACGTGATTGGAAAATCATAACTGAGCTTGATTTGGTGTTTGAGTCAAGTTGTCTACATTGTTGTTCTCTTTGAGATCTCAATTTTTTTGTTTCCAATGTGATAATGGGTTTGCATGTTTCTGTTGAATGGATCTACAGGTTGTGCAATGTTGTGAGCTAGCTTTACCTACATGTTTTTTGTGAGACAACTCGGAAGTGGACTGTCTATATTCACGAGGTTGATTCATTGTTGGTGTAGACTTGTTAGATGGCCTTGTCTGTGGTCACTTGTGCATTGGTGTAGCTACTTTGAGATAAGAGGATGGATGGTGTCGAGTACTTTAATAGTCAGCTATGGGGACTTGTAGCACGTTTATCACGATGTCATGGATAGCTTGGATGCACTGCCTTGTGTAAGATTTTGATAGTGATGGTTTGGTTTGCTTGGCATCGTTGTCAGATGGACATGTTGCTATTGTGGACCTGAAGGATTTTTGGTTTAGCAGATGTTTGGTCATGATGCTTGGAGAGTTCATGAGGTGTCACGGTTCTGTGAGAGCTTTAGCAATGACTGTGGGTTCATCACTTAGTGATGGATGGTCTTCTTTGGTGTTGTAGATGTTACTAGGAGGAGCTCTTAGATATTGTTGCTGTAGAAGGGTTCTTTCAAATTTGCATGGACACTATTTAAATATGTGTAACATCTTGGAGGCATGGAGGACTCTTGGAGTCTTTGGTTGAGTTTTTGGTGGTGCTTGACAGGTGATGTTGGTTTAGAGTTTGTTTTGTTTCATGTCATGGTATACTCTTGATTGCGCATTAGAATCTTGGCATGATGCATTGCTCTTGAGACCATGTTATGTTCACCTGGAGCATGGGATCTCCTAAGGGGGATGTGTAGATCATGATGTCATGATAAGTTCCTAGTTCAGATGATTGAAGCTTTGACAATGGTCTAGTAATTCTTTGTGTATTGGGTGCATTGGTCATATGCTTGATAACTTCATGATGGTGCATTGTTGCATTTGGAGTTTAGCATGAGATGATCGGTTGTAGGTGCTCATGGATACATGTAGAATGGTGACATAGTTGGAATTTGGTAGAATTGACATGCCTTGATATTTTCAATTTTGGCGTTACCCATGTAGTGGGAGTTCTTGGTTGTGCTTTGTCTTCTTTGATTGGTTGGAACATGGAGCTTGTTTATGTAGTTGATGGGTGTTAGAAACCAAGATCAGACATGCAAACCAAAAAACCTTCCATAGAAGAGAAAAACAAATAAAAGAAAGAGCTTTGCATAAAGATGTTCAAATAATATTATTTAGGAATTCATAATTACATGAGATGATTTGCTCTATAAAAGAAAAGTATGCATAACCCTAATCTTATCTTGAGCATTAAGATAACTCAACTAGATAAGGATGCCAACTATTAACCTAGGAATTAAAATATTTCCTAAGTAAAGTTATGCAAGTGTAATAATTAATTAATTACACTAACACCCCCCCATAAGTGCAACTTAGGGAGACTAACAAAGCATGCACCTAAATCTAATAGGAATGAAAGAAATCATGAATGGGTCCCAAAAACAAGGCCTGATCAGGTACCCATGTACAAATGCAATAATGAGGTAGAGAAGGAAAACCCAGTGGGACAAAACCCCCCTACAATGAGATGACTGCTACAGAGAAGCACTGGAAGAACACTGTGGAGTAACACTGGAACTGCAATCTGACAAGAAAGGAAAGATACTTCTATCTACTACTAAAACCAAATGAATCATAATAATGTGATAGCAAACCCGATGCCATGGAACACTAGAAAAATCACAAATTGGAACAACCCTAGAATCTGTGAAGCAATAGTAGATGAAATGATGACAAAATCTAAAAGCCATGTATCTTGATGACGATGCCAAACTGAGACTAAAACTCTTCCATAGGAACAAGTACCATAAAGAATCTGGAACATTAACCATAAAAACATGGCCCTCAAACTGAGATGGATGCAATGCAGATCATTAACCATAGGCTCTCAATCGAAAGTGAGAACTGATGTGAATCTTATATGTGTCAAGCTAAAGCAAGATGTGGCCAAAAGAAACTAAGAAACTAGATATAACCCATGCAAGTTGCCATCAAAACAAGATGGAGATCAAAGTGCATGCACAATCTAATCAAATTATTATGCAATAAACCCCCCTGATGGAACTTTATCTCAGTTCATTTATTACAATAACCCAATGAATGTAAAAGGAGAGAATGCAAAACATGCATAAAAAGAAAATAAAAATAGACCTCAAATCTGTGTAGAGGACTGAACCAACTTTCCAATGTCGCAAGAATGGCGAAAAATGGATAAGTGAGTCAAAAGATATGTCTCTTGGAGTGAAAACAACAACATGTGACTTCCGAGGCTGAAAAAGGCATCAAAAAAGAAAAACCAAAAAATCAGTTGGATGGGAGCAACTAGTTTTCTGGTTGTTGTTCTAGTTGATGTTCTATCTTGTTTTCTGGAGGATGGCTTCACGGTTGTGTTTATGTTGAGGGATTTAAAGTTGATGGTTGTTGCTTCTGTGTAGCTCGTGAGCACAGTGGAGTGGTGGCTATGTTGGTGCCTTTTCCATCTATAGGATCTAATGCTTGTGTTCTTGAGACTGTTGCATATACGCCTTGGTTCGTTCCTTCTTCCTATGGTGGATGGCCGGAACTGTTGCTTGAGTTGGTGGACATCTTGGATGTTGTTGCAGGTGTCTTGGAGCATGAAAGCATTGTTTAAGATTATTGTGTTTGTGTTGGAAGGAGCCAACAAGTTCTTTGTCAAGTGGGAGAATGTTGAGAATTGTGACTCAAATTACTGGCTTGGTTGCTTGCTAGAGTGCTTATCTTTTTTCTCCTTCATCGGCCTGAGTTATGTCACGGGGTTTTGAAAGATCATAACTAGGCGACAGTGTGTTGGTCTCGGGATCATTTTTTTCTCTAACCTTGGAATCTTGTTGCGGAGTTTGGAAGTTTCTTAACTTCCCGACTGGCCGATCTTCTTTGTTGTCGTGATGTTTGGGAAAATCCTAACCTTGGCTTGGAGGTTTTAAAGTTTGGGTTTTTTGTAACTAGGTAACAACATTGTCGGCATGTCACAGCTTTTGGGAACTTTGTAACCTCCGTCGTGAGGTTTGGAAGTTTAGGTTTGAGGTGACAGAGTGATACCTTTGTCGGCGTGTCACGAAATTCAAAAACTTTGTAACCTCGATCGTGAGGTTTGGAAGTTTGAGTTTTAGGTGAGAGGGCGATCCTTCTATCAGGATGTTGCGGCTTCCGGGAACTTTGTAACCTCCATCGTGAGGTTTGGAAGTTGGAGTTTTGGGTGACAGGGCGATTCCCTTATCAGAAAGTTAAAGGTTCTGGGAACTTCTTAACCTCCATCATGAGGTTTTCAAGTTCGGTTCTCCAGCGATAGAGTGACTTAGATGTTGGTGGATGGTGGGGACCACTTGGGCCCCGACTGGTTGGTGGATTGTGTGGAGGCCGACAAGTGGCGATGATGTGGAGGATAGATGGCATGTGGGCCCATGTGCTCGATGGTTGACTTAGTGACTCATAGAGAACCCTAAGCTCAATGGTGGAGATTTTTTTGACTTCCTATCTGATGGCCAACACTGATGATGGCGTATGGCTTGAGGTGAAACCCTAACAGGGTGCGGTAGTTGAATAGTCTGCTAGAGATGGAGATGAAGACTCTTGGCATTGGATAGGGTGTCTCTCTTGGAAGCTTAGGCAGAGTGGGGGTTGACCCTTGTCAAGCTGAGCTTCAGGCCAAGAGGCTAGATGCAGCGATGGCTAAGAGATGACTCTCTTGGAGCTCAATGTTTGGGGCAGAGAGTGGCAACAACTGTGAGTGGTGTTAACCATAAGGTGTGGAGGTTGGATGTGAGGCCGAAGGGTTGAGTGCTGGCCAAGGCTACTAGGAAAAGACCGAGAGGGTGCATAAAGGCCAAGAGGCTGGGCACTAGATAAGCCGAGAGGGCCGAGGTTCTGGATGCAGGCCGAGAGGCTAGATGCAAGCAGAGAGGCTGCGAGGCTAGGCACAAACTAGTTGAGAACCTGGGTGTATGCCGAGAGGTTGTGATGCCGTGAAAGAGATGAATCTTGCAGAAGGTGAAAGCTAAGTGACTGTGTGATAGTGAGGTTGAGAGGCCGATGGTCAAGTCATGTGGCTGTGTAGCCATGAGATGTCTCCTGTTGAGATAGGTGGTTGTGAGGGGTCATGCTGCCAAATTTTCTCTAGAATGGAACAAGATGTAAATCTCTTGTAAAGGCCATGAGCCTGATATTGTATTGTAACTATTTTTTTGTTGCTGAATAGTACAATGACGATTTGGGCTTTTGGAGTGTGGTGTTTTTCACCCGAAAGGGTTTTCCCCACATATATTTATGTGTTCATTTCTTCTATTTCATTTTTCATGGCTGTTAATTTTGGGTGGTTGAATCTATTATTAGTGTTGTTGAAACTATTTTGTATGAATTTCTCTCTAAGGGTTAATGTGGGAAATGAATTATGTTTGTTTCCGCTTTATGGCATAGTATGCGAGTGCTTGCATCCCTCTCTTGTTTTACCAACACATTTTAACTTCTCTATGCTCATTGGGTTCATCAATGCATCCAAAAAATTCACTAAAGTGTCCACCTTTTCCAAGTTAACCTTTCCATATTCCACCATATCTTGAACAAAATGAAACTACACATCAATGTGCTTTGTTCTAGCATGGAATGTAAGATTTTTTGCTAAACATATAACACTTTGGATATCACAATAGATAGCAATTTGTCTTGCATCAAAACCAATATTTGAACATAGTATCTTAAGCTAAATAAATTCTTTACAAGCATTAGTAGCTTCCATATACTCAGCTTCAATAGTGGATAAAGTGACTAAAACTTGTCACTTATTTATCCAACTAATAACACCACCAAACATTGTGAAAACATATCTACTGGTGGATATCCTACTATCAATGTCACCTACCCAATTTCAATCCACATATCCATAGATTCTCAATGAATGTGGAGGTATAGTAGGATAACCATGAAAACAAAGGGCATACTCAAAAGTACCTCGTAAGTACCTAAACACTCTCTTAATTGTATCCTAGTGCACTCATGTAAGATTAGCCATAAACCAGCTAAAGACTCCCACTGCTTGGGAATTTCTAGACTCATACAAACCATAGCATACATTAACCTACCAATGACACTCACATAAGAAACTTTGGTCATGTCCTCCATCTCGATAGGATATTTTGGATAATCCTCCACAGAAAGCTTCATCCCCTACATAAGAGGAACAACTAACTATCTACAAGTAGTCATGATGAATCTCTCCAACGTAGAGTTCACATACTTGCTCTGGATTAATCAAAAAAAATTGTAGCTCTACTCTTTTGATCTCAATCCCCATAATATACCTTGTTGTACCCAAATCTTTCATCTCAAACTATGCTAACAATTGAGACTTCAAATATGAAATCACGCTTTTACCATTCCCAATAAATAACCTATTATCCACATACATGACAATAATGATAATGTGACCATTATCAGTCTTGTAATAGACATAATGGTTCGATTTAGATATTAGAAATCCCAAGGATGACACATAGGTGTCAAAATTCTAGTACCACATCCTAGGGGATTGCTTTAGACCAAACAATAGATTTTCTCAACTTGTACACCAAGTCCTCTTTTCCTTTCGCAACAAAATGTTCTAGTTGTGACATAAATTTCCTCCTCCAAATCACCATGAAGAAAAGTTGTCCTCACATCCACTTTCTTGACTTAAAAGTCATGAGATATTTCAAGTGATAATAAGAAACAAATGAATGTTAGCTTATCAATAGGAGAGAAAACCTCCCCATAATCTATTCCCTCCATCTAGGAATATCCCTTCATTACCAACCTTGCCTTATGGTTCTCAACACTACAGTCAAGACCCATTTTCTTCTTGAACACCCATTTGCATCCAACAATATTACGCCCTTCTAGCAAGGGTACTAGATCCCACATAGAATTATTTTTTAATACAACCATCTCTTCATTCATGGCTTCCATCCAAGAATTTGCATCATGCATACCCATAGCCTCTCTAGTAGTCCTAGGCTCATTAGTGTTAGCAATCAAAGAAAATATACAAATGGAATCCAATATAGAATATTCAAATCTATCAAGTTGCCACCTTTCTCTTGTAGACCTACTCAACTGATGAGGTTTAGGTTCTTTCTCTTCTTTAGAGCTATTAAAGCTACTAGATCTCTCCTCATAATCAGGTCCACTAGGAGTACATATTTCATCCTTTTCATGAGTAGGTCAAAAATGAGCCACCTTATTTTTCTCTCCCTTCTCTGGCTGTAGATCAACTGAGGAAGGTTTCAAAACACATAATATTACACTTTTTTTGTAGAGCACCTTATTTGCAATGAGATCCCAAAGCTTGTACCCTTTTGCACTGACACTATAACTAATGAAGATACATTTTACCACCTTGTTATCCAACTTAGATCTTTTCACATCAGGTACATGAGCATATGCCTCATAACCAAAGACTTTGAGATGGTGTCACAACATTGTTTTCTCTACTGGGAGCTTCATCTCCAAAGCATGGCACCCTTAGGTACCCAAAAATCACAACCATAGTCTTCTTCTCTAGTTGATCCGATGATGAGGAAGAAGAATCCAAATCCCTTTTCTTGGACTTCACGAAAGCACTATAGCACTGAACTATGCATGCATCTAGCTTATACAAAGTGCCAATTCAAATACCCTTAGAAACCACCATAAAACCTCTGGTCACATGTATCCACTACTCGAGAAAATAACCTGCACTCCTGCATCACCCAACTTACTCACTAAGAGAAGGTTTTGTGTCAAACCTAGGGTGTGCAGAACACCATCAATCTCCCTCACTCTACCATTAGGGAATCGAATCCTGACTCTTCCATGACAAACAATCTTTAGGTGAGAGTCATCAACTAGATACACCTTCCCACCATCATACTATTCATACTTTGAGAACCAACCTCTTTGAGAGGTCATGTGGAAAGACAAACTTGAGTCAATAAACCACACATATTTTGATGCATGTGTTTCCAAGGTTGCAACAAATGCAACTGCATCTTCATACAAGGACTCATAATCAAATTTATCAGTTTTTTTCTTTTTCTCCTCTTTGCAGTATTTCTAGAAATGTCCACATTTCCCATAGTTCTAGCATTTGGCCTTGAATTTTTACCATGAGACTTAGATCTCCTTGGAGACTTGGACTTCGACTCCTTGTCCTTAATCTTAACTCTCTCCTTTGATCTACCATGAATAGGCAGGGGCTCCTTGGCCATCTTAGAAGACTTCCTTCACATCTCTTCAAACAACAGTGAAACAACCACATCTTCCATCTTGAAAGTGGTAGTTGCACTTCCAATAGACATAATTGGGTGGTTCCATGATTCTAGGAAAGAACATAGAAGAATCATGCAATAGTCCCCATATTCAATTTTCACACCAAAAAAACCTAGTTGAGCCACTAACATATTAAATGAATTCAAGTGATCAACAATTGATCCCCCTTCCTCCATCCTTAGAGAATATAGTTTATTTATCAAGAATATCTTATTTACCAAGGATTTCCCCTGATAAATATCACCAAAATTCTCCCAAAGCTCAACTATAGTCTTCTCCTCATAGACATTCAGGAGCATAAAATCAACCAAACAAAGTTTTATCTTACCTTTGGCTTTTCAATCCATTAAGTTTCAGTCCTCTTGTGAAGTTGTTGATGGTTTTGTATTAGATATTGCAGGCCTATATATCTCATTGCATGAGAATTTACTCCATTTTGAGTTTCCACAACTCAAAATTGCTTCCATCAAACTTCTCCATCTCTATTCTTCCAAATGTGCTTGCCATCTTAAAATTGCAACAATATTACAAAGTTATCTTTGCAAGAACTCCCACTAAAACTAGATGAGAAAAATAGATCCTTCTAACCCACCAAGGAAATAGAGGTGATCAAGCTCTAATACCAACTGAAAGGAAATACGAGTGCGAAAACACTTCCCTAATTCAAATAAATGAGGGAAGAGGTTGCAAAACTTTGTTTCAAATCTTTAAAATTTTACAGTTAACTTAAGAATGCACATGGAATTATTTATTTTTAAATTTAAAGCATAAAACACATAACACAAAATTTACATGGGGAAACCATCTCAAGAAAAAATCCACACACTAAAGCACAAATGAATTGCATTTCCAGTAAAATAAATTATAATTCAATGCTTAGAGTCTATGATCTTGCAAGTGTTCATTCACTGTGACACAATCTAGAGTGGATCCAACAACATAACGACATATAGATATTAAAATAACATTACAATAAAAAATGCAATAAGGCATTAATATATATCCTTCTCATACATGGGTGTAGTTCTTTGTCATGTGTAAATCTCCCTATCTCCGCATGCATGCAAACTAAAAATCAACATACATGAGTCCCAAGTGACTCAATTAGCAACTTGTCAAACATGCACATACATGCACCAACATGCAAGAACATGCAAGGCTTGCAACTATAAAAATAAGAAAACCTCACATGCTAGGTGTCCCATAGAGAAAATCAAATTTACTACCAAAATATAACTCATTCACAACTCCAAGTCACTCTGAGTGACAACTCAGTCTCTGATAAGAAAGTTTCCCTTCAAAGCTTTAGTTAACAAGTCAAATGCATGCCACATGGCATAAGGGTGCTCATTCTAGAGGTTTTTATAAATTTTAATGCTCAAATGAGTGCCTAGGTGACAAGTGTCACATTCCCTTATCTCTTGCTTTTCTAAAGAGATAAACTAGTTGTGCCATAGAAAAATGGACCCTTTGCTTGATATGGATTATTCCATGATTAAATTGACTAAAAAAAGGTCTTAATCTAGTGTTGTGAAGTATTTTATGCATCCACACTAGGTATTAGACCCTTGCAAATCAAATAAAATACATTTAACGACGTCTTGTGAAGTGTTGTAACACATTTCTACACTCTTCTAGACTCTATTTATTATAATTAATATAAATATTCCTTTTTATTCATCATTAAGTCCTATTTTGAAGTTTTGTAAAGTCTTATAGAAAACTTTCACACTCTCCTAGGCACATCTCCTTATTTACACCTTTCTTATGACTTATTTGACCCCTTTATGCCCTCACATGACTTAATTAAGTGTATTTTTGAATGTAAACCCGACAAACAATATTAAATGCAAATTAAATCTCGACACCCACTTTTGAGTCCAAGGTGGGACCCATTTTCCATGGGTGGTGAATGAGTCCTTCTTGGCTCTAAATTCAAAATATTTCAAACTCCTTTCGGGTTTTTATTTAAAAATCACTTCATGTCAGCCTGCGAAGAGGTATGAATGGTTACTAAGGAACAAGTTACTATAAATATGTATTTTTATCCTCATTTTACATCCATTATATCATTCACACATCTCTTATCATTTATTTATCATCTATCTTCTCATCCAAGTCAAGCAAGCTAGGGTTTCTTCATTAGAAGTCATCAAGTTAGCTTTCTAAAGCATTCAAAGGCTGAATCTTCGTGTATTGCTATAAAATTTCAATATCATTCATCATGGCAAGGTAATATATTCCATTATTGCATGATTCATTCTATTATTTCATCATTTTGATTTAATTACTTAACCATGCCTTAACAATCAACAATTTCTCTTTCTTGTCTTATTTGTATGCATATTTAGGACTCTTGGAGGCTTAAGAATCATTGAAGATTATATTTCAAAGTAATTCAAGTCATCTCTTCATCATTCAAGTAAAAATATCAACAAAAAGTCACTTTTAGGCCCGAATACGACAGTTTCGGAAGTGAACACCTGTAGGAAGCTAAAGTGCAGACTAAAAGCTCTAGAGTCAACCTTTGAATATTTAGAAATTCAAATGTGGACTGATTCACTATGGGTGGTGAATGAGTCCCACTCCAGGGTCAGTTTTTGGTTTTTTGCATTTCTGGATACCCTTTTGTTCCAAACGAGCTCCGGTTCAGTTTTACAGAACTGGGATTGATTCACCCAAAATGGTGAATGAGTCCCTCCAGGCCTAAATTTCAGCATCAACAAAATTTCAGAAGAAATTTCCAGTCTCCATCCACATTCTAGGTGCACACTTTCAGTTTGGTTCATTTCTGTTAAGTTTTGCATTCATTCCTAGTTCATTGTTGCATTACACAATGTGTTTTCAAACAATTTGTTTTCCTCTAGTTTCTATTCATTAGTTAATCAATCTTGTTAGTTTCTTTCATTCAAACATTGCATCTAGACATATTTCATTGTTATTCTATCCATAATATTGCATTGAATTGGAATGTAACATAAGCATTTTTGGCCCATCTTTCTCCTTCTAGGTGAAAAACCCTAGGAGAGCTAGAAAGCAAGTGGGAGCCAAAAATCTACGGTTCACTAGCACACAAGTGGACCCCGCCAGTACTTGCTTCCAAATAAAACTACCACATGTAAAGATGACACCCAATTTTGATGTCTAAACAATTACCTTTTCCTAAAAGAGTGCCCATGTGACATGTGTCATAATTTTTCCTTTCCGCACCTTGCATGTAGGATTCCAACTCTTTGCTGGGTCCCACAAAGTGACTTAGAAATTTGGAAACAAATATTATTGCATTTAATAAATTAAATCAGAAACTTAGGGGTAAATAATTAATTAAATAATCATGGGACTCACTAAGTTTGAGACACCTTCATCCCAACACACTTATGTTTCCTTCCTCTTCAACTCTGAAGGATTCACTTGGCCTGATGTCCATTTCAAGTGTAGTATAATTTAATGGTCAAATCCCCACCCTTCAAAAGTGAATAATAATATTGCATGGTGTTAATGCTTATTTGAAGGCCTTTCTAGCGATAGTTTCCAACTCTTTCCTTCTTATTTCAATTTGGGGGTTGTTTTCCATCCATGTTGTCCTTTTTTATTTGAAATAATTTTTGAATGGAAAAAGACACTCACATCCATGGGCTGCAACTTTTGGCTAGTATGTGCAAGGAGGGTGAGTAGGTCAATTCTTGAACACCTTTCTGCCTCAATTTTCTTGAAGGCCATGTGGCTGCCATGACCATAAAAAATAAGAAGAGATTTTCTTTTGGGTGACACCCTACCAAGGATAGATGCAACCAAATGTTCTAACCAATTAAAAAATATTTCTTTTATCATTTAAGCATTTTCTTGGGTTATCATGCATGCCCCTAACTCACAATTAGAAATGTAGTTCTTGATATTCCTTTTTGATTTAAAGAGATAGAAACTGGGGCACTCAATTGTATTGCACTTACACATGCTGATATTGTATCCCAAATATTTTCTTTTGAAGATTACATGAGGCACAAATTTTGAACCCAATCTTGTAATTACCCACATGCCATAGTTATACCAACTTGTACACTAGTCTCATCATAGTTCTAAATTCTAATAGAGCCATATTGGTGTTCGTTGTATAAATTTTACAAGTTGTCATAAAAGGATGTCACTATGCATGACCTTAACATTATTTCTTTCTATGTCTACTTTCTTTGTAATTTGAATGTCCAAATATAGATGCCATTTTCAAAAATTTTCCCACCATGACCTCTTAGGCATCTCATCAAGTTGAGAAACTTCAAGTCCATGGTTAATATTAGCTATGTTTTTGAACCACTAGAAATTTTTGGTCTCTTCCCCCACAGTTAAATGGTACATGACCCCCTTCATTTGGTGGTGGTAACATCATGCAACCACAACCTTAAATTATTAGGAGGTATACCCCACTTCATCGAAAGTCTGATGGATATATAGTTGTATTCAATGTCTGCTAGTGAAATTTGGATGTCATCATGTGACCAATTACTTTTGAAAACCTTTGAAGACCCCAAGTGCACCTCATCTATTTAAGCAATGTCAACAATTGGTTCCATACCTAAATTATGTGTTGAGGGGCTTGGATATTCCATAACATCATCTTTTTGGTTGGTCATTGGTGTATCTTCCTCGCTAGATTTTGTAGATGTGAACTTCACTCCTTGAGTTACTTTAATTCTACACCTTCCACATGTTATATTTCCCTTTTGACCTCTAGCCATAGTTTTTGTTTAAACATGCACCTTAAGCAAATAATACCAATAATTGTAGCATTACTAAGGTACAATATGTAATATAAATATAAATGTCAATATATTTTGTAAAAAAGCATATGAGTGAACTCTAATAGTTGTTTAAGAAGCATAGTAGCATATCTAGTAATACTTATTAATAGTTGGCAACTATTTAATAGTAACATATTATATGTAGAATACAAATATATAAACTCATTGGCCCACATGAGTCCTTTATAGTTGAAGAGAAGAGAAAGATTATTGTAGCAAAAAAATAATATAGCTTATACTAATTGGAGTTATATATATGTGTATACAAGTATGCATAATATATATTTATATACATAAATATCTATCTATCTACCTATATTGTATGTAAATGGAAACACCATACATGGAGAAGAAAATGGTTGTAATAATGTTGTACACAAAGTAAATACATACCCACCTCATATGAAAATATGAAAAACATGGATTTCAAATTATTGACTTATGTAGACATTAATTGTATTTATAAAAAAGATATATATATATATATATATATATATATATATATATATATATATATATATATATATATATATTTGTGTGTGTGTGTGTGTGTATACTATATGTATGTGTATAGGTTTATAGCAGGTTGACATAGAGGATTTTGTAAAATACCCTTGAATCTTTACTCTATAGTTTTTAAAATTAGTTTTAACTCATTAAGTGAATAATTCAATGTTTCCAAAAAAAGGAAAATATATTTTTTTCTTTTTCTATAACATAATTTTCATGTTACATAAAGAAATCCATATAACATTTACATAATTTAAATATCTTAACTAAACTTCAAGTAAATGAAACTAGTCCTTTTAAATATAGTTTATAAATAGAATTCATGATCATTTATATAATTTCATAATTTACAAGAGATCAAGGTCAAGGTATCCTTATCTGGATTACTCTTCTATTTCACAAGCCTTAGTGCATCATCTGCAAGAGGGAAAGCATCACCCAAGCACTTTACCTCCAACTATAAACCAATGGTCCCCCACACACCTTCCAATTGGAAGTGGCCCTAAACTTCGATGAAGAGTTTAGTATTGGAACCTCTATTATTTCCATATGAGTATCTAGTGTTGTGTCCTACATAAAAAGTACAACCATACAACTATGGATACCTTACAACTTGTTGGAAACACAAGGGCAGACAACTGAGAGGGGGGAAGGTGAATCAATTTTCACTGAAATTATACAAATTAAACTTATTCTTAGATCTGATAGATAAACATGAAAGCATAAACCATCACCACATCAAAACAAACATAACACCAAGGTTTTTACGTGGAATTCCTGTTAGGGGAAAAACCACGCTGGAGGTTAATCCACAAGATTATACCCTATTAAAAGTATAAAAGTATTATAAATGGGGAATGCACATGCATTCAGGAACACTTCCTAGAGCTCACTAATCAAATACAAAAAGGATTACTGCCCAAAAGAAGACTCACTATCTTACAGTCACATTCAGATTACATCTGGAAGATTTTGAACTAAGAAAATAACATCTTCTAATGCCTAATTATAGTTCTGGTTAAGCACATAAACACTTTCTTCTGCTCACTCTTCTTCACACTTTACCTCTTCCTTCAAAATATTACAACATTATTCACACTAAGCACAGAGCATACATCACACACCATACCATCAAATGGTATAAACAATCAATTATATATATCTACAACTAAGGATAACATTAACTACATGTCGGCCCAACAAAATATAAAATGTGTACAAACTGTTGACCCAAATCAATAAACAATTTATCAATGCGAACCAAAAAATGTCGGCCAAAACATAGTAAGGAACCAAAAAAACATGCTCAAATACAAAACACCTTAAAAAATTATGCCTCAAAGATCCGCAACACGCTACAATCACCTTGTCGGCCATGATCATGAAAAACATGAACTCACAGAAAAAAATCACCAATTGCGAACACAACGATCAATGTAGACTGACAACACAGATAGAGCATGATCTATAAACATCCAAAATCATCATGAATCACCACAGAAGCATCCACAACAATTCAAATTACTAGAATCACATCATCTTCTTTCAAGAACACCAACTAAAGCAATAAAACAATTTTCATAACACAAATACTCATAACTCAATCAAATCTTCATGTGAACCTCTAAAACTTCATGTGTATGAACTAGATATAATTGTCAACAAACCATTTAATCCACAACCTCTTATCATCAATATATTGAGCTAGCCACCATACTGAACTTCACTGCATCACCGACAACTTGCAACTTATTTTTATTACAATTTTCTCAATATCCTCGACATATACAACCTTAAAGACATTAATTCCAATAGTGTTGACATCAATGACAACCACATATCAACAATATCCAAAAATCTCCCCCTTTGTCATTGATGGCAACACTTGATGTGAAAAACACCATCAACGATACTTTCTCTTAGCACTTTCTCCCCCTTAGATTTTGACTCTTTTTCTCCTTAACTCTTTCATAGCTTTTCACATGAATCTTCTCCCCCTTTGACATCAATGAAAAAGATACAAATTATCTTTCTCCACACAAGCTATGAACCACATTTTTGAACATCTGACTACTCCCCCTGAGTAGCAACCACCACAACATCAATTTGGATCACAAGATATGACTATGAAATGCATGGATTGATGCAAGTCAATGCATACTAATTCTAATTAGGAGGGGTAATCACCCCTAGCTTCCCTCTAAGATACTCAAAAGTATCCTTAGGTAAGGGATTGTTAAAGATATCTACAATCCGTTCCTTAGTGGGAACATACTCCAATCTGACTTCCTTCTCACTCACCTTCTCTCTCAAAAAGTGAAACTTGATAGATATATGCTTGGTTTTTGAATGCAACACTAGATTCTTAGAAATGTTAATTGCACTTGAATTATCACATAATATAGCAATAGGTTCATCATACATAATTCTGATATCTTTCAACATTTGCTTCATCGACAATACTTGAGTACAATTGTTTGCAGCAACAATGTATTCTACCTTTGCAGTAGATAAAGAAATGTCATTTTGCTTCTTACTTAACCATGAAATCAACTTCTTT
This sequence comes from Sequoia sempervirens, assembly GCA_007258455.2. NCBI lineage: Eukaryota > Viridiplantae > Streptophyta > Pinopsida > Cupressales > Cupressaceae > Sequoia > Sequoia sempervirens. Next base: position 100,977,985 of record VDFB02281492.1, on the reverse strand, counting down.
CCTAAGAAAAATGCACCACCACTAGTACTCTTTCTGTCATTCACATCTCCTGCCCAATCAACATCCGTATAATCACTCAAAGTAAGGTCATATTCTTTAGGATATGATAGGCCAAAATCAACTGTCCCCTTCAAGTACCTAAAAATCCTGTTCACAGCTGTTGCATGAGATTCCTTAGGATCAGCTTGAAATCTTGCAACAATGCAGACGACATTCATGATATCAGGTCTAGTTTGAGTCAAATAGAGCAATGCACCAATCATGGATCTATATCTAGTTTGATTTGTTTTAGGAGAATCATCATCTTGTGTCAACTTACATCCAGTCACCATAGGTGTACCAACTGGCTTTGAATCTTCCATACCAAACTTCTTTAGCAATTCTTTCACATACTTGGACTAAGATATAAAGATCCATCTATCTAGCTGAGTAATTTCCAATCCCAATTAGAATTTCATTTCTCCAATCATAGACATCTCAAACTTACTCTACATCTCATCAGAAAACTTCATACTCAAACTATCATCTCTTCCAAAAATGATATCATCAACAAAGACTTCAACAATCAAATCTTTATCATAATCAATCTTGAAATACAAATTACTATCACCAGTATCTTTATTAAATCCAAGCTTCAATAGATATTTGTTGAATCTGGCATACCATGCTCTTGGGGATTGCTTAAGTCCATGCAATGCTTTCTTCAACCGACAAACCATATCTCCCTGATCAGTTAATTAAAATCCATCAGGTTGCTCAATATACACTTCTTCTTCAAGTTCACCATTTAGAAATGCTGACTTGACATCCATATGATAAACCTTGAAGTTTTTGTAAGCAACATAAGCAAGAAATAGTCTCACAACTTCAATCCTAGCAACAAGAGTAAAAGTTTCTTCAAAGTCAATTCCTTCCATCTGAGAATATCCTTTACACATAAGTCTCACTTTGTTTCTAAAAACTTCACCTTGCTCATTCAGTTTGTTTCGAAAGACCTATTTAGTTCCAATTAAATTTTTGTCCTTAGGTCTAGGAACAAGAATCCATGTATCATTCTTCTCAATTTTCACAAGTTCTTCTTTCATTTCTTCCACCCAATGTTCGTCTTTGCATGCTTCATTGACACTATTAGGCTCAGTATTTGAGATCAAACAATATTCTTCTGCAATTCTTCTCCTAGTTTGAACACCTTTGTTCTTATCACCTATGATCTGATCTTTTGAATGATTTAGTCTTACATAGCTTGGAGTCTTAAGGTGTTCTTGAACTTCAAGCTCTTGTGATCTCACTTCTACACTTTCACTAGTTTCTTCCTTTTGATTTTCCTGATTCACCGGAATGATTTGAATTTGATTTAGAGTCTAAACTTTCTTTCCTTTATTTGAACTGCCATTCTAATCATCTGAATCATATCCGTAGGTTCTGGATGGTCTAACTATGTCTTCATCAACCTTGACATTATCACTTTCAATTACTTTCCTCTATCTCTTATTGTAGCACCGGTAGGCTTTACTTTTAGTAGAGTAACCGAGAAAGATTCCTTCATCACTTCTAGCATCAAACTTCCCTATATCTTCATCTCTCTTGATATAACATTTACTCCCAAAGATTTTGAAGTATCTAACAATACGCTTATGACCAAACCATAGCTCATAAGGAGTCTTATCGGTATCACCTTTGACATGTACCTGGTTTAGAGTGTAAATTTCAGTACTCATAGCTTCTCTCCAGTAGAGATGTGAAACATTTCCTTCCAACATCATGGCCCTAGCAACTTCTTGAATTGCCCTGTTCTTCCTTTCCACAACTCCATTTTGCTGAGGGATCCGCAGGGTAGATAATTGTCTTGTTATCCCATGCTCTTCACAAAAAGAATTAAAATCACTGGAAGTGAATTCACCACCTCTATCTAATCTCATAAATTTAATCTTTAGACCTATCTCTGTCTCAACCATAGCCTTAAATTTTTTGAATTTCTCTAGAGCTTCAAATTTTTTCCCTTAAGAAAGTTACCCACATCAATCTAGAATAATCATCAATATGTAACATGAAATACCTATCTCCTTGTAAACCTATGACTCTAGAAGGACCACACAAGTTAGTATGCACAAGCTCCAACACTTCATTCAAATAGTGGTTTTTGCTCTGGAATGAAACTCTAGTTTTCTTCCCTAACTAACATTCCTTGCATATAGCATTAATAGGTTTTATCAACTTAGGAAGATCTCTCACTGCCTAAGTAGAACATATCTTGATAATATTTTCAAATTTTACATGACACATTCTCCTATGCCACAACCAAATTTCATCAACTTGAGCAATCATACAACTTTTACTAGTAGCACTTAGGTGAAAGATATTACCTTTTGTTTTTGCACCAGATGCAATCACATTTCTGGAACTCCCCAATACTCTACACTTTCCATCCTTGAATTGAAGATTGTTTCCCTTTTCAACCATCTGTCCAACACTTAAGAGATTATGCTTCAAACCTTCCACATATAGAACATCATCAGTATTATGCTTACCATCAAGAGAAATGGATCCTCTGCCACAAATTGCACCAAATTTGTCATCACCAAATCTTACAACACCACCATCATAATTTTCCAAGCTCACAAATTTCCTTTTATCACCTATCATGTGATGAGAGAATCCACTGTCAATCACCCATTCATCTTTTTCTTCAACTCTGGAAGCTAGAGCTTTCTCCGCATTTATGCAACTAGCAAATTCAGTAGGTACTAGATCATTTTCCTTGATAGAAATAAATACCCATTCATCCTCACTTAAATTTCCTTTATTTGATTCATCATCTGTTACACCTTCATCATCAACATAATAACACTTTCTTTGGAATATAGGCTTGTTAGGTCCTGGCTTAGGAACTCTTTCCAGACACCTTGAGGAAAAATGATCTATCTTATTGCAAGAAAAAAATTTAAGAGGCAATTTCCAATTATACTTACCTTCTCCTATGGCTACCTTCTTAACAATAAGTGCTTCAAGCTCATCTAGTTTTCTCTCTTCTTCTTCAATCTCTCTCATTTCTTGCTCATACTTGGACATTTTTCTGGAACTTTCTTCCGGATCATATCTTTGTTTATCTTTTCTAGAGATAGTAGCTTTGAATGCAGATTCTATCTTAGGAAGAGATTCACCAAACTCACCTAACTCAAAAGAAACAAGCTTACCAATCAACATGTCTCTGGTTACATTTGTCACAGTCTAGATCTCCTCAATAGAAACAACTTTGTGTTTGTATGCAATAGGCAAGGATCTGAGCACTTTAGCAATAATCTTTGATTCTTCCAATGTTCCACCAACACATATGATACTACACACAAGTTCATTCACTCTCTGCATAAAAGAAGTGATGTTCTCATCTTCACCCATTCTCAACGTTTCATATTTCCCTTTTAGGCTTTGCAACTTAGCAGTCTTCACATGGGTATCACCTTCATACAAAGTTTCCAATTTTTTCTAGATCTCATAAGTAGTCTTCAGCTCCATTACATTTGTCATCTCAGAATCAGTCAGAGCACTCAACAATGCTTCCTTAGCCCTAATATTGTACTCGGCTTCCTTAATCTCACTTGCAGTAGACGGACCATTTTGTGGGATGATATACCTATTCTTTGTAATTGTCCAGTAAGGTTCACCAATGCATCTTAGATGACACTCCATTCGATTCTTCCATAGGGAATAATTAGTTCCATCAAATCTTGGACTATCCTTCTTATATGTCACCATCTCGGATAACCTCAAGTGGTTAAGCTTCTTTAGAAGAACCTGCTCTAATACCAGTTGTTGGAAACACAAGGGAAGACAATTGAGAAGGGGGGTGAATCAGTTGTCACAAAAATTATACAAATTAAACTTATTCTTAGATCTGATAGATAAACATGAAAGCATAAACCATCATCACATCAAAACACACATAACACCAAGATTTTTATGTGGAGACTCTGTCAGGGGAAAAACCATGGTGGAGGTTAATCCACAAGATTATACCCTGTTAAAAGTATAAAAGTATTATAAATGGGGAATGCACTTGCGTTCAGGCACATTGCTGGAGCTCACTGCTCAAATACAAAAAAGATTACTTCCCAAAAGAAGACTCATTATCTTATAGTCACCTTTAGATTACATCTAGAAGATTTTGAACTGAGAAAATAACATCTTCTAATGCTTGATTATAGTTTCGGTTAAGCACATAAACACTTTCTTTCACTCACTCTTCTTCACACTTTACTTATGCCTTTGAAAGATTAGAACATTATTCACACTTAGCACAAAGCATACATCACACACCATACCATCAAATAGTATAAACAATCGATCATATATATCCATAACTAAGGATAACATCAACTACATGTCGGCCCAACAAAATATAAAATGTGTATAAACTGTTGGCCCAAATCAATAAAAAATTTATCAATGCAAACCAAACAATGTTGGCCAAAACATAGTAAGGACCCAAAAAAAATGCTCAAATATGAAACACCTTCAAAAATTATGCCTTGAAGATCCACAACTCGCTACAATCACCCTGTCGGCCATGATCATGAAAAACATGAACTCACAGAAGAAAATCACCAATCACAAACACAATGATCAATGCAGACTAACAACACAGATAAAGCATGATCTAGAAACATCCACAAGCATCATGAATCACCACAAAAGCATCCACAACAATTCAAATTACTATAATCACATCATCTTCTTTCAGGAACATCAACTAAAGCAACATAACAACTGTTAGAACACATATACTCATAACTCAATCAAATCTTCATGCGAACCTCTGAAACTTCATCTGGATAAAATAGATATACTTGTCAAAAAACCATTTAATCCACAACCTCTTATCATTAATATACTGAGCTAGCCATGATATTGAACTTCACTGCATCATCGACAACCTACAACTTATTTTATTACAATTTTCTCAATATCCTCGACATATACATCCTTAAAGACATTAATGCCAATAGTGTTGACATCAATGAAAACCACATATAAGAAATATCCAACACAACTATGCATGACACTACTGACAAGTTATACAAACTTGGAGCACAATGAATTGAAAAGTGCAAGAAGCAACTTTTACACTTTGGCTAAAGTTTTGATATATATAATCAATCCACTTTCTAAGGAAGCGATGTGGTAAGTTCACCCACTTCTAACTCATCTCGGAAATCATACTAACCTATGGTTAACTCTACTTTTGGTTTGACCCAAAGGTTAACTAACTCAAATAGATTCTCTTTCAATAGTGATGACTTCACTAGTGTTAACTATTTGTCTAAATAGGTTTAATACATCTAAATCAAATACCCATGTTACATCCCTGCAACATTTTGGGTCTAGGAAACTGCCTCTTATTCAAGTCCTTTCTTACTAAGTTGGTAAATGACTTAACTGGTTATACTTTTCTAACTAGATCTTTCCAGTTATGTTCATGTAACTTCTGTCCTATGTTCATGCATAATTAGTTAATACTGATGACATAATTTCATCAAGTATACACACCTAGTTTCAATCTAGAGTACTAATAATATGTTGATATGTATAATAATCTAGTATTAAACTTGAATTGAAGATTACTTCTTCATATTAAAGTTTTAGATGTCCAACATTTATTCTTATTTTTCTATTTCTAAATAACTCCATACCAAATATGGTTAATCTTGAAGTGAACATAAATAGAAAACCATCTTCTTAAATAATGGGTCGGACTAGATTCATTGTTATAAAGTGTATGGTCCCGGTCTTTTGGAACGCCATAACCAATATGGTTAATCATGATATTAAATACCATTTAATTTGATTCAATATAAAAACTTATATTCATAGTAATATTGAATAACAATTCAACATATTAAGCTATTAACTTCTGATAACTCAATTGAGAACCATTCGACTAATCTCCAGATTCATTTAAGGTTTCTTCCAAGTTACCCCTTGCATAATTATGTAGGGTACCTATGGTTGTCTATATATAGATATTCTTGACCCATATATTTTCATATATAAATGTATGAAAAGTCTATAGCCACACTGGAAAATATCTTCTACTTGAGAGTTGTCTATGCTTCTTCACCTTAAAATATCCTAACACTAAGGCCTTTGATTAATAATGAGAGAATAAAGTCCTCTATCTTGGATACGTGATTTTCAATCAGTAGGTAATAATAATGGCTCTTGGTCTATTATGTAATTCTATAATTCTCAATGATATCAATGATATTTTCACTTCTAATAAGTTTCAAACCTTCTTACTAAAATATAATATAAACTTGTTTGATAACAATATATAAGACATTGTCTCATTGGGATAAATATCATATTCCCATACTTAGACTTTCTTCACTAGCTTGGTTTAACAAGCTGGCCATTTTGGCTAAACACAACCTAGAGAGATTCTTAACTTTTCAATGAAGCTATCTCATATATATATATATATTAATTCAATATCACGTGAATCAACATGATTTTAACAATATTTATAAAATATAGCTATTTTGATCTAACCAACTGGTTACACTAGTTTTTATTGACATTTTTACATAAATAACCTAAGCTTTTCGTACATGCATTCATATACTTTCCCAAACAACCACTCTTTTCACGTAGCAATGGCCAAAAGTAAACTCAAAAAAATAAAAAAGCTTTTTATCAAGATTTGAAAGAGAAAGAAGAAGAATTAATTTAATCATGCCTGGAATTGAATAGTCTGACTTTGATTCTGGTATTCCTTGCTTCAATTCTTTACTTTAAACACAAACTTGAACCTGTTGTCTAATCTACTTCAATACTTGACACTACCCTTGCAACGTTACTTTTATTCTTCAACAAACAATCAAAAACTATTGAATAAACTAATTCTTACACAACCAAACTAATCCCACTAAATGGAATATTGAAAATGAAAATTTCAATTTCTCTTCTTACTATACTTATTTATTCTCTCAAACCTCACGTATGTAGCTATCTCAAGATTGCAAACTCATGAACAAACAAACAATGAGCAGCTGATAGAAAATAGTGAACATTTGGGGCTCAAACAACTCTCCAAATGCCATGACTTGCCTATACTCAGCAAGGCGTGAGGAAAAATTCTCCAAAATAAGTCAATTATGCATGTTTAGAGCTTCCACGTCTGACATTTGAAATAGTCAAAACAATTGGTAAACCTCCACACAAGAATGTAGTTACAGATAATGCCAATTTTCAGTTTGAGTTGGTCTTCAAGCCTATTCAACCTCTTCCTTTTATTGCCACAAATTGATTGGAAGATTTAATTTTTTTCTACTAGCAGTTTATTGTTTCAAAAAAAGTCTTCATAGATGGAACGATAAGTAGTCAAATGCCTTTGAAAATCTATACTAACCAATTTCCCAAGCCGTGGGCTTCCATTTTAATAGAAACACATTCCAAAATAGTCTCCCTATGACCACCTTCACGTGGCTGGTAAAACAGTTTAAAAAGTGCATATACTCAACCACTACATGACACTATTAACAAATTAATATATGCATATTATGGCGCCAAAACTGGGCATCCCCATTACTTATTGTTATAACAACATTAAGCCTTGCATATGTGTGGCTTTATAGCCACTTACTATGGCTTACCTTAATCACTTTGAATATAATAATATATAATTATATATATTTATACAATATTATATATATATATATATGAGTATACACAAACATTATTATCTACATATATTCATACCAACACACATACATATATATGCTTCATCATATAAACACACACACATATATATATTCATATATATTATTCAATCATACAATACATGTTATATATATGCTATTCACAAAGATTTTTAGCATTTTAATTTAATTTAATTAAACGATCAAGGAGGATCAAAGATGACAAAAGAATAACTTCCCTTACGACTCAAACCCTCTTAATTTAGGTTCAAGACTTACATAAAATGAAACTCCAACTGACTCGACAAGGTTCCACTAACCTATGCATGTGAGTGTGTGCATCTACTCAAATAGCAATACCCAACGTTTCAAATACCAACTCTTCTCCTGGGTGATACACTCCCTCCCCATTTGGATGGTTCAAAATTTCTTGCATCCAACTTAGAGCAACATGTTTGTAGTTAGCTAATAACATATAGATCATATTCATAATATAGATTAAGCATTATATAAGCATTTAAAATTAGTTTCATCATATTGCATATTCATTCATTTCATTTAGCCATCAAATACCATAATGACATAATTCATGCATTAATCCATATTTAAATATATAGGTTAAAGTAATTGGGTAAATTAACAATGGTGTGTAACATATCCTCCCCCTTAAGAATTATCATCCTTGATGATTAAAAGTATCATAGCATGTATAACATCAAAGGGACCTGACTGGAGGGAGTACATCTTCCTCATTGGTGAATATGGGGACCTGTTAAAAAAAGCCAAGTAATAGCTTTCTTCTGACGCTGTTTAATGACTGCTATCCTCTTTTTGTCTTTTTGCTTCCAAATTTCAAACTGCGATTTTATGATAGCTTTGTTATGGTTTAGGACTACTTGGTATATGGTGGATTTGATCAATGACCTACGTAGTTTTAAGTACTTTAGTAGAAACTTATTGTTTTTGATTAATTCTGGCTGGTCTATGGTTATGGTGTTGAATTATGGCCTACGTGCTACTCTGGTTACTATTTTATGATGCTGGTTGGTGGTGTTATTTCCCACCTTGTTTCGGTTCCTTTTTGTTGTTTTTGGCTATAACCATGGGACCAAGGCCCTTTCCCTGCTTATCTAATCAAAAACATCAAATAAAGATTTTACTTTCAATTTTCAAAATCATGTAAGAGATAGGAAATTTCCATTTTAATATCATAATAATCCCTCCTTGTAGTACTGTCCTCTGCAAATTGGTCCCACTAGAACTTGCACTAAGTGACCCTACTAGAACATGGATAGAAATTTTATGATTCAAATACTGTTTCTCCTCTGAGAACTATCTTGGTATACTTAGCATCGACAAATATTTTTCTGCTCATCATTCTTCTCTACCAATTTCTCTTCTTGATCAATCTGATCTACTTTTCAATTTCTGAAAATATTCAAGACTAAGGCTAATCCTTTCTTCTAGCTTATCCCAACTTATAAGAATTTGGCACTTCCTTTTGTGTAATGTTGCAAATAGATCTAAATTTATCGTAGAATGGTAGAATTTGTGTAGTAAGAAAATTCTACAAATTCAGTAGAACTTGGTTTACCCTTTCCATCTGACTATCTGTCTCTGGGTGATAAGATGAGCTTATATTCAATTGATTTTTTCATGAGGTGAATATGGTTTTCTAAAATATTAACATTACATGAGCATCCCTATCTGAGATAACCTTCTCAGGAACACCATACAACCAAAACACTTCTTTGCAAAAATTTTGCAAGCTATGACTAGTGCCCCACCTGTCAAATTTCTTGGTATGAAATGGGCTACCTTGGTGAGATTATCCATCACTACTAAATAGCATTATGCCTTTTCTTTGACATGAAAAGACCTTGTAAAAAATCCTTGCTAATGATCTTCCACTTCCTCTCTAGAAATTCATGAGGATATAAAAGTCCTTTCGGGTGATGATGTTCTTCCTTCACCCCCTGGCACTTTAGACATCTTTCTCTAAACCTTACATCTCTCTTCATTCCGTTCTGAAATATAGCGGTTCAAATTAGCCAGAATTTTTATTACTCTAGGATGTCTTGAATTTGGTGCAAAATGATCTTCCTTCCACATAGTATTCCTTAACTCCTTGGAGTCTAGTCCATGCATCCTTCCTTTGAATCTTAGTAGTCCACCTGGTTCAAAATGGAACCCATCATACCTCAATTCCTGAGGATCGTCCATGAGAGATTGTTTGACTTGCTCATAGCTTTCATATCCCCTTGAATTTTACAACATTTGATCCTTGAAAATGCAATGAATAAATATCTGAGGAGATATACCTCCTTCGACTTAGGGCATCTTGCAACTCAATTTTCTTTTCCCTTTATATAATTAATTTTGAAATCATAGTATGATATTAACTCAATCCATCTCCTCTAGTGAGTATGTTAGATACACAAGAGAACTGAGATGGGGGGTGAATTATTTGTACATTAAAACATCAAAACCATCATTAAAATTTAGATTTGTATTAGCCCTTAAACCCTTAACAACCATTAAACACTTATCATGTATTAATAGAATGTAAACATATGAAACAATAATGCAAAAAAAACAAAAACATATGTAATAACACCTAATTTATGTGGAAAACCTAAGAAAGGAAAAACCACGGTGAGGATTAGCTCACAATATGAAGGAATAGCAACACCAAATATAATAGGCTCACTGTCGGAGGGCTCACTACCTAAAATAAAGAAGGGCTCACTGCCAAAGGACTCACTATCTAGAAGAAAGAAGATAGAAGGGGTGGATCACTACTAATTTGAACTACTAACAATCCATCTCTCTTATGCCAAAGGTACAACTCTACTGAAGCAAAAACAACTCATTCAACAGACTAAAATGTAGACACCTTCTGCTCACTGCATCTGGGAGTCATATACATTAAAGCTCACACTCAGATCACCACACTTGATCAATTTCACATTTGTCACATCACACACCTTCTCTACCTTCATCCACACAACAAATTTCCTTGTATTTATACCATCCTCAACCTAAAACAATCTCAATTAGGTTGGCCTTAAGTAATTGTATGCACCTCAATTGTGCAACATCAAATAGGTTGGCACAAAACACTTCCACGACATAAAGAAGTGAAGGCATACCATGCCACAACTTAACTGGGACCCAAATTTACACTGACACACTTCTCAACACTTCCACAAACAACAATAATCCTCTACACTCAGTGCTAGCACACTAGGTCAACCAAACCTACACTAACACTAACAAGAAACTACAAACACACCTCTCCATGTTTAAAAACATCTCGTGAACCACACAAAACATTCCAAAACATATCAGAATATTTCACATTAGAATATTCACCATTACTACTACAACCACGTAAAACTTAAGGATGTTAAACACTTGTAATACTGAGAGGGGGGTGAATCAATATTCTTTTAAACCATTCAAACATTAGCCATCTAGTTACAAACACATATTTAACTGTTATGAGGAATGAAATCATGAAAACATCCATAACATCAAATAACACATGAACACCAAGATTTTTATGTGGAAAACCTAAAATGGGAAAAACCACGGTGAGGATTAGCTCACAATATATTATAATAAGTTATAGTATATTATAGAAAGGATCACTATCAGGTGGACTCATTGTTTGATGAATTCACTGTTCATTGAGAAAAGAAAGAGAGAAAGAAGAGAGTTTGTGTCTACATAGCCATGATTTGAACTGATACAAAATCCATCTACCATATGCAAGATTCAATTCCTTTGAAGCTCAAAACACTGAATTCATACACTTCATTTGACTCAGATCATAAATATTTTCTCTCTTTTACATTCGCACAACTCCTCAACTTTCACAACTTAACATATTTTTGCATCACTTCATGTATCTGGATCATGTACACATTCAAATTCGATCTCTACAAACTCAAAACAACCTTCTATATATATCCAACTTATCACAAAAATCAATTAGGTTAGCCTAATTAGATGTAGCCCTAAAACATACAAAACGTTCCTTATTGGAACCTAATTCAAATCAAAATATCTTCATAGCTAAAAAACATGTGCAAAGCATAATATAGGTCGACATGTACCTATAATAGCTCCCTCTTAAATTTGTATCACATATTTAATCTCTGTATCCCTTTATATACATTAGGTCGACTAGGCATAGGACCTAAAAAAATACTCCAACTATTCATCATCATAGGACATGTGGACCTCAAAATTTCATTCCATTTGGAAACACAATGCTTTGAAACCTGTTAACATTTTCCCAAAATTGCAAGGTCTAACTTAAATCCATGGAGGAGTGCGAACCAGATAAGTTATAGCCACTACACAAAAAACTATCTAAACCTTATATGCCGATCTTCAGTTACTTACAACTTACCAACCAATTATCCAAACCAAGTGAAATTATGAATGAGGACACTACTAACAACCACAAAAAAATATATTAGAACCACAAAAGTAAATATTGAAGGGTGAATGAATGTGGACCAAAATACTAGACGGTTCTGTGCACTTAGTCTATCAGTGTAGACACTTAGAAAAATAATTAACTATTTCTCTGTGTGGATCAAATCCTCTTGCAAATGTCTCTTCTGAAATCATCCATAAGCATGCCAGGAATCACCACAAAGATCTTTACCAAGTTCTTCATCTCCACAACAATCATATTCTTCATTATCAAAGCAATGTTGACATCAATGACAACTCATTAATGGAAACCTTCTTCATTCTTTGAATGATCTCCCCCTTTGTCATTAATGGCAACATGTGCCAACACAAGTTTATCTACTGCTTAACTTCTCTCCAAGTATCTCTCCTCCTTTGACATCAATGGAAAAAGGTGTACTGGTACCAACACTCTGTATGCTCTCCCTAAGACATATATACAAATTAAAATAACTAAATGAATGTACTAACTCCCCCTTAGGAAGTTAACGAGAAACTCCTAAACCATCCCCATATTTACAAAAGGATCTATAAACTTGAAAAACTAAAAAAAATGCATAAAAGTAGAAATGCTCAACCCAAAGATGTTGACCCCTGAAGCTTTTGTAGAATGGCTTGCCAAGTAGATTTACCTTCTCCCAACTTTTCTTCACTGCTACAAGCATCCTATGTTGAGACTCAAGCTCTATCAATGTTTCCTCTCCTTCTTTTGGAGTACTGGGAGTAAGATTTAAATTTTAAATTTTATCAATACCGAAAAGGGCACTTGAGACATGGATGTGCTTTGTTTTCACCAAGTCCCTTAACTTCCCAAGCTGCTTGATTATCTCTTCCTTCTAGCTCTACAGCGTGAAGAATCTGTCATACAAATATACTATGGTAGACCAGGTCTGATCATCTCTATCTAGTGCTAGATCGTAGGAACTTGATGCATTGCTTATTTGTGACTCAATTGGGTCCATTTCATCCTTTATGCTTTGTGTTGAATCTGACCACTTCATGCAATATGAAAACAATGTTTTTGCCTCTTCTTCACATTGTTTCACATCCTTCAAACACTCTTCAACTTTGTTGTGTGAATATGCACAATTGTCTGTAATATCCAACTTCTTTTTTGCAAGCCTCATTTAGACCTCTGTTTCAACTTGTCCTTTTAAATTGGAGGAATATTCCTTGAAGGAGTCAATCAATAATTTAAAGTTTTCCATTGCAGGCAAGGATGTATCAACATTTGTTCCAGGTGTTACCTCCTGCAAGGTCTTTATTGCTTCATCCATCAACTCACCACTCTTTTGGTGTGCTTCAATGATTTCTTTTCTTGTTGATGCATGAGACACATTACCTAGCTTATGAATGGGAGATATTTTGTCTAAGTCTACACTACCTTGTTGCATGGGAAACTACAATAAATATGATGAAACTACTGGTTGGAACTTTAATTGCTTAGATAAAAGGCCTTTCAAGGAATTTCTAGAGGAAGATTCACTGCAAGGCTTAGGTAACTCCATAGTTTTCTCATCTTATTCATTCTTTTCAATCTTAGTGCCCTCTTCTTCCTTTGCCTTTCCTTCTTCTCTAGAGGCCTTATCTTTATCTTTGTCATCCTCCTTTTTCTCCTCTTCTCCTTTGTCCTTTTCCTTCTCTCCTTGCTCACTCTATTCATTCTTGTCTTCATTTTCTTCCTTCTCATCATCATCTTCTCTACCCATATTTTCTTCATTCACCTACCCTTACTCTTTATGTTTGTCACCTTCATTGGTGGCCTGTTATGTGTCTTTCAGAGGGACAAATGTCTTTGGATTTCCTTCTACCATATCATGTGTCACTAGAGGAATAGGGGTGTCATCATTTGTAGCTTCCTCTCTGGTCCCAGTTTCTCCTTCTACAATCTTCTCATCCTCAACATTTTATTGTACTATTTCTTATATATCCAGAGGAGTATTATCCATATTTTCCTCTGTATTAGTAACTTCAATGTATTCTACATGCTCTTGTTGAGCTTCAGATTCTGGATCTAGTTCTTTACTAGTGGTAGAAATGGGAATCATGTCGTACTTCTAAGCAATATCAGTGATATTTTCTTCTATTTTCCTTTGCATCTTTTCAAGCTCATCGTGCTCTCTTCCCATAAGAATTGTCACCCTCTTTTTAGTTCTAAACTCTTTATTTCAAACTTGGGCCAATGTGGCCTTGTCAACGTTAGATAGGGAGAAGCCAATTTTCTCCAATGCATATGATCTAATATTATCCTCTTTTTCTATTGCTTCTTTTCTCCTTTCCAACAAAATGTTCCACACATCATTTGTAACCTTTTTCTTTATGTTCTTCATATCTGCTTCTATGATGATAATATGTTTGATTATTGCCTCAATTATGGTGGCTCTGTCCACCTCATCTACATTCTGGTAAAAATCCGCTATTTCTCTCAACATTTCATGATGCAAAATACCTTTAAATAATGTTTCCAACTTCATTGGTCTATGAGATCTTTTCGGAGTTGTCTTCTTCTTCTTATTTTTCTGCTTTGGAACACTTGTTTCTATTTTATTTTCCTTCTTTTCTTTCATTTTCTTGTGCATGTGTATTCCAAATTCTTGCTTTTCCTTCTCAATTTCCTCTTCATTAGAGGTATCAAGTATATCTATCCTCTATTTCTTTGTGCTAGTGCTTCTTCTTCTCAAAATCAATGGGGGTCCTTCATCCACTTCTTCTTCTTCAGATAATATGCTCAAGTTTTTCTCTCTTACAAATTTTTGTTTGCTTCTTTTTGATGTAGTGGCAGTAGTGGGGGCTACCAGAGTAGCTTTCTTTCTCTTCTCAGGCCTTGTGGTCTACTCCACTTGAAGTTCCTCCATCATTAGAGCACTAGCCTCCTTCCTCTTAGTTTTTCTAGTAGTGGATTCTAATCCAAAGGGATATTAGATACTGGGGGGAGTGGTGAAATTTTTTCTTCTAGACATTCTAGGTTTGGTGGACCCACCTATTGTGCTTGTTTCTCCCTCTTCTCTTGATTTTTCCTCCCGCACTTGTTCTTATGTGAACCCATTGCTCTTGGCATACTCATTCACCATATTTTCCACCTTCCTCTTTATCTCTAGCTTCTTCCACTCCATGTGTACTTCCATAGATTTCTCTTCATACATCCCATATCTTTCTTGAGTAGTGTATTTAGGGATCTTCAAAAATATATCAACATAGCCATTGACTTATTCTTCATTAGTTTCATAACCAAGTGGCATAATACAGATAGTTCTAGGTTCCACAACTTCAATGATACACTCATCAATTGTAACCAAAAATGTGATATCCTTTTCATATTTATTTACCATTGACTTAGGGATCCTCTCCCTTTCATGCATTCTCTTTTGAAACACTGCAAATAATGCAGTAAGTGCTTCATCTTGTACTTTCATGTCACCAATGTTGTGTAGGTATTCCAAGATTTGATGGGCTACTAGTTTTTTCTTAGCCCACATAACATTGTTTCTTCCTAGAAGCTCCTTCAAAAAGTAAAATAGCAAACAAACAACCAAGGAACCAAACTTGAAGGGGTATTTCTTCTCTTTGGTTTGCTTCAAGTTCTCAAAAATTTGTTTCCTAAGCAACTCACACAAGTCATAATATTTTCCTTTCTCCACCATCTCATAGACCACATTAATTATGGTGGCTAACATAGAATTCTCTCTGTTTGTGTAGTATATCTTATACCCTATGACCATGGTGACATATCTCACTACAAGGTTTTGAATAGTATTTTTAGTGAGAGATCTTCGATCAAATGTGGCTCCAGTAAATTCCATCACATCCTCGTTCTTGACACATTTCAATACCAATACAAGTCAGGAGGCACAAAGTCCAGTAACCTCCCTTATAAATTCCTTAGTTATTAGACCAAGCATGTTGGTCCATATGGACTTGTAGACACCTAAAAAGTCTTGATTGATACTATGCATCTGATTCTGATTAACTAACACTATTTTTTCCTAAATGACTCCAAATTAACCATAATCAACATTATTTAGTTAAATTCAACAAATTCAACTATTAATCAAATAATTAATTTTATTGGATTAATTCACCCTTTTTATAACTAATTTTCATCATATTTAATTAAATCAAATCATTTAATTAAATATCCCTAAGTCCTCTCATTTGATTAAATGAATCAAATCAAATGTCACAATCCCCTAACCCATTGAAATTAATTAATCCTAAATCACTTTCTAATCAACATTAATAAATCCTCTAGCTTTTAACTCCTCAAGAGTTAAATAAACCCATGGTTAACTAACTAGTTTTCACATGAAATTTATTTCTTTTAATTAACTAATTCCTCTATTTATCCTCACAATGTCATATTCCAAGGAATATTCCTCTCAACCACCTCTCATTCAATTTCCCTCCAAAGGTTTCAAAAGCCTTTCACATCCTCAATAACTCCTCTTACATCTTCAATAACTTCTCTTACATCCTCTCACATCTCCAACCACATTCATTCAATGCTTCTTACAACCTTTCAAATCCTCTTACATTCTCATTTATTCCTCTTACATCCCCCTTTCCTCAACGCATTTCCCAAAATGTGCTCCACCTTCCTCCAATAGAATTGTGAGAAGTGCTATATTCTCATTGGCTCCCATTTTATCCCACACTCACCAATTTCTCTCATTCTTCAACCCTTGAGTTCTATAAATAGAAGCATTCTCTTCACAATATGGATCCACCACTTCAAGCATTATCACTATAGCCATTTTCATACTTAGAATTTCATCATTTTCATCTCTTTTGAGCATAGTTTCATCGCTTGGAGTCAATCTCACACTTGGAATCACATTCAACATTGGAGCTTATCATTGGGATTGGGAAAGGGCATCCTTTTCACATCAAAGGAGCACCAATCCCCCTATGGGATGGAGGTTTTCTTAAGTTAGACTAGATTACATGCTTTGTTTTGTTTATTTCAAGTTTTTATCATGTTTTCTTGTCTTCTTGATCAAAGAATCTCATAGGGAGTGTTTTGTTTGATTTCTAACATGATTGACACTCATTTTTTGTTTCTTTTTAGTTGATTGCAGATTAGACAGTCACATTTTGGTGTTAGAAGGGGGGCTAACCCGTTTATTTTGATGATTTTTTCCTAAAAACTTTGTTTTTTGCAACTACATGAGAGCGACGCCACATTTGACTCATACAACATTGCCTTTAATTATAGCATCGCCTTCGCTTGTTTGTAGAGCATTGCCTTTGTTTCTAGTTCCACTTTTGCCACGTCACATCACCTTTTCTCATTGCTGTCGCATCACATTTGCTGAAGCGTCACATCCATTCTTTATGTATTCTGTCTTATTTCTGGTTCTGACAGAGCGTCACCTTTGATATTGCGTTGCATATGTGCTCTTTTCCTTCTGCAGAGCATTGCCTTTGTTGATCAACAAAGCATCTATTTCATTTTTTAGTGTCACATTTGCTTCATAGCTTCGCCTTTGTAGGAAAGGAAGGAGAATTAAAAAGGAACCTAAAATCATTTTTAATGCTCTTTGTAATAGCTTAGGCTTTCCAATTCCGTCTTTCATTTCTATTTTAGGATCAACTAGAGTTATTTTTGGGCTTAAAATTAACAAACAACTCAAGCTTTGTCAAAGTTGGTTAAAATTGAACATTAGGAACTTACTAGAATTTGATTTTGGGGTAAAATTGAACAAGACAAACTCATATTTAAGCTTAGTTCTCTAAAAATAATTCATCTTTATTTAGGCTTAAAACAAACTTGTGTTTTCCTTGCTTTATGATTTTTTGCAATTTGTGTCATTTGAATGCGTATGCACTTCTCTCACGCCACTCAGTGATCTTGAGAATCAAAAACATTCCATTGACATTGGCTGTCTAAAATCACTCACACATTTCAATTTGGAGCTAAAATTGAACAATCATGTGAGTGTTCCTTCCTAAGTTCTTTATGCAATCTAGGTGGTCTAACTACAAATGTAATTCCTCTCTTTTGTTTATCTTTAGAGGGCCTACCTCCCTACTTTGAAAGGAGGGAACAACCCAAGTGGTAATGGGATAAAGCCAAGATCTTCCAATCACTATATAAAAATGTGTTGTGACAAAAGTCATTAACAATAGGTGTGGATGTGTCATACCGAAAAGTGTCACTCATAGTATCTATGTGGTACATCAAAATCCTTCCTTAGGGAAAGGACTGGGAGGCCTCTTGATTCTCCATAATCTTGAGCTACCCTTGTACCTATTTCTAAGCCCACTTGGGGCATCCATATCTGCACCGACTTCAGGGACCTAAAAAAAGTATGCCCTAAGGATGATTTTCCTCTCCCAAACATAGACATGATTGTGGATCTAACAATAGGGAACAAGATGCTATCATTGATGGACGGGTTTTCAGGGTACAATCAGATTATGATAGCCAAGGATGACCAACACAAGACAACCATTACTTGTCCATGGGGCACTTACTATTGGAACATGATGCCATTTGGGTTAAAGAATGCTAGAGATACATACCAAAGGTCTATGACTCTGATTTTCCATGACATGATTCACAAATCTATAGAGGACTATGTGGATGACATACTAGCCAAATCAAGGAAGCGTTAGGAGCACATAGCAGCACTGGGCTCTATTTTTGATAGACTAGAAGAATATAAAGTATGGCTTAGTCCTAAGAAATGTGTCTTTGGAGTGAAATAAGGAAAGCACCTAGGATATATTGTATCAATGAGGGGAATCAATATAGACCCTACAAAATTCAAATCCATTCTTGAAATGGAAGCACCGCATACATTGAAGTAGTTAAGGGGCTTGCAGGGAAGGCTCCAATCCATTTGTAGATTCATAACACAATTAGTAGATAAAGCTATCCAATATTATCATCCACTCCACAAGGGGGTAACATACAAGTTGGATGAGAAATATGATTAGGAATTCAATAAAATCAAAGAATACTTGATGACACCGCTAGTCCTCATGCCATTGATCCAGAACAAACCATTGATCCTGTATATATCAATGACAATGACAGCCCTTGGCGCTCTTCTAGCACAACATGATGAAATAGGGAAAGAGAGATCCATTTACTATATCAGTAGGACATGAGCTAAATTACACATTCATTGAGAAAGCTTGTCTAGCAGTGGTGTTTGCCTCACAAAAATTTAGGAACTACATGTTGGCTCATCAGATAAAGCTCATTGCCAAGATAGATCCCCTCAAGTATCTACTTTCTAAAGCAACACTCACATGGAAAATGGCTAACTAGGTCATGATTCTAACAAAATATGCCATTGAGTATGTAGAATGGAAAGCCATCAAGGGACATGCATTATAGATCAACTAGACAAAGCACTTATGTATGCAGAGAACCCATTGGTATTATAATTTCCAAATGAGTCCATTTTTAACCTTAGTGCAATAGATCATTGGAAGGTATATTTTGATGGATCATACACACAACATGGATCAGGAGTAGGAGTCCTCTTCATCACACCTCAAGGGGATTGTATTCCTAAATCATACAGGTTGTCTTTCCCATGCAGAAAAAAATATTTTTGAGTACGAGGCCCTGGTCATTGGAATCTGAATTGTAGTATAGTGGAAAATCATGACACTTAAGGTTTATGGGGACTCATAGCTAATTATCAATCAGGTCAACAATGAATACCAAACAAGGGATGACAAACTTACCCCGTACAAGAAACTAATCGAGAATATCAGGGAGTTCTTCATCAACATAACATTTGAGCAAATACCAAGGGTAAAGAATAGAGTAGCTGATGCTATGGCTACAATTGGATCATTATTGGATATCCCATGTAACATCCCTAAAAATAAATTCCTGGTAGAGCAGCTTCTCGTACCAACTTTCAAGGTACTAGATTCTGAGTTCATGTGTGAAATAATTGGTTCCAGTGATCCTTGGTACCATGACATATACACCTACCTAAAAATATGTAACACTCAAAAATTGATGTTCATTTAGCCATATAATTTACCAAACTTAATACATTCCAAGTATGATAAAAAAAAAGAAAAGATACATATGTCATGATCTTTCCATAAATGCTAAAAAGGAAAATTCAAAATAAATTCTCATTCCATGTATGCAAAAGAAATAAATTTAATTAACAACAAGGATCATTGCATTGTTACATATATGATTGGCATTTTCATATCATTGAATTTCCATAAATTCACTCAAGTTTTCAATTACATTACTAACTTTCAATCAATACATCTATTTCAATGTTACATCAAATCTTCCTTTCCAATACATCTATTTTAATGTTACACTACTGAATTACAAATAAAATTACATTTACAAGTGGGCTTTACAAGCCATTCCAAATAATACATAATTACATTTATAACATTTAAATCTCTGAACCTCAACCGCCGTGACACCACTGGTCTTCTTGCAAGTTGGGGCCAATTGTGTGATTAAGGCGCCTTTTCTGCCCAACCATGAAGTACAATACTTCCCCGGGTTTCTTCCTAACTCGAAGAAATACCCGTTCCTGCACGAGGAGCCTAGCAACCTGAAACAACAACGTAGGAGGGAACTCTCGATGCAAGCCTGATGCCTATATGTATTCCTAACATGAGAATCACATATTTCTTGCAAACAGGAGGTGGAAAAGACCTATATTCATTTAGTTCTAGGCTTTTAATTCCATCTATTTCAATGGTGCAAGTGCTTGGCCAAGCATAAGTAAGTTAAAAGATAGTTTTAGAAAAGGTAAAACTACCACCTCTGGGGTTCCACCTTCGACATCTTGTCCCAAAAATTTCTCTAAATACAGTAAATAATGCATTTTCCATGTATGTTCACAGTCAATTTTTACACATTTCTAACTTCAAAGAGATTTCATCATTTTCCAATGTACACACAAATATTTTCAAAATAGCTTTCATGCATGCATTCAGTAAATAAAGTTTTCTTGTACAATTTCAAGTTACTTTACAATGCAAAATCAATTCAGTTCCAATTCTATTTACTAAATTAGTTTTGCTCACAGTGGATAATTTTAATAGTTTTAGCAAAAAAAAGAAAATCACTCTTATTAGAAAATTCTCTAATTTTGAATGTGTTTTCAATAACCTACATTTGCTACAAAGATTCGTTTTTAGCTTTTAACATAGCCTTATGAGTATTCCGCTAAGTTAGAAAAGAAAAATAGTGACTCACACATGGTATTAATATTCAGAGTAATAACAGTTTAAGGAAAGAAAAACAAAGTAAATTTCCAGATTTGCACCAAAAACACAAGTTTGCTAGTGTCCATAGTTATTTGTGTGAATTTAATCTGTTTCCCTTCTAGTTTCAATCTTGTGGATATTAAAGCTCTCCATACAGATTTGTATATCTATTTTCTATAAATGAATATATATATAGATACATTTATAATATTTATTTATATATACAGAGTCATAATAGACTTAAATCTGAATATACATATTGAGCTTGAATACAATACTATGTTTTGCTGTTTATAAACAATGACAAAAATTGTGTTTTCTGTAGATAACAATGAAATTTACATCAGGTATAAATATTTGTATGTAAATATGTATGTATATATCTATACATATATATATATATATATTTATACATATATATTACTTGTGTATTCCTACTGACAGATAGGACATTTTCTGTGGTAAAATAACTAGAGTATACAAATGCCAGAACTTGCTTATATGCATATATGCATTTATGTATGTGTATGTGTATGTGTATGTGTACATATATATATTTAAAAATTTATATCCAATCATAACTTTCTGTGCACAGATTAAAGAACTTAGGGTTCACAATTTTTGAAAAGTAAAAGAGATAAATGAAATTTAATGATTCATAGTTCCTAAGTAAGTTTGGGTCGACACCTTCCCATAGGGAGGGGTGCTAGTTGTGAGGAAGCAACGCCTCCTCCATAGGCTTTGGCCTATGGAGGGCGTTACCCTCTCACAACGTCACCCATCCTCTATGGGTGGGCTGCGGTGTAGAATCCCCCAAACAAATAAATTCAGTTTAAAAAAAAATCAATGCCTAGTTTTAAATTCATACAATTTCTGCGAAATTTGAGATTGATATGAGGTTTTGACAATATATATATATATATACATATATATATACATATATATATATATATATACATATATATATATACACATATGCATGTATATATATGTATATATTTATTTATATAATCACAGTTCATGATTGAAAAAAAAACTCAAGAACCATAGTAAATAAAGAAGAGAAAGATAAACCCCAATTCTGAAAGAAGTATAGTTGTGCAAATAATTTCAATGCACTCACAGGAATGAGATATATTTTCTTAGATTTTCACAGTTTTTGCTTACAATTCAAACACTTTGCATTCAATTTCTTCAGAAGTACTTGCATATTTCAACAAGAAATGTGGGTAAAGAGTAGAGACCCTGAATATTACGCTTCCAGCTGGAAAATATCCTCAAAACACTTCCTTTTCCCCTGTTCAATCCTCGTTTTCTTGAGCACACTTCTCCTCTTTCCTTCTTTCCAGTTGTTTTTCCAGCTCTTTATTTTCCAACTATTCTCCAAAGAACAATTCTCAACTCACAATTTTTAAAGATTCAACATCTTCTTGACAACCATTAAAGCAAAGATTGCAGAGCTTATTTTCAAGAAAGTTTTTCAAGAATCGTTACCTTCTCGGGAACTCACTTCCCTATTTAAAATTGCTTTTCCATTTACAATTTCCTACCCTAATCTTGAAATGTATTTTAAAATTAATAATAATTTTCAGTTTAATTGCATGTTAATCCCTTTTTGAAAATATTTACTCAACAATAAAAATAAACATCTTATAACTAATGATTAACTGATTGACTCAAAGTTTAACACAAAATAGAAGAATAATAGCATGCATAATCATTTGAATCAAGAATCTATAATTAAATTTTAATTAAAGCTTAATCCTTTATTTTACCACGCTTTCACTACATCATTTATTTAATTTACTAATTATTATTTAATTTGAAAATAATTTTAAAACAAAAACACCAAAATTGACATTCCTAAATGCAATCTATATGATACTAAGTGCGTGTGTGTAATCAAGAGGTCTTCCTGCTTTGTCCTGTTAAGAAGCTAATCACCTCCCCTTAATCACACCCTTGGTCTTCGACTTCCTGCAACTCAAGTGCACTCAGGCACACAACAATAATTGAATTAGTATCATATTAAAATATAGATAAAGCATTGCATTACATTAATTAAAATGCTTCTACTCTATTTTGCTTCATTTTCAAAATAAAATGCATTCAATACTTTTCAACTTATCATAATTTAAATAAACACTTTCATTTATCTCCACGCCAAAACATCATCATATTAATCATTACTCTACCAGGCACAACAAAACATGTAACAAATCCACACAAATCCAAAAGTAACCTGCATCAGGATTGAGACATGACAAAATAGGAGTCCTCCCCACTGACATCACCCCAAACCTCAAAAGAACCTTTATTAGGAAGTCATCCCATTTCATCATCTTAGGTAATACCCTCTACTGTAAAAGTATCGAAGGGACCCTCTTGCGATGCCTTAACCTTGATGAAGATTTGATTGCTTTAACTAAGGTACACGATGGCATATGTGGTTGCCATTCTAGTGGTATGACCTTGGCCAAGAAACTACTGAGGACTGGGTACTATTGGCCTACGATGGAGAGGGAAGCTCATGACTATGTCCGATTTTTTTTACAATGTCAACAACATGGGGACCTCATCCATGCACTAGCTCAAGAGCTCCAACCAATTATAACACCCTAGCCCTTTTCACAATGGGGGCTCGATCTCGTTGGAAAAATCACTCCCACTTCATCTAATGGACACAAGTTCATTATCACTACCATAGATTACTTCAAAAAGTGGGTAGAGGCCATCCCAATGACCTATATCATAGGGAAGTAAATATCCAAGTTCATCCTAGACTACCTCATTTGCTATTATGGTGTCCCACAAGCCCTTATCTCAGATAATGTGACACCTTTCAAGAACTAGGATGTTCATGAGATATGCAAAAAATTCAATATCCAACATCACTTCTCCACTCCATACTACCCCCAGGGTAACATCCAAGCTGAGGCTTCTAATAAAACCATCCTAAAAAACCTCAAGAAAATAATCAATGAAGCTGGTCACGATTGGAACCTACAGCTAAATCCTGCCTTATGGGCCTACCGAATGAGTATCCACACACCTATAGGTGCAACCCCTTTCTCCCTGGTCTACGGATCAAAATCCATCTTGCCCATTAAGATCAAGCTCCCATTGTTAAGAATATCAGTGCAAAATCTCATTACTGATGAAGAATGTCGGGTGTCATGGTTGAATGAGCTGGAATTATTGGATGAGCAGTGCATGGATGCTTTGAACCACCTACAGGTCTATTAGAACTGTCTCAAGCAAAGCTATAGTATGAAAATCAAGAGTAGGTAGTTTCAAGTTGAAGAGCTCATGTTGAAAGAAAATCAGAAGAATGTACCAAATCTAGACAATAAGGGAAAATTTGAACCCAACTAGTTGGGACGCTTTGTTTTCATGGCAAGTTACAATTCAGGAGCATATCGGCTATCCACACCCGAAGGTGAGCCTCTGCAAGATCCCATCAATAACTCCCATCTCAAAAAGTTTTATGCCTAAGCTTGCAAGGCATAAATCAAAAATACAAAAAATATAAAAATACAAAAGTACAAAAAAAATTAGAAAAAGGATTGAAAACAGTAAAGAAAAAAATTGTCCTCTAGTGAAAACCACTTTGGTGGCGCTTTGGGCAAGTACCTTGGTGAAAACCTAGAAAACAGGCACCTTGTGTAAATAAGCATTATCCATCCACCATGATCTCTTCGGTTTTTTCAACATCATTCACCCATCACCTTCCATCGCTTTCCATATCTCCTTCCATCACCCATATGCATCTGCATCATAGCTTGATCCTGCATCGGTATCATGCTCCATCCTAGAACTACTTGGCACATTCTTAAGGTCAGTATGTCCTACATATATCAGAGTAGTCTATCACATTACACTGGGGGCATGTTCTTAAACCTACATCAGATTGTATTTGTGTAAATCGTTGGGATTTTCCTTAAAACCAAAAAATCCAAAAATATCCAAAACAAATTAGAAAATCCAAAAACAGGTCAAAAATAAAAAAATAAAAAAATAGAGTCTCCATGTCGAACTACGTCATCTCTGAGCTTGAACGTAGACAAGGCTAATCATTGATCAACCCTCAAGGCATTAGGTCAGTCCTTTAGGAGTCCATCATAATAAACTAACAATCCATTCATTCATTTCTCATCAATAAATGAGTATGTGTTAGTCAAACTACGTGGTCTTTGTGTATATAACGTAGGTTTGATTAGCCCCCAAGGCCCCTAGGATAGGTCCTTAGGTTAGGTTCTTGTTCAAAATCTCAAAAAATACTAAAAACATTGGAAATTTTGAAAATAAAAATATTTGTAAAACATCTCAAAAAATACCAAAAACAACCTCAAAAAATTTCAAAAATACCAAAAACATTCAAAAAACCCAAAATCATCCACCCAATTTCACCTTCACTCATAGTAAACATCAACTCACAATAAATTATTGTCACCCCCAACCTTCGGTGAAACATTTAGAAACAAGTATGGAAAATTAAAAGTGAAAACTCAAATGTCAAGGTCTCAATTCTAGGTCACTAGGTAAACAAGTTGGTGAACTCTTGGTATCAATAGCCCATCATCCCGTTAATCTCACAATCATCTGATAATATCATGTCCTAGGATGCATCCTTTCTACAATGGATATCAACATCAGACATCACTGTAGTTTAGTCTTGGCTAGAGGTATGAAGAACATTAGCTTGTTTGTTTACTTGATCTTTGTCTTGTTTGATTTATCTTATTGTGTTCATTACAATGACCTCTCGATGATTTCTAATAAAAATGATTTAGAGAGAAAGGAAAGGGGCATTGATCATTATCTTTTGTTTGCTGTGCTTGTTGGATATTCTTGCAATATAACCTTGATAATGCTGACTTTGTTTGGTTTGTAGGGAGGATGTTTTGGATATCTTGTTGACTATTACATTGGGAGGTTTTTCCTTTCTGTGTTTTGGTATGAGACATTTGAAATGTCTAAATTAGATTCTAATAAGGTTTCATATGCTAGGTATGAACATGGATACTCCTATTTGATTGTCGAGTCAAAGTCCATCTCACTAGGTACAATGCCATCCTGTTTTTCTATACCTTGATGCATCGTATCTATGTGTGTTATCAAAAATAAGGAAATTAAGATCTTTACATCCCCAATCCCTAATAAGCAATACATCATCATCATATCTAATAAAGTCTCGACAAATCATAGACTTGTTAGACTTCTACATCATCTCAAACTCAAGAGTCGATCCCTCTTTCTTCTATCTTATCCATTTACTAATACTAACATGGTATCATGACATTCAAAAATAAAAAAAATCTATTTGCATCCATCCTGCATACACAAACTGTCAGCATAATGCATATCATACATATCATCATAATAGAAAACATTATCCATCATAATATAGATTGGTTATTCTAAGCATCTCATAAACAATACATCTGCATAATCATCCATTGCATAACCATATAAGCATTATTAAAATCATCAAATTTTACATACATACATTGCACATAGAAAAAGATACTGAAAAAAAGTTAAAAATATCATTGCATCCATCATCCATCAGAGCATGATACTTGCATCCATCATATAAAGTACAACCACATAGATCCACATGCATTCATATCATACATCGATAATATCGTATAACATCATAAAATAAAGCATTATAGCATTATATTCATTAGATGCATCCATCCGTATCAATACATCCATCTATAACACATAAAATAAAATAAAATAGAACCGCATCATATAATCACATCAAAGTCATCTCATGTGTATATACCAAAAAAAATCTAAACATCATGATACAATCAAAATCAATTATATAATACCATCATCAAATATACAAGAGGCTAATCAAAACTCAACCAATGAATGTATACACATCATAAATCAAGCTATACAATAAAAAAATGTCTAAATCATCATTAGTGCCTTGACCTACCCTCACTCTGTCTGTCACCATGGTGGCTGCCATGGCTCTGGTGATGTGACCTTGATGGTTTTCTTGATTGCCCTACGCAGGGAGTCCTTCTAGGAGAAACCTAACTAATGTGGGAGAAATCAGGCTCCCGTCGCTCCTATGCCATGACTCTATAATATAATAGCCTATAATATGATGCCTCTTGCATCGCTCATTCGTACATTTCAGTCAGGACTGTGGCTTGCCCCTACACTTGCTGCACTGCTACCTCCGTCTTGTCTCCTGCACCAATCTGAGGTCTACATATTCTCTCATTTGGCGCTCCTGCATTGCCTCTTGTTGTGCTTGATCCCTCTCCTAGGTTAGGGTTTGGATCTGAGCCTGTGCCTACGGCAACTACCCTATCAAGACTTGTATCTATGCCTGCAATGCCACTATCTATCTATCCCTAGGATCGAGACTTGGTGGTGGTGGCTGTGGAACTTGCTAGTGTGGCTATAGTGGTGGCATTTGACCAATGGTGGAACTTTTCCATCATGCCCTGCATGACCGCCACCTCTACCTTTTCCATCTTGTGGTTGATGACCTAGCTACTGTGGAACCTATCCAATCTAGGGTCCTCTGATCCTTCCTCTGCCTGCTGCTGGCACAATTAGTAATTCCAATCGAATCAGGGCATGAGCCTACCAACATACATCATATGCCTATGTAGTTCCCACATTTGCGAGATTGTAAAAGTACACCCATGACATCATCACCAACTTTTGAAAGTCATTAATATCCTATTGGGGTGGGATCCATTGCCCCCATGCTGTCTCTCATGATCTCCATGCAAATATGGCTCTCTATGCATCATCGGACGCATCCTGTACCTCTCCAAATTGCTGAGCAACCCTATCTGGAAGGTACCAATCTATCATATGATGCTCTCACCCTTGCATGTATCAGATATGGTGACAGTACAAAAAAGTTGAGCATTGTCATCGTGCCATTTGTGAAAATGGAGCCAGGGTCTCCATTAGAACACTGTCATCTCATCAATGACCCACCTCCTGTGCAGGATTCCTATGATACCTCTATAGTGGAGGGTGGTCATCCCCCCATACTTGTAAACCACTAGATCATCATGGTATATTTGAACATCTGCAATGGTTGGCCTTTAGGATGGCTAGATGCTCATATGCCCACACATGGAGAAGTGTAACTCCTGCTCCAATGCTGCGGGCCCCACAATACAAAACTTGGTGCATATCATGATATAATGAGGCTAGGATGACTGGACCCCAGGCATAGATGATCATCTCCTCCATCATCCAGGACCAAATAATCCACCATCCAACACTGCAGCCTCTAGATCACTGATTGGGAATGAGGACTCCCGAGATTAGTGCTCTAACAAAAAGGGTCAAATCAGGGGCAATCCCCTCATATCGAGCAAGGTCGATCTGACCACTGTCTACCTTGTACTAATCAACCCTAAATAACTGGAATATGGCATTTGCATCAACCTCCACATCGTATATAATCCACTTGCTATGTATGGGGATCCACAAGATTTTCCATACGTCCTCCAAAGTCATAGTAGCCTCGCTGGTTAGGAGATGGAACAATGAAGTCTCGCTCTGCCATCTCTCCACCAATGCTGTCCTCATCGAAAGGTGTGTCCTCACCTTGGGAATTTGAGCCACGTGTTCAAAACTAATTGAACCAAGGAAAAACAATGCATCATCTATCAAGTGTCTCGCTCGGTGCAAAATCTGGCTCCTGTGCTCCTTCAAGTGGAGCACTGGCAGGACCTCCTACAACCAAAATTCCCACGAGGTCAAATTTAATAAACTTGGCATGTTTTTGAAATTAAAAAAAATCTTCTAAAAGCAAAGGTGAGTCGACTTTTGTAAAAGCGACACTTTTTCATTTTTCAAAAATGATGCTACATCTCAAAAGTGAGTTGGCATTTATGGGCAACACCAAACTCTTTTCAGACTACACGATGCCATATTGCAAAGGCGAGTCAGTATTTTCTGCGACTCTATGACCCTCTAGTGTCATGCAACACTATCCTACAAACACGGGTCGACATGCACAAAGGCAACACCGACTATGACAAAAGCGATGCCCTACATGACCACTTTTGGTTGACCTACTTGGACCCTAATAAATGCATACAAAATGTGAAAAACAAGATTTTTTTTGAAAGGCATACCGGGGGTCCTATGTCCTGAGGCCGCTAGAACTCGTGAACCTGATCCATCCGATGCTTGGGGAGCACACAAGCCGCCATTCGATCAGCACCTCAAAGAAAAAAATTCAAGTTTCTAGAAGATTAGGTGTGCAAATGATTTGAAAATGACCCTCTTAACCCTATTTATGCATTTTTTTAGGGTTTTTAGGGTTATTTTTGGGGTTTTTTGAGCCCATTAATTTATTTTTTTACTGAACGAAGCCTGTTTTGACCTATTCTCATCACTGTGAGCTTGTTTTACATCATGTGGGCTATTCTTCATGCCTAAATTGTTGTTGAACCTTTTTCGTGAGCTTGACCTAATTTTGCAATTTTCATCTGATTTCTCGAGGGGGCAGTGAAGTAGTGTAATTTATTCGACTGGGGCAGCAATGGGGCATCTAAAAAATCAATAAATTTTTGAATTTTGATCATGGTAGTGTTATTCTTTGAACCAACGCAGTAGGTACCTTGCTTCAAAGTGGGGAAAAATGTAGACACCTAAAAAGTTCTGATTGATACTATGCATTTGATTCTGATTAGCTAACATTGTTTCTACCTAAATCACTCCAAATTGACCAATTAATTAAATAATAAACATTATTTAGTTAAATTCAACAAATTCAACTATTAATCAAATAATTAATTTTATTGGATTAATTCACCCTTTTTCTAACTAATTTTCATCATATTTAATTAAATCAAATCATTTAATTAAATCCTCCTAAGTCCTCTCATTTGATTAAATAAATCAAATCAAATGTCACAATCCCCTAACCCATTCCAATTAATTAATTCTAAATCACTTTCTAATCAACATTAATAAATCCTCCAACTTTTAACTCCTCAAGAGTTAAATAAACCCATGATTAACTAACTAGGTTACACATGAAATTCATTTCTTTTAATTAACTAATTCCTTTATTTATCCTCACAATGACATATTATAAGGAATATTCCTCTCAACCACCTCTCATTCAATTTCCCTCCAAAGGTTTCAAAAGCCTTTCACATCCTCAATAACTCCTCTTACATCTTCAATATTCTCTTACACCCCCTCACATCTCCAACCACATTCATTCAATTCTTCTTAAAACCTTTCAAATACTTTTACATTCTCATTTATTCCTTTTACATCCCCCTTTCCTCAACACATTTCCCAAAATGTGCTCTACCTTCCTCCAATAGAATTGTGACAAGTGTCACATTCTCATTGGCTCCCATTTTATCCCACATTCACCAATTTATCTCATTCTTCAAACCTTGAGTTATATAAATAGAAGCATTCTCTTAACAATATGGACCCACAACTTAAAGTATTATCACTATAGCCATTTTCATACTTAGCATTTCATCATTTTCATCTCTTTTGAGCATAGTTTCACCATTTGGAGTCAATATCACACATGGAATCACATTCAACATTGGAGCTTATCATTGGGATTGGGAAAGGGCATCCTTTTCACATCAAATGAGCACCAATCCCCCTATGGGATGAAGGTTTTCTTAAGTTAGACTAGATTACATGCTTTGCTTTGTTTATTTCAAGTTTTTATCATGTTTTCTTGTCTTCTTGATCAAAGAATCTCATAGGGAGTGTTTTGTTTGATTTCTAACATGATTGACACTTGTTTGTTGTTTCTTGTTAGTTGATTATAGATTAGACACTCACAAAACTTATCATGCAATCTACTCAGTACCATTCTCAAAAACTTAGTGTCATCATTATACTAGAAACTTGGAAACCATTGCCAAACGTCTAGTTTCTTCTTCACTATGTTTTCACACCCTGACTTAATTTTGAAATTGTCTTAGATTAATTCATTTTTCCACAAGTCGATAAATCTCATGTGGTTATATTCTTTGAATTTCGTATGGATACAAGCCCTAATATCCTCTGTAGGTAGAACCCTATATGGAATAGTCAAAAAGGCTCCGAATGGGTCATTCTCAAATACTTTCATGGGGAATTTCCTAAAATTAGGTCAAGGATTATCACTAACATTCACTATAGTAGGTGTTTCCATCTCCATTGAATTCAAATGCTTCAAAAAATAAACTTTACTTCAGCTTTATGTCACACAAACAACGATAAATACCTTTGTCTTGCTTAGCTGGAACTAGGGTTTCGATGCTCTACTTCACAAATCACCTTTGATATCTTGAATTTGCTCCAAATTGCTCTGCTTGCTCTAAATGCATAAAAGTGAATTAAATAGATTAAGTATAGATACTTATAACCCTTTGATCTTCCCTAATTCACTTTAAATGTACCAAACAATAAAGCTGGTAAAACCCTTCTCAATGCAATAGTAAACCCTAAATTTCTTCACAAATCTATGCAATTGCATATTTTCTTCTAGTGTCTTCTCCAAAAGATCAAAACTATCCATCTACATCATATATCTTCATTCCAAGCCATGGCACCTTATATCGGATGGGGGTTGTTTAACTATCTATTACTGCTCCCCCTAATTCAATGCTTATTTTCAATT
The DNA here is from genome assembly GCA_007258455.2 of Sequoia sempervirens. Lineage (NCBI taxonomy): Eukaryota > Viridiplantae > Streptophyta > Pinopsida > Cupressales > Cupressaceae > Sequoia > Sequoia sempervirens. The sequence goes on along the minus strand of VDFB02281492.1, from coordinate 100,945,939 downwards.
TCCAGAGGAGTTGTCTACACTAGATGAGGGAACAAATTCATTTGTAGTCTCTGATTCTTCCTTCTTCTTCCAAATATTTTTCATTTCCTTCTTTACTTCAATCAAATCAATTTTCTTAGCTGGTTCATTCATCTTTACCAGATTATCCTTCCTTGTGTTTATGCTTTTGCAAAACTTAGCAATTTGTCTAGGTGATATTGCAATTGTGACATACAACATTCTTTTGAAAAACATTCCTTCCATTCAATCTAGATTTGCATTGATTAGCCTTGTGTCCAAATCCATAGCATTTATAACAGTAACCGTTGAAAGGTTGAATCATTCTACCATTGTTATATGCATTCATCATTTGACTTCTACATTCATTTTTTCTATGTCCAAATTTTTTGCATGTAAAGTATTGACCAATAAAACATGGAACATTCTGATTCATTTTTCCCTACATTCCATCGCTATATGTCCAAATTTATTTCAAGAATAACAAATACCATTGAAATATGGGTACCTTTGAGCATTTGGTTGTCTCAACAGGGGTCTTCTAGCATTGCTTCTTTGATTTTGGATCTTTCCATTGTTCTTCTTGTCTTCAGTCTTCTTTGGTTCATTGATCTTCTTTGCATTAGGTGTCTGATCTGATTTTTAGCTTTCACCTTTTTCGAGTGCCAAACCACCTTTATCTTTGGATGCTTTTTGACCTACAATCAATTCATCAAGCATTGTAGAACTTGTCTTGAATTTATCTTCACGACTTCTTGCTTTCTCCAGATCTGATCTTAGATTTACCACTCCTTGTTCAAGCCTCATGCATTCATCAGATTTTCTTTTCACCATTGCATTCTAACATTCCTTAATTCTTTTCTTTTCTTCCACTTGCACTTTCAGTCTGGCGATGTCTTCATTTGATTTCTTCAATTTTTCATTGACTTCCTTATGCCTTTAACTTCTTTATTTTCTCTCTCAATTTTCTAATGTATTCATTTGCTTCTTTAAGATTTTCCTTTAGATCTCTGTTTTTACCTTCAACTTTGTTAAGATCTTCAAGATAAACTTTTAGTTCATCTTTTTCAAGCATAAAATATTCTTTTGTGTATTTAATTTAAGGAATCTCTTCCAAAGGAACAAGAAACTTTTTATCAGCCATGTGTTCAATCTCCAAGTTCTTCCCAAAGCAGTCAATATCCTTCTAGGGATCCAAGATCTGATACCAATTGTTGAACACTTTTAATAATGAGAGGGGGAGTGAATCAATATTATTTTAAACAATTCAAAAATTATCCATCTAGTTACCAAAGAATATTTAACTATTATGAGGAATGAAAGAATGAAAATGTCCACAACATCACTAACACATGAACACTAGGATTTTTATGTGGAAAACCCAAAATGGGAAAAAAAATGGTGAGGATTAGCTCACAATATATTACAACTAGTTATAATATATTACAGAAAGGCTCCCTGCTAGGTGGACTCACTGTTCAGTGAACTCACTATTCACTAAGAAAAGAAAGAGAGAAAGAAGAAATTTTGTGGCTACATAGCCAGGAATTGAATTGATACAAAAATGCATCTAACATATGCAAGATTCAATTCCTTTGAATCTCAAAACACAGATTGGAAACACTTCATTTGACTCATATCACAAATCTCTACTTTTCTTTAGATTTCCATAACTCTTCTTAACTTTTACAACTTATTTTCTCAACTCTACATATTTTCACATCAGTACATGTATTCAAATCATTTACCTATAATAGATCCCTCTTAATTTCACATCACAAATTTAATCTCCATAACCCTTTATATACATTAGGTCAACCAAGCATAGGACCTAAAAGAAAAATACTCCAACTGTTCATCATCATAGGACATGTGGACCTCAAAATATCATGCCATATAGAAAACACAATGCTTTGAAACCTGTTAACATTTTCCCAGAATCGCAAGGTCTAACTCAAATTTGTGGAGGAGTGCAAACTAGATAAGTTATAGCCAATACACAAAAAAATTTCTAAACCTTATATGCTGATCTTCTGTTACTTACAACATACCAATCACTTATCCAAACCAAGTGAAATTATGAATGATGATACTACTGCCAACCATGAACGACATATTAGAACCACAAAAGTAAATCGCTAAGGGAAAACAAATGTAGAAAAAAATATCAGAGGGATCTGTGCACTTAATTTGTCGATGTAAAAAATTAGTAAAAATACTTAACTATTTCTCTGTGTGGATCAAATCCTCTTGCAAATGTCTCTTCTTCAATCATCCATAAGCATGTCAAGAATCACCAAAGAGATCTGTACCAAGCTCTTCATCTCCACAAAAATCATATTCTTCATTATCAGAGCAATGCTAACATCCATCATATAATGTTGACATCAATGAAAACTCATTAATGGAAACCTTCTTCATTCTTTCAACAAATAACACCTTCATTCTATGCAACCAGATACACTGGGATTGACATCCAACACATCAAAACACCTTGTAGAAAACCAAAACACTTGAAACTTCAATGGAAGGTAGATATTAAATATGTAAGTGTGTTCCCAGATCTGCAAGCCAAGAACCTTCACTGAGGAGAAATGTGGAGCAATCTCATTTCTCCTAGACACCCTATTTCACTAGATAGACATTGTGGAAATGAAAATTGTACTCCCTTGTTGGAGATAGTACAATCCATTACCTAATTTGGACCTATTTTGGTACCCTTGCATTAAATACCCTTTAATTCATCATTAATAGGCAGCTAAGACCCGTTTATTTCAGATCTTGAGGCTTATTTCAACTAAAAACCAACAAAATCGACAAAAGCATAATTTTTTTTAACAACCCACTACGAAAATATAGGGTGGGAATCATACACTACCTTGGGCATATGAGTCCCCCTAGGTGGGACTCATATGCCAGAGGTGGCGTATGAGTCCCATTTGGGGTTTTTTAGGGTTTGAGTAGGAAATTCAACTTTTTAATAAATTTTTTTGGTTGATGTCAGCTTTTGAGATATGAATAATGGTAAATTAGATATAAATTCCTATATAAGAAAGCTTCTAAGTCATTTTTCAATCTAAGCAAGCATTTTCAAGATCCAAGAATTCAAAAGTCTTTAAGCATTCTTTCACAAGAGCATTCAAATCTCAAGAGCAAGTAAAGTTGAAGTCTTGGAGTAGGATTAAATTTTTTTTCAGGTCTTCAAGCTCACTTTCATTCAAGATCTAGCATTTTGAAGGGTTGATTATGGTTTTCTATGGTGAATCATGATGGATTCTAGGTTGGGGAGATGCAACTAGCCATCAAGCCAAGCCTAATGACTTGTTTCCTAAGTGATTCCATCCTCCATTATCACTCTACTTTCAGCCTAAGGAAGGTACATTCATCATCATGGCTTATTAGAGTGATTTGACATCTCTCAAAGTGAGTCATTACATTCAAGCTTCATTCATGCATCTCATTCTTACAGAATAGAATAGGGTTGCATTGCATTTATGATTTTCTAATCTTAGAAAAACTTAAGGTTAGGGTTTATGTTCACATTTACCTTCAAGTTTCATTATTTCTATCAAGGTTTAATTACAAAACTAGGGGTTTGACCAAGGCAAACTTCCCATAAGAAAATCGAGTCTATATTCTATTTTGCATGTCTTTTTACAGGTTTAGATTCAGAAATCAGTTTGGAAGGGAAAAGAAGAGATTGGAGCAAATATTTGAACTTTGAATTATTGAAAAAGTTGAGTGAGATTGATACGCTAGGAGTGGTGTACGAGTCTCACTACAAATTTTTTTCTATATTTTTGCAGATCTAGAATCTACACTATCAAAACCTTGTTCTAGACCAGAAACCCTGATCTGGGACTACTACACCCAGACTGGCGTATGAGTCCCAGTGTGCCAAAATTTTAGTGTTTTCAACATTTTAGAGCTTCATTTAGTCTTCTTCTGGTTTTGAGGTGCACACATTCCATCTTGCAATTTTCTATTGTGTTTTACATACTTTTCTAGGTCATTTAGTGAAAAATTGGATTGTATTAGGTTTAAGCATTATATCTTGCATTTCATTTATCTTTCCAAGCCCTAGCTTGGTGGTGAACCCATCCTTAGTTTATAATTAGACCCTAGGACAACCCTATTGCAAGATATCTTTCTTCTTTTCCTATCTTGGATTGAGATCTCCAAGGTTTCCTTCAATGAAATGATTGTGAAATGTATTTGCTCTATGTCCTAAACCATAAGTAGAAAATCCATTTTCCAATGTTTCATTTTGGTGAACCTGCATTTTAAACATCATAATTCTGATTTGGAGTGCATCATCCTAGATCTTTCTTGCATTAACATTGTATTAGTTAATTGGCATTCTAGGGTTTCTAAATATTGCATTAGTGAAAGCACATATAGGTTGCATTTTTTCATCTCAAATAATTGAAAAGCATATGAAAACTACATTTTCATTTAGTCTACAAATCATACAAACAAAAAAGCATAAAAATAACTTGATTTTTTTTTAAATTGTGAAAAAAACCTCTCATCAGGACTCATATGCCCCTATGGGTGATTTAGTCCCAATGCAAATTTTGAACTGCATTTTACAAAATTAAATTCCCTATTTTTGAGATTTTGTTTGTTGTTGATAACTTTTTGTTTCAGTTTGCATAGCTTCTGTTACATTCAAATCATTAGAATTAACATAGTTTACATTAATTGCAATTGCGGATAAAATTAGATTCCTGCACTTTTCATTTTTAGCATTAGTTCATAGTTCAAATAGATTAAATTACATTTGGAATTCGTTAGAAAACAAAACCAAAAACACCTACAAATAGATGAATCACTTGGAGAAAGTATAGTTATTTGACTATGTGAAATCTCTTTTTCCAAGTTAACCTCACCCTCAATCCTTTTAGTAGTGATGGCTTTGACATGTTAGATGAATCCCTTGAGGAGTTCATCTCACAAGGCTCATCCACTAAGGCTTGTCATGAAAAACCAAAACCAAGAGATTTTAATGTGATTCAACCTCAACTTATCCTTTACCCATTATTGGTTCCCAAATCTGCAATCAACTTGAATCCTAAAGGGATTCCAGGCCTTATGGTCAGATTCAAGGAGAGATTTAGCCAACAAATGGGAGATTGAATTAAAACCCCCTCTCTCCCCCGCACTTCAGGCTCTATTAAACCTAGGAGGGTGATCCAAACATTGTGCTTTCAGATACTTGTGTGCCAAAGTATCAAACACAAAGTAAACGGATAATTCTCCTTAAAATGCTTAACATACATTATATTGTAAAGGTTTGGCTAACCTTCACAACAATGTTTCAATTAAACATGAGAGATATGATTCATGATTCATTAAATTCCACACACCCATAACAAGATTGATAAGTAAAGTTTGATTTAAAATATAGTTTCTCACAAACTATCTCAGGAAACTATAACATTAAAAACCAGTGCCTAATCCCATGGTGGAGTCACCTAAACCATAAAGTTTAAAAATCATTACAACATTCACTTTGTCATAATTATGCCTATCATATGATGCATTACACCATTGATACTAGAAACCAAACCGGTCATACTTTATCCATCCAAGCATATGGTTACACAAACCTTTGTTTATGTTCATACAATTTAATTCATTCTTTGAATGAAAGTAACAACATGGAACAAAAATTCATGGAAAAAACAAAAGACAAATAATATAAACTATTGATTTCTTTTATTCACAATCTGTGCAATGTGTACAATGGAGACAACTAACTCATAATATATGATCATTTACATGAAAATATAATAGTGTTGTGAATAAGTTCTCCATTACATGACTCAGACAACTTCAAAAACCTAAAACCAAAAACTATACATTCCAGACCCTATTACAAAATATGTTTTCCAGTGAGAGAAAAAAATGAGCAACCTCTTTTCTGAAACAACAAATCTGCATTTAATGAAAGTGAAAAAATCCTAAATGGAGATCCACTATAGACACCTGGCAACATTCGACTCCATAGATCAATAACTTCCTCCACCACTTGAACAAAAATTATTCTCCTGCCGGGAAGACTTCACTCATCATTTGCACTTCCCTGCAGCTGAAAAAATATTCTGTTTGATGTGATTAACCCTTTGCTGTAAAAATATCCATTTCACCTGTTCACTTACCCTTTACTCCACCTCCAGCTCAAAGCTTCATATTGTCATGGTAGAAAACCTTCATTTTTATAAGGGATTGAAAAATCCCATTTATTCGTGCATTCAACTTTACCATTTACTTGCCCAACACTTTAAGTTTTAGTTTTAACTGTGAGGGCATCCATTTATTTTATCTACTACAACTAAAAACTCTTTGCTCGTGTATTCACCTTCATACTTTAATCTCACTTTCTATTTTAATTTATTGTTACTTCCCAACAATTAAAACTTTATTTTAATTATGAGGGCTTTTACCTTTTCCACCATTTGTTGTAGAGGATTTCTTTTACCAGGCACTTCACCTTTTAATAAATTCATCAAATAATAATATTTGAAACTCCCCGAGCCCCACCAGGCACCTCATACAAACATATCGCACATCATGAATAAAATGAGAGAAATGAGAAAAATAATAGCGATGCCCGATGAAGGTATTGCAGCCAAAGTTTTCGTGAAGGATACAATTCATTTAATCGGGCAAATAAAAAATTATCCATGTATCTTATATTTCACTTTCACACTTTATTTAGTTCACCCTCAGATTTTAATTACTACCACCCACATATCTTTTTCACCATTACGAAACTTTATGAAACCTTTGTTTTAAATGCCAACCATGAGTCCCACCATACTTTACAAACTTTACCAGGCTTTCATTGCATATCGTGAATGCAACAAAAGAAAACAAAAGGTAATAGAGATGGGAAATATGAAACACACGACATCACACATCACAAATGCAAGGAGAAAAGAAGATACAAAACAATGATACACGATAGAGAGGAGTTAGCATCACACATCACGAATGCATTGAGGCAAAAGACCTTCAAATAAACGATGGATGAAGCTCTTCCTCATTTGGCTACACCAAGCAACCCTATCTTCTTCCATTAAAACTGTGCATATAACTTCCAATTCATTTTGCCCAATTCATTCATAGTTGGGTCATTTTTCTAGATGAAAGGGTGTTTTTTTAGCTATCGACAACCAAAATTCATCTCAAACATGCTTGAAATCCTTGTCCAAGCATTGGGAATGGCCATGGGATGAAATTAAAATGTAGAACAACATTTTTGAGCTCCAAAACACCCCCAAAAATGTGATGGAAAGCAAAAAACGTGATTAGCATTCCTCTTTGCACAATACATGCTTGAATTTTCCCAAAACGCCTGAGAGGAACCACCATGAAGATCAAGAGGTGTCAAATCTTTGATGTAGAATAGAAAGTAGGTCAAAATTTTCCTGGGAATGGTGATTTCGCACCATCACTGATTTGATGAGGAAAAGAGACTTCAAATCCGTGATTGGCGAGAAGAAGCTCAGAGTATTGTTTCATGGCTGATTTGATTTGGAAAAGAGACCTTTAATCTGCAATGGGCGATTAGAAGAAACCACCATCACTGATCACCAATTCAAATGTGAAAGACAAACCAAAACCACGACAGGTGATGGAGTTTTTGCCGTGAAGAGTGCTGTCGTGCTTGTTGCTGTGAACTCAACCAATAGAAAGCAAGAATTAAACTTGCTTTTCCTTATAAACATTTGAAATAAACCTTATACTTTCCCTAAATGCCTCTTTGCATGTGCCCAATATTTAAAATATTCATAATATTTTAAATATTAACATTTGAAAACATTATAAAATGGACAAATTTTAATTATGCCTGCAACCGAATTGGAGGAAATTCACTGCAAGCAAACCAGGACACCTGGACTTGTGAATTTTTGCGTGTGATCATAATCAATTATTTAAAACATGGGTTTTAAATCAAATTTCCCCCAAACATAAAAAATTAGGTACCTCCTTTGTAAACTGGTCCCCAGGACGTGTTTGCCACACCCGAAATGCATTAAAATAACACATCATATGATCTCCATTTTTGATGAAAATGGAGCTGGAGACATTTTAGACTAAAAAAAATGGGTCGCCCTTAGAATTTGAAAATTTAAAAGTTTTTGAAACACCAATTTTGGCCCTATCACAGTCAACAACACATTAATTAACCCATCAAAACTCATCTTGGGGACAGGAAACTATAGAGGCATGTAGAAATTTGACCCAAGAACCCAGTGCAACAAATGGCTTGAAAATATTCAACCCGAGGTGCAAGATATTCAATTCTAAAGTGGCTCACTCAAGCATTTCTACAATTTCATCTATTAGAAACCAATTCGAGCACACAAAGTCACCTCCTTGAAAAAATATCAAATCACCTCTTGGGAGGCTACCACTAGAAACAATAGATAATTTAGGTCCATGGTCATGTGTACAAGAGGTCTTTCCTTCAATCATCATTCTTCATGAGATATTAAGAGTCAAACTTGACCTCCTCGAAACATTCTAAAAGTGAAGATGTAAAATCAGAGCAAATTGCATTTGCTTTTGGCTTGGTAAAAATATCAAATCAGCTCATGAGACTCTGAAACTAGACTAGGGAGTATATGAATGTGGGGGGAATTCAGGGCACCAATCCATTTTTCATGAATATCATCCAGTTGTGAAATATCAATTTGAACAGGAGGCAACTTCGTAGGCCTAAAAATTTGCAAACAAAATAGTCCCAGAACCCTCCAGGTTTTCTTTTCAAAACCTTGTAAAAACTCATCATGGGAAGCTGAAATTGGACACACATGTTCACGTATGTCACATGAGTATGCCCACTAAAGGATTTGACATGAAAAAAATTAGCTCCAATTTATGACCCTCCAAATTAGGTCACTGGGGCAGATTTTTCAGGTACATTTATGAGTGTGAAAATCAACTTTTTTAATCATGGACACTCAAAATTTGAAATTTTTGAAGGTGCCATCAGTGGCTTTGACTAGGGACACATGCCCCTTGTGGGAATGGTGAGATTCTAGATCTTTGTGGAGTATAACAAGTGTTAGAACATTGGGTGATAGAGTCTTAATCAAATTTTCAAACCATATTTGATGGCCCCATGCCACCAAATGAAAAGAAGAGCCAATGTTTGCCTCTTTCAAACACCAATCTATTGAAGGAACTGATTTCCCTCTTGACCTACATTTACCTCTGCTATACCACTGCAGCAAATTTGACTTCATTCCTACCAAAGAAAGTGTTAGGTCCCTTTTGAACAAGTGAGAATCTGCCTGATTACAAACAATGCCACTAATATTTCTCACAATTTTTTTGAGCATACCATTACTAATGTAATCTCTGTCATTCTACATTATATAATCAAGTATAAACTAAAAATTCTCATCATCACATGACACATATGTGTTATATTCATTACATGAAATATGTCCATACAGGAAATAACATTCCTTGCTCTTAATCTTATTGTCATGCTTCATCAAAATGCCTCCCAACTGAACTGGAAACTAAAAGAATTCATACTCTTCCAGGTAGCTGGCATCTTGATACTCAAGCTTATCTGCAACATCAATTTCAAATGTGAAACATTCATATGCAATGCCCTCAAGGAACTCATCAACATGTTGCTTGATTTGCTTGAAGCCACATTCTAACCCTATGTCAGATGCATCATCATAGTCCTCAACAAAGAGTGGATTATCTCTACACCAATAAGGATCACCATTTCTCATTTCTAGTGAAGATGGAGGCTAATCAAATAAGGGATTTTCCATTACATTCATTGTTGTCATAAAAGCCTCAACCTCCTTAGCATGAAGGTCCAAATCGTTCAAGTCATCATTGCGCTCAAAATCACTGTAATCACTAGAAGAGTAGATAGACACATTCAACTTCATTCCCATCCTTACATTGTTTAGTACACATATTTGAAACTTTTTCCATATCCACATAATCTGAGATATCATGGTCAAAAAGCTCTTCAAGCTCTGTAGCAATATCACCGAAAAATGGTGGCATCCTATTACTCAATTTCTCATCACAATGAATAACCTAATCATCTGAGAGTGAACTCATGTCATCAATATCTCACATGCAAATTTCATCCTCATTTGATGTAAAACTTTCTAACTCTAAGTATTCATACAAGCTAATATGACTAGTAGAATAACAATCAACAAAATCAGCCTCATGAGTTGAATTTGTATGAATAGGCCCAATGATACCAAGCTCACTATTGATAAAGCTTTCAAACCTGGCAATATTGTAATCAGGACTACATGGTTCTTGATGTTGGGAATATGATGCCATTTAATTGCAATCCTAAACATATTTCATGTATTTCCTAAGTCCTTGGAAAGTGTTCCCCAACACTAAGATTAGAAAGAGATTAAATTCGAATGAAATGAACATGTAAATTGACATTTGTGATTATTCCTCAATGATAGGAACATGTGGGAATGTCCAAGAAGAGCTCTTACAAGATAGGAGCACATGGGGTGCCCACATGGAAGGTCGAACCCACCTTGCTTCAGTTAACTGTTTGGAGGATTCATAATACTTTAGTAATGCATGTTTTGATCCTACAAATTAGGGATTGATATTCACATGAGTGGAGTGGCACTATCAGTTCAACATCAGTTTAGTTTAGTTTAGTTCAGTTATGGTTCAATTATCTTCAGTTGCATGTAGTTATTTTGAGTTGAATGCTTGTTGACTTGAGTTGCATGACTAATGACTTGAGTTGCATGATATATAATAGGTGGATAATTTTAGTTAAGTGGGGATGACCAATCATACATAATGTTTGCATGAATTGGTGGGGAGATATGTTTCAATTAACTAAGATTGACTTGGGACCACCTTGGGCGCCCAAGTTGGCATCTTTTAGTTAACACCTTTTGCATGAGAAGATATTTACAAGGCTTAGTCAAGTGGGCCCATTCTTGGGCACCAACTTTGAGGTGAAGTTCATAAGATATTTTCTTGACCAAAGTTCAATTAAGTGTTCAGTTTGGGGTGCCTAAATTGGGGAAGACTTTGGTTTGACTTCAAATTACATTGTGGAACTCTACTTGCCCAATCTAGGCATAGATTTTTGTGAGGAGCTTTATGCTCTTGTATTGTACAAATATTATGAGTTTTACATGCTTATTATTGCCTATTAATTGCAACAAGTGTATGAGAGTTCCATGAGAGTTTATTGCAAGTTGTGAAGAAGGATTGTTGAAGGCAAGGAAGCATATCAATCAAGGATTGATACAATATTTTATAATCTTGTTCTAAGGTTAAATAAGACAAGCACTATTGATTCTGGTGGAGTTTTTTCCTAAAAGGATTTCTCCACGTATATGTTGTGTCACTTCTATCTCCTTGTATCATGCTTCTACAATTGGTAAAATTAATCTAAATAGATTAATCATACACAAAGAATTGTGATAAATAACACTTAATTAGATCTATAGTCTCATAGTTTTACAAGTTTTAAGCTATAATATTACCTTCATTTTCAACATTTGGTATCAAAGCTAATGGTTGGTTAGGGTTTGGGACACCTTTCTCTTAAAAGTTTGAAGGTTTTTGGCTGTAGTGGGAGCTTTTACTATTGTGTTATTGCAGATTTGTAAAAGAAGTGTGTTACAATGAGTTATACTTCTCATCTAGATATTGAAATATTTAATGGATCTAATTATGAGATGTGGACACTAAAAATGGAGGATCTCCTTGAAGAGAGAGATCAATGGTTAGCTGTTTGTAACGAGACAAGGCCATCTGCAACGATGTCAGATGAGGATTGGGCTAAGCTTGATAAGAAGGAAAGAGGGACCATAAGGTTATTTCTTGCTGATGTTGTTCTCTTGAATGTTTCAGTTGAAGCTACCATATATAAATTGTGGAAGAGGATAGGTGATATCTGTCAAACCAAAAGTCTTACTAATAAGTTGTATCTGAAAATACAGTTATATTCTTTAAATATGAAAGATGGTGATTCTGTTGCACATCATTTAAATGCTTTTAATTTGATTCTAAGTTAGTTAGCATTTGTAGATGTTGTTATGCCTTGCATAATCACCCTATTTTATTCTGGAACAAAATGGGTCCCCCTTCTCTTTTTGCTTTTTGTTGCCGTTGTTTATTGGCTTTGGTCTTGGGAATTTCCTTCATTTTCCTCCTGGGTTTGTATTTTGTTTTATCAGATTTTGGTTCTATCTCGCCCTAACTTGTTTTTCTTCTTGCTAAAAATTGAATGAAATAATCATAAGCAATAATGTATTTTATGATAACGTATCTTATATGTTTGTGAGGATTGATGGAGACTTTGTTTGGCAGGATTAAATCATGCACATGATGATATTTGTCAGGGAGCTTAGTTGGAAAGCATCCCCCAATCCAGTTTGGCATAAAATTCCTCTAAGGCAAGAGTTGACAAGACCTTCCAAAACTCTTGCCAACTAGCAGTGGTTCTATTCATTTTGAAATGCCCCGGTCGGCCAGACAGTTTTAATCGCCATAAGTTTTCATATGTGTCCCCGACATGCTAAAGTCCCACCGACTGATTGAGCACAAGGTTAGCGTCGCTGAAAGATTTGCGCTTGATAAAAGGTCTTTCTGACCCATAAGGTTTCAGCGAAGGGTTATACCTTCGGCATGATTTCTGGCCGAAGAGGCAGAGTCTCGGCGACAAAGGTGGCTTCAGGGTGATGTGTCACTGACAGGGTGGACTCTTGGTGAGGTGAAGCGGCATCGGCGTATCAATTTGGGCTTGCTGAGAAGTCTCGGCGACCGAGTGATGTCTCGCCAAAAGGATGCCTTCGGTATAGGGTTGGCTTTCGCCAGGATGTCCTGCTGACACGGGGAGTCTCGCTGAAAGATTTAAGTTCAGCATGAGGTCTGGCCGAACAGGAAAAGTCTCATCGACATAAAATGAAGGTTTTGGTGAGAGGGAATTGCCTTGGGGTGGCATCTCACTGACTGCTGAATGTCTCGCTGAAGGTTATGCCTTCGGCATAATCTCCTGCCGATAACTGTTCAAAGGTTGATCTTGGGGAGACTTCGAGCGAAAGATTGGCGTTCGGTGTAATGTCATGCCGACGGATAATTTCTCCTCGATAGTTGTTCAAAGGGCCACATCGGGGAGAAATATTTCTATTCGCCAGGAGGTCTAGCCGAAGCGTGGAGGTTTCGCCAAAGGGTTCTCCCTTCGGTGTAATGTCTTGGAAAAGGGAGCTGGTCTCGCCAACATGGAATAGTGGTGCCACACGGGGGAGTCTCGGTGGAAAATTTGAGCTCGAAAGGTCTCGCCAACCAAGAAAGGTCTCGCCAAAAGAAAAGTGAGCTCGGGGAAAACAGGGGGGCTCGCCGTGATGTCCTGCCGACCGTGGGGAGTCTTACCGAAATGAAAGGGGCTCGGGCCTAGCTCGAGATGATTGAAATGAACTCGCTGTGATGTCTCCCTGACCAATGTTGGTCTTGCCGACTAGCTGTAGCCTTGCCAACATGTTTTCTCCCTTTGGTGTAGTGGAATGCGCTCGATGAAAGGTCTCGCCAACCTAGAGGTGTCTCGGCAATAGGACATGAGTTTGGGGAGAGGTCTTCCCGAACACAAAGGAGTCTCCCTGAGATGGGTGTGCTCGCTAAAGGAAGAGAGGCCCAATATGAGGTCTTGCCAAGGGAATGTAGTCTTGCTGATGGTTTTTGTGGTATTGATATAGCTTGTACAACTCGACATGAACTCTTGCCGACCGTTGTGGGTCATGCCGATAACTGCTATAGAATGTAATCACATTGAGGAGACACTGATGGTGTCTCACCGACATGTGATTCTGTGCGAATAACTTTTGACTGCCTAAGGGTCCTACGTGGAGTTTTCTCCACCAATCAGAAGAAGCTAAAAGGGATGATCACTGACAGTTTGACTGATTGACTACCCCTATGAAGGAAATCAACAGAATGTGAATGACATGAACTTACTCTGTGAATGAGCTGATGGTGTTCGAGTCTGAATAGGAAGTCGGATGTTGTCTCTCAAGAAAGGTCAACTTGTAGAAGGATCTGGAGTGGGGAGAAAGGCATGAAGAAAGAGGAAGCCGCGAGTCTCAAGGACACCTGTGGTGTCCACTAGCAGAGATGGATCCGCATTAATGACAATGCTTTAGAGCATTCAAAGCAACCCTTCAAGGAAGTTTGAGGATGGACATAGAGGCATGGAGTAAATGCTATAGTTGCAAAAGATCTACAGATTATATCCTAAGGGAAAATCTTTCACCAACATGGATAGCGAGGATGCCATTCAACGCAACATTAACTCTATTCAAAAGGTCTTAGGGCCGACCTTTTTTGGAGGGAGATATTTTGTAAACCCTAAGGCAGGGGCCAACGCATTATTTTGGGCACATCCAGTATATATGGTATTTTTTCCTTTTTGTAAGGAGGGAGGAATAGAGAGAGATGTAGAGATAAAGAGGAAGAAGAAATAGAGTAGACAGGTCTAGAGATAGATTTTCAAGAGTAGGAATTTTCTGAAGGATAGAGGAGACAAAGCTGCATCCCGATTCTTTGTAATGGGAGCTTCTTTTTTCTTCTTAGTTAGGAGTTAAATTCAACAGAAGCTAGTAATGTATCTTTCCAGTTCTCTTAGTATAGATGGAAACAATTTGGAGTCATGTATTTTCTGTACACTGGTGATTGTGCCAGATTTGTAAATGTTGCTTATCTGTTTCACTAACAATAGAAGCAACCAGATTAAAATCTACTTCATGTTGTGTTCCAGAATGGTGTTTATCCTGAGTTAATCATTTGATTTGAAAAGCTTTCAAGGAATGAAGTTTGATTTTATGTTTTGTTTAAATGGTGACTTGCAATCTGTTATTGAAATCAACACTGTGAATGAATGAAACTATGTGTTAATCACAAGTTAATTTTGTTCTGCAATTTTAGTTATGAATTCCCTGAAAGGTAACAAGTCTGGTTAAGTTGGATGAATTATTATTCTTTTCATTTCCAAGCTTTGATCTATCTTTTTCTGTTTCTTTAAAAACCCCAATTAGAGTAGGTTCAAGTTTATGTTTGATCTTAGAACAATCCAGAAGCTCAACACCAGCAGGCCCCTTGAACATTACTGTTACATTGACCATTGAGCAACATCAGCACAGTTGAGAACCAACTACAAAGACCTTGGGAGCTAAGATATCCATGTGTTGTCTTTCTCTTTTAGGAGAAACAAAATAGTAATATTCTGTTTACACGTTGTGCCATTAGACACGTCAACAGATGTAAAGCTAGAAGATGAAGATAAATGCATTTTATTACTTTGTTCTTTACTAGAATCTTGCAAAAATATAATTGTTTGTAAGAGGTGGGCCTAAGGAAAAGGAACCTAAGGGAGACAAGAAAGGAAAGGGTAAGTCCTAAGGATAGTCTAAAACCCTTGGTAAGAGTAAGGTAAAGTGTTGGAGCTATGGGAAAATAGGACATGTAAAGAAGGATTGTAAGAACAAAAAAAAGAGTTCTGATGCTTCTATAGAGAAATCCTTGGATGACGGTAATGATGCATTGATAATTACATCTAATACTATTAGTGATGACTCTTGGCTTATTGATTGGGGTTGCTCCTATCATATGACTCCTAACAAGGAGTAGTTCACTAATTATACAACATATGATGGAGGGAATGTCTTCTTTGGAGATAATAGCACAAAAAATATTGTGGGAAAAGGAGAGGTAAAGTTGTGTTTCAGTGATGGTAGGGTTAAGACCCTTAATGATGTTTTACATATTCCAGGACTTGCTAGAAATCTACTTTCTGTATCTAAGTTCAATGATTCTAGAATGCATGTGACATTTGACAAAGGTGGTTGTAGATTGGTGAAAGGGAATATGGCAGTTGCTAAAGGATCTCAGATTGGGACTTTGTTTAAGCTTAATACCTCCAATTTGAATAAATAGCCAATCTAACTGAAGCTGAAAATACATCTATGTTGTGGCACCATAGATTGGGTCACATTGGTGAAAAAGGTCTTAGGACCATTCTTAATAAGAAATTGGTTGATAGTATTCCTGATTATAATATTGGAAAAAATGATTTTTGTGAGCATTGTGTGTTTGGAAAGCAATCTAGATTTTCATTTCCTAATGGAACAAATAAAGCTAAAAGATTATTAGAGATTATTCATTTAGATGTTATGGGTCTTGTGGATATTGACTCTATTGAAAAATCTATATATTATGCGACATTTATTGATGATGTCTCGAGATACACTTGGATCTATTTTATGCATAAAAAATCTGATGTGTTCAATAAGTTTAAAGAATTTAAGGCTTTAGTTGAGAACCAATCAGATCATAAGATAAAAGTGTTGAGATCAGATAATGGTGGTGAATATTGTTCTAAGGAATTTCATGATTATTGTAAGCATGCAGGAATTGTGAGACAAAAAACTACTCCATATACACCTCAATAAAATGGAGTAGTAGAAAGGATGAATTAAACCTTAATGGAAAGAGCTAGGAGTATGTTAAGTAATGCTAAGCTAGATCAGTGCCTTTGGGCCGAGGCTGTAAGTATTTTTTATTTAATCAATAGTTCTCCTAGTTCATCTATTGAAGATAAAACCTCTTATGAAATGTGGTTAGGTAGGAAACCTAGTGTTGCACATTTAAGGATCTTTGGTTGTGAGGATTTTGTTCATGTTCCTAAAGAAAAGCGGTCTAAGTTGGATCCAAAAGCACATAAATACATATTCATAGGTTATGGTGAAAATGTAAAAGGTTACAAGCTTTGGAATCCTCTAACCCGAAAAATTACTTTATCTAGAGATGTGATTTTCAAGGAATTTAGATCTTATACAGGAGAACAACCAAAGTAGAGGGATACTTCTTGAACAATGCATTTTGAGACAAATATTGAGAAGCATGAAGATGAACATGTTGAAGAACAATTGGATGGATTGGATAAGGAGAGTTCACAGAGTTTTGAGATAGATGCTCATGATGAGCATATTGAGGAACAAGAAGAACCTTCTTTGAGAAGATCCACAAGACAACGAAATCCCATTGATAGGTATAGCCCACCTAATTTCCATTCTATATTTTCTTTGATGAGTACTAATGATGAACCTAGATCTTATAGGGAAGCTTTGTCTTCAGATAAGAACAAACTTTCGTCACAAGCTATGCATGAGGAAATGGTTTCCTTGGATACTTGTGACACATGGCATCTTGATAGTTTTCTCAAAGGAAGAAAGGCCATTGGTTGTAAATGGATCTTAAGAAGAAAATTGGAGTAGATGGTAATCTTGAAAGGTACAAGGCTAGATTAGTAGCAGAGGGCTACTCCCAAAGAGAGGAAGTTTAATTTAATGAAATATTCTCTCTTGTTGCTAACTTAACTTCTATTAGATTCCTTTTATCTATTGCTACTGCTTATGATTTTGAGATAGAGCAAATGGATATGAAAACTGCTTTCTTACATGGGGATCTTGATGAGGAGATTTATATGAGGCAACCTGATGGTTTTGTTGTAAAAGGAAAAGAATTATTGGTTTGCAGGTTAAAGAAATTGTTATATGGATTGAAACATTCACCTAGAATGTGGTACCAGAAGTTTGATGCTTTTGCATTGAAAATTGGTTATGTCAGGAGTGAGGAAGATCATTGTGTTTACATAAAATTTATTGATGATCAACTTTTAATTATTATCTTGTATGTCGATGACATGTTGTTTATTGGTAACAAGAAGGTAATGATTAAAGAATTGAAGGTACAAATCTCTAGCACATTTGAGATGAAAGATCTAGGGGTTGCATAATATATCCTTGGTATGAAGATCAACATAGATAGAGGTAACAAAAAGCTTTGCATAAGTCAAAACAACCATGTTGATACTATTTTGAAACGACTTAACATGCATGATAGTAAACCAATTAATAATTCTTTACCAGTTGGCACAAAGTTAAGTTTAGACATGGGTCCTAAATCTTATTTTGATCATGAGGAAGTGTTTGAAATTCCATATGCTAGTGTAGTTGGTTGCTTGATGTATGCAGTGGTTTTCACAAGACCAGATATAGCCCAAGAAGTGGGAGTTCTAAGTAGGTTTATGTCTAACCCTGGTAAAGAACATTGGACTTATGTTAATAGGGTGTTTAGATATTTACGAGGTACTTCTGATTACTATTTGGTTTATCATGGTGCTAATGATATTGATATTATACTCAGATCATTGGACATACATGGTTTTGTTGATTTAGATTGGGAAGGAGACCTGGACAGTCAGAGGTTGACAAGTGGCTATGTGTTTACTTTGGTTGGAGCTGTAGTTAGTTGGATGAGTAAGAGGAAACCCACAGTTGGTTTTTCCACCACATTAGTAGAGTACATGACTACTACACATGTCTCTAAAGAGGTAGTTTGGTTACAGAGACTTGGGAAAGGTAATGGTTTTAATTGAAAGCAAATTAGACTTGAATGTGATAGCCAAAGTGCTATTTGTTTAGCCAAAAATCCCATGTATCATGCTCGTACTAAGCATTTTGATGTTTAGTATCACTTTGTGTGAGAAATGGTTGAGATTGGGAAGGTATTGATTGAGAAAGTTGACACTTTGATCAATTGCAAATTATCTTACGAAACTAGTTCCTACAGATAAGTTCTCTTGGTACAGGAAGGCCATTGGCCTTGAGTCTTGTACTTGATTTATAATAATGATTCCTTGTTTAGAATAATTGCAATGTATAATGTCAAGTGGAAGAATGTTTGGAATAGGATGCTATTTAATTACAATCTAAACATATTTCATGTATCTCCTAAGTGCTTGGAAGGTGTTACCCAACACTAGGATTAGAAAGAGATTAAATTCAAATGAAATGAACATGTAAATTGACATTTGTGATTATTCCTAAATGATAGGAACATGTGGGGACATACAAGAAGATCTCTTACAAGATAGGAGAACATGGGGCACACACATGGAAGGTGGAACCCACCTTGCTTTTATTAACTATTTGGAGGATTGATAACACTTCAATAATGCATGTTTTGATCCTAAAAATTAGGGATGATATTTACATGAGTGGAGTGACACTATTAGTTTAGTTTAGTTCAATTATGGTTCAGTTATCTTCAGTTGCATGTAGTTATTTTGAGTTGAATGCTAGTTGACTTGAGTTGCATGAATAATGACTTCAGTTGCATGAAAAATAACAGGTGGATACTTTCAATTAAGTGGGGATGATAAATCATGCATAATGTTTTCATGAATTGGTGGAGAGATATGTTTCAGTTAACAAAGATTGACTTGGGACCAGCTTGGGCACCCAAGTTGGCATATTTCAGTTAACACCTTTTGCATGAGAAGATATTTACAAGGCTCAATCAAGTGGGCCCATTCTTGGGCACCAACTTTGAGGTGAAGTTTGTAAGATATTTTCTTGACCAAATTTTAGTTTGGGGTGCCTAAATTGAGGAAGACTTTGGTTTGACTTCAAATTACATTGTGGAACTCTACTTGCCCAATCTAGGTGTAGATTTGTGTGAGGAGCTTTATGATCTTGTATTGTACAACTCTTATGAGTTTTACATGCTTATTATTGCCTATTAATTGCAACAAGTGTATGAGAGTTCCATGAGAGTTTATTGCATGTTGTGAAGAAGGATTGTTGAAGGAAAAGAAGCATATCAATCAAGGATTGATACAATATTATTGTAATCTTGTTCTAAGGTTAAATAATACAAGAACTATTAATTCTGGTGGAGTTTTTTCTCGAAAGGGTTTCTCCATGTATATGTTGTGTCACTTCTATCTCCTTGTCTCATTCTTCTACAATCTTTTGTCTTTCTACAATTGGTAAAATTGATCTAAACAAATTAATCATACACAAAGAATTGTGACAAAGAACACTTAATTAGATCTATAGTCTCATAGTTTTACAAGTTTTAAGCTACAATATTACCTTCATTTTTAACACTTACATGTTGAATGATGAATACATGATCTCATTATCACTCTTATCATCAAACAAGTCACTAGATTCATCTGAACCATAAGACTATAGATGGACCCTCTCTATGATCACATCACTGTAACAACTAGTATCTCCATTACATGGTGTGATATGCCAAATATCTGAAATTGTTTCCATCTCTTTATTAGCTGCATCATGTAGTGCATTTGAAACTTCATGAATGTAATCCATAGGTGCATACACCACATTATTTGGATGCTCACTAAATTTTTTCCTATCAACATGAGGAATAATCATGGTTTGGGACAAGTCTTCCTCACTCACATCATTGTTTGAATCATAGCCCATAACAGGGCTAGTGTGATCAACATTATGGAATGATGTATAAGCTAAAAAAATAGGGGTGTAAGTGCTCTGATATCCATTTTTAATTTTTGACTTACATCTTTCATCAACATTTGATGTCTCAGGGAAACAAACACTTGTAGACAAATAACTCCTTTGCATTCCATATTTAAAGTTGTTTCCAATGTTCATGGCTATCCCATAGGCTTGATGCAAGGTTTTAGGATCCTTATCTCCCAATAGATAGCTCATCTTGTTATCAAAAGATCCCAAATAAACAACCAAACATACTGTATCACTTAGTATCAAAAACTCAAGAATATCCCTCAATGTTTTAGCAAATCTTCGGTTAAATGTTGGAACCATCTTGTCCTTTTCTTTCTCAATGCTCATAAATTTATTGAGCACAAAACTAGTATTGATTATTTCACCAAATTGCTCCATGAACACTGCTTTGAACTCATCCCAAGAACAAACACAGCATGCTGGTAAATCAGGGAACCAATCTCTTGCATCTCCTTTCAAAGACTGAAGAAACAACTTTATGATCACATCCTCATGATCTATCTCATAGTCATCCATTAAATTGTTGAATTCTTGTAGATTATTTCTTGTTGATTCATTCTTTGTACCGCTGCATTTTGGTAACTTATCTCTAATGTCAGATGGAATAAAATTTGGGTAACCATTAATGCTACTAAAATTGATGGGTCTATATCTTTCAGTGTTAAAACTTCTTTGAAAACCTGGCAAGGGCTGATCACAAACCATGGTTGCACTACGAACCATACAAGGATGCATATATTGATGCACTTTGATATGCCCTTTTAATTTTTTTTAGAGTAATGCAACAATTATGCACATAATTCCTAGCTTCCTTATACAACATATGACCTTAAACCATTTACAAAGTATGACATATGGCTTCAACTATGTTTAAGGTCTATTCACCTTGAGTAACTCTAAGCAAAAAGAACATACTTATACATGATGCTAATTGCAATTTTTATCTGAAGTATGCAAATTCAATATTACTATCCTTTCCCTTTCTTAGTGCTATTTCACCTAATAGGGAATTTTTTTTTTCAAGACTTACAAATATGGTTTTCATATATAAATTTATCTTTCTTAAAAACCAAAATCTGAAGAATACCTAGATATGTGCAGCTGCTGCGAATTCTTCTTTCCGATTGGAAATATTTGTAGATCTGAGACGTCTTCACATCTTTATCAGGTTCTTTTGACAGTCACCATCTCTTTTCATAGAGAACTAAACTTCAAACAACATGAAGCTCCTTGAAAAATAAATTTCATTATGGGTCTTGTCCAACAACAGAGTCATACATAAATTCTTTGAAAATTGCTGCAACAAAACCACTTCAAGGTCTGAAAACTTCTCAATATTTGAACCAGATGTTTAGATTCACCAAATTCTTGATTCTGTGATATGATAGTTTGCACTAGAGGTTTAAAGCTCTCCCCAGCAGAGTCACCAATCTGTTGGTGACTCGGATGGGCAAATAAGATTCCACAATTGTCAAGATCTAGTTACAAACTATTTTGAAACTTCAATGACTCTTTAAGGTAAGATGATCTTCAAGTAAATCCCCAGCAGAGTCACTAATCTATTGGTTCCCAAATCTACTATCAACTTAAATCCTAAAGGTCTGTCAGGCCTTATGGTTAGATTCAAGGAGAGATTTGGCCAACGAGTGAGAGATTAAATTTAAACCTGCTCTCTCCTTTGCACTTCAATATTTGTTAAACTTGGGATGATCCCAACAATGTGCTTTTAGATACTTGTGTACCAAAGTGTCAAACACAAAGTAAACAAATGATTCTCCTTCAAATGCTTAACAAACACAATATTGTAAAGGTTTGGCTAACCTTCATAGCAATTTCTAAATTAAACATGAGAGATATGATTCATTAAATTCCACACACCCATAACAAGATTGATAAGTAAATTTTGATTTAAAATATGGCTAATCACAAACTATCTCAGGAAATTGTAACATTAAAAAAAGTGCCTAATCCCAGGGTGGAGTCACCTAAACCATAAAGTTTAAAACTCATTACAACATTCACTTTGTCATAATTATGCCTATCATATGATGCATTACACCATTGATACTAGAAACCAAACCATTCATAGTTTATCCATCCAAGCATAGAGTTACATAAACCTCTATTTATGTTCATACAATTTAATTCATTCTTTGAATGAAAGTAACAACACAAAAAACACATTCATGGAAAAACCAAAAGACAAATAATAGAAACTCTTGATTTCTTTTATTCATAATCTGTGCAATGTGTAAAATGGAGACAACTAACTCAGAATATATGATCATTTACATGAAAATATAATAGTGTTGTGAATAAGTTCTTCATTACATGACTCAGACAACTTCAGAAACCTAAAACTAGAAACTATACATTCGAGACCCTGTTACAAAATATTTTTTCATGTGAGATAGAAAAGAATGAGCAACCTCTTTTCTGAAACAACAAATCTGCACTTAAGGAAAATGAAAAAACCCTAAATGGAGATCCATTGTAGACACCTGACAACATTCAGCTCCATAGATCAATAACTACCTCCACTGCTTGAAGAATCCCATTTGCAATCTGTTTTCCTGCTTCATGCTTGACTTGCCTTGTAATAGAAAATATTCTCCTACCAGGAAGACTTCACTCCTCATCAATTTCCCTTCCTTGCAGCTGAAAGAATATTCTGTTTGTCATGATAAACCCTTTGCTATAAAAATATCCATTTCACTTGTTCACTTACCATTTAATCCACCTGTAGCTCAAAGCTTCATATTGTCATGGTAAAAAACCTTCATTTTTTTAAGGGATTGAAAATCCCATTTATCTGTGCATTGAACTTTACCATTTACTTTCCCAACACTTTAAGTTTCAGTTTTAATTGTGAGGGAATCCATTTATTTTATCCGCTGCAGCTGAAAACTCTTTTCTCATGCAAGATATTCAATTCTAAAGTGGCTCACTCAGGCATTTCCGCAATTTCATCTATCAGAAACCAATTCAAGCACATGAAGTCACCTCCTTGAAAAAATATCAAATCACCTTTTGGGAGGCTACCACTGGAAACACTAGATAATTTAGGTCCATTGAGCATGTGTGCAAGAGGGATTTCCTTCAATCATCATTATTCATGATATATTAAGAGTCAAACTTGACCTCCTCGAAACATTCTAAAAGTGTAGATGTAAAATCAGAGCAAACTGCATTTGTTTTTGGCTTGGTAAAAATATCAAATCAGCTTGTGAGACTCTAAAACTAGAATAGGGAGCATATGAATGTGGGGGGAATGTAGGGCACCAATCCATTTGCTATGATTATCATGTAGTTATGAAATATCAATCTAAACAGGAGGCAACTTCGTAGGCCTAGAAATTTGCAAACAACAAAACAGTCCCAGAACCTTGTAGCTTTTCTTTTCAAAACCTTTTCAAAACTCATAATGAGAAGCTGAAAATAGATACACATGTTCACATATGTCACATGAGTATGTCTACCAAAGGATTTGACATGAAAAGCAATTGGCTCTAATTTATGACCCTCCAAATTAGATCACTGGGGCAGATTTTTCAGGTGCGTTTCTAAGTGTGCAAATCAACTTTTTTCTTCATGGACACTCAAAATTTGAAAATTTTAAAGGTGTCATCACCCACCTTCACATTAAAATAAAACTCAAAATAACCTTTTTACACTCTTGAACCACCTAAGAACAATGTTTTGCAGCAATTAAGTCATAATACCATTGCTCATACATATAACATTAGAAACAATCCACAACCAAAACAACCAACTATAACACCTTTACCTTTGCCTAATCCCATGTTGCCTCGTGCTCCTCATTTTCATTTGCATAGTGGGAAGGAGTATAATCTTGTTGAACAACTTAAGAATACTCCTGCAAATATTTCCCTATGGTACCTAATTCTGAATTCACCTAATTATCACACTATGCTTCAAACAATCTTACAAGTAGTGGTTCCCCATGGTACAAACACAAATGATGCAGTATTTCTAATAAAATGAATGAACATAGTCAATGTAGACATTTCCTTTCATCAACATGAGCTACCTCCTTTGGAATTGAGAAAGAAACATGATGTCTTCATGATAATAACTAGGTTCAATAAAACGGGAATAAAAAGAACCCTTGTCGATAATGGCTCTGCTCTTAATGTGTGCAGTGGGAATATTCTAGATAGAATTGGAATGGAAAAATAAAAATTTAACTTAATTCCTTATCAATCCGAGCATTTGACAATGTAGGAAAGCAATCGCTTGTGATAACTTTACCTATTATAGTTGGAAAGGCTACCTTACAAACTCCTATTCATGTTATGCCTCATGATCTTTCATATAATCTTCTTTTAGAAATACTTTGGATTCATGAGATGCATGTGGTGCATTCAAATCTTCATTTCATCATGAAGTATGCCTATACCAATAAGGTATACCAAGTTGAAATAGACGCCGATCCTGAAAGTTGCTTACAAGTTGACAAAGAAATGAAAAGTCCTCTAAACACATTAATTCCAACATCAAACATAGAACCTAAGAAAGAAGAAAGACAAGAGATGGAAATAGTGTCGTTCAAGTTATTGGATGATGATTGGGGTTTCCTTAGAGTTCACACCCTCATTTATGGGAGAATACATAATCACAAGTAAAGAAGATGAAAAGAAAAAACAACCAATGGTAATGCCAATGCAAAATTCAGAAGAAAACTCACAAGAATCTACCTCATCTATTCTAGAAGAAGACATAAGCTATACAAAAAACTTTGATGAGATAGATTATCAACAACCACGAAACCCGAAAGAAATGGAAACAATTTATGGGAAAGGCTATGAGTTCATGAAACAACTTGGTTATACTGGAAAAGGATATGGAAAGAAAGAACAAGGTATCCATGTTCCTATAGAGCCTAATACACAAGAAACAAAAATAAGTTTGGGATATTGCTCTTCTAAGATCACGCAAGCAACAAAAAGACCCTCGCTAAACATCAACACCATCATGTGTAATCCTAAAACAACTCTCACCTTGAAGCATCCAGAATTGATTGATACAACTTGTGAAGCATCATTAGAGTTTTTCAAAGATCAAGAAGCCTTGAAAGAAATGCTAGGAGTTTATGACATACCATTTACCTCTCCTAAAAAGAAATGGGTTACATGTGCTATGATTAGTACTAAGAAAAAGGCTGGAGAAGAGTAAAGTAATGAGATTGACATGAACAAAGAAGAATGCAACCCTGAATTTCCAAAACAAAATGCACTTCCTTTGGGAGATACCATGGATATACCGATGGATATTAACAATGGAGAAAAAGTGATTAAGATAGGAAAATTCCTTGATGATGAAGAACAAGAGGACCATGCAAATTTACTTCATGACTTTCCCAAACTTTTTTCTTGGAATTATTCAGCTATGTCAGGAATTGACCCTAATATTATGACACACAACATAGTCCTCACTGGAAATGATAAACTGTTTAGACAAAAGATTTGAAAGATGAACCCTAAGATAGCCTTGTTGGTTAAGGCTAAGATTGAGAAGCTCCTTGAAGCTAGTTTTATACAACCTATAGACTATTCTCCTTGGATCTCGAACATTGTCACAGTCGTGAAACCCGACAATTGTATTAGGATGTGTACAAAATTTCATGATTTGAATAAGCAATTTTTAAAAGATGACTTTCCCCTTCCTAATATCGACATGGTAGTAGAATCGATTGCGGGACATGCTTTGTTGTCATTCATGGATGGATTTTTTAGATATAATCAAATATTTATTAACCCTCAAGATCAATATAAAACAACATTTACAACTTGGGGAACATTTTTTTGGGTCATGATGCCTTTTGAATTGAAGAATGTAGGCACAACATATCAATGAGCTATGACAATGATATTTCATGATTACATACATAAGATTTTGGAAGATTATGTTGATATTTTAGCCAAATATTTGACTCATCAAGACAATGTGAATTTCCTTCATAGGATCTTTGAGGGAATGCAAAGATATAACATGTGATTGAATCTGAAGAAGTGTGTCTTTGGTGTAGATAGTGGAAAAATTATGGGTTTTATCATATCTCACAAAAGCATTAAGGTGGACGTGAAGAGAATTGTTGCTATAGTTAACATGCCAACTCCTAGAAACATTTCTCAATTATACACTTTACAAGGAAGAATTTAGGCTATCTGATGTTTCATAACATCCTTAGCGGATCAAACGTTACCATTCACACATCTCCTTAATAAAGATGTTTAATTTAATTGGAAAGAGGATTGTAAATAGGATTTTGAGAGTTTGAAATATTATCTTGTCCTTCCACATGTCTTACAACCTACTATGCAGAACAAACCATTTATCCTTTATATGTCAGCATCAACCCATGCTCTCGCAACATTGTTGGCTCAACAAGATGAAAATGGTAAAGAAAATCCTATTTATTACATTAGTCAGACTTTGATTGATTATGAGAAATGATACACAATGATAGAAAAATAATGTTTTCCTCTTGTATTCACTACAAGTAAATTGAGACATTACTTACTAATGCTAACATACACGTGATGATGAAATTTGATCCTTTAAGACATCTTTTCACTAAAATAGATTTATTAGGATGCTTAGCTAAGTGCGTGATGTTGTTAACCGAGTTTGACCTTAAATTTATTTCACAAAAATCAATTAAAGGCCAAGCCTTGATCGACCAAATAACTGATGGTCCTTCTCCTTTGGCATTACCCCATAATGATTCATTCCCTAATGATAACGTGTTGACAACTGAAACTAATACATGGGAGTTATATTTTGATGGATCTAAGTGTAGAACTGGCTCTGGTGTAGGGGTTATAATAATACCACCCACTAGAGAGCCTATTCCCTTGTCTTATCATTTGAACTTCTTATGTACAAACAACACTACCAAGTATGAAGCATTGCTCACTGGGTTGTGTGCCGCTTTAATTATGGGACCTCGAGACATTATGATATTCAGTGATTCACAATTGGCTATTAAACAAATAAATGGAACATATCAAGTGAAGCATGACAAATTATCAAAATACAAGGATCTTACAATGAATTTGTTAGAGAAGTTTTAATCATTTACCATTGATAACATCCCTTGAAAGGATAATCAACATGCAGATGAAATGGTGAGTGTGGGTTCCCTTATATCTCCTCAAGATCCTTCAAAATAATTCACATTTATTGTGCATACATGTATGAAACCATCAATCGAACATAAAGTATAATTATTATCAACAACCATGGAAGACTCGAGTGAATGGTACAATTTGATATTTAATTATTTGAAAGATGGTACCTTTCCTAAGCTGACAACTAATAACATGCATGTTCACCTTTGAAAACTTGCATCTAAGTATATAATTCTCACTAATGTGTTGTATCGAAGGTCATTTGATGGTCTCTTACTTAGATGCCATAAATAATATGAAATTCCCATAGTGCTAGAACAAGCTCATGCAGGTGGTTGTGGAATTCACTCTGGAGGAAGAACATTAGTCCAAAAACTAACCTGCATAGGATATTATTGGAGACATATGGAACAAGATTTCTTTGCATATGTTAAAAGATGTCATAAATGTTAGGAACATAGCAATTTGATTCATGATCTTGCCTCTGAAATTTGAGATCAAGTTCCTATTTGGACCTTTGTGGTTTGGGGTCTATATCTCATTGGAAAAATATCACCACCTTCCTCCACCAAAAATACATTCATAATCACTATGAAAAACTACTTCACGAAGTGGGTAGAAGCAATTCCCCTTTGTTCAACAACAACTGATGTGATATGTTGTTTCATATTGGAGCACATTATTGCTCTTTGAACTTCCTTCTGCGTTAGTTTCTGACAATGGGACACCATTTAAGAATAATGACATGAAGAATTTCTTAGAAACATTTAACATACATTACTTTTCAACACCCTACTATCTGCAATCCAACGGTCAAGCAAATTCAACTAATAGAACCCTCAAACAAATCTTAAACAAAACTATTAGCAAACATAATAAGGATTGGCACACATAGCTAATATATGCAATACGGGCCTATCACACGAATGTTAGATTATCCATGGGGACTACACCTTATAATCTCATCTATGGTACTGAGGCAATAATGCCCTTGGATTTAGAGATTCCTACATCAAGAATCACTCTTCAAGGACTTATTGATGATAATGCTTATAAAGAACAATGATTACATCAACTTGAAATGCTCGATGAACAATGAATTAACGCTCTTGATCACCTTCAAGTTTACTCTAGGAGAAAGCAGTGTAGTTATAATGAAAATGTTATCCCTTGATCATTTAATAAAGGTGATCTGGTGTTATGTGAGAACCAACATAATGTTAATGCTTCCTCGACTGAAAAAGGAAAATTCAGCCCTAATTGGTTAGGACCTCATACAATTAATACAAGTTATGGGTCTAACACATACACATTAATAGAAATGGATGACACACCTCTTAAAGAATCTATTAATGTCATGCATTTGTGTTGGTACTACGTCTAATCTTCTTGAATAGTGTGAATAATAAATCAATGGTGTTAGAGTTAGTAGATGATCATCCACGTGCTCTCGCATTGCTTCATTCTTGACAAACAATTATTTGGATGTATTGAGTACTAAAGTAATTATTTAAATTAACTTTTAGATGGTTACTTTAGGTTTCATGCTATTCAAGTGCATCTTGTGTGTTATGTTAGATTAGATCCTTAAATGCATTTAATGTTCTTTAATTAGATCATAGGTGTATTTAATTTAGCATAACATAATTAATCACAATGTTGCATCTAAGAGAAACTAGAATAAGTTTTAATTAGATCACATAAAACATGTCAAATCATGGAGACATGTTAGCAATTAGGATTTCACCCTTAGCCAAGTTAGACTTGCCTATCCTGTTGCAACATGGAAACACTCTTAGATTTGTGGGTAAATCTATTGGTGAGAGTGAATCTTTAGAGTGGGATGGTTCCCTCAATAAAACACCTAATCTACTAGACGTTCAAGGAAAAGGGGTAGAAGGAAAAACTAAAAAATAGAGATCCTAAACTAAGGTGATTCACCAATGATGAGAAGATTCTGACAATTTTTTCCACTCACAACAAGACCTCCAAAACTCCGATTTTCACATTCCCACCCTAAACACATAATCCAAAAGTGATTTGCATAGAGGTTAATCAAACATAACACATAATGCAACCTAAATCACATGAAACCATTTCAAACAAACCTACAATTACAAGACATAAGAATGATTTTGCATTTGAATCACCACTAATATCAGATTGTAAATGTAAATTTGGACGAGTAGGTGAGAAAAGAAACTCTGCTATTTTATTGAACTGAAGGAGTGACAATTTTGGAATATGAGTACATCAACCAGTTTACAAAACTCTCTCAGTGGATAGGAGAGCAAGAAACCATCGATCTAAACTTTTGAAAAATCATAATTTTTTCTAACTTATAGCCTTCAAGTGTCACCATAGTGAAAATAGCCAAAAATCAGCTTCACTGCATCTGTGAATAGCAATTTTTCCCATTTTCGAGCTTAGGGAAAAAGCCTAAAAAATAGTGTCATAAAATACTCCAAACAACACCAAAAAGATAGAAACTTTCCACCTCCAAGGGGTTGATCCAAAAAGTCTACAAAATCAGGTGTAAACAGCTGGAAACTAAAGAATGGAAACTTCAGTTTGCCTCTTTTTCTCCAAATTCAACCAAGTGAACTCAAATTAAAATGGAAACTTTCAGTGAGGACTCAAGTACTGCCTTTTAATAACAATTAATTAAGTAATTCATAGGAATATTTCTTAATTAATGTTTTACAATTTGCAGTTTCAAAATAGAAAGCCATATTACATTCACTTTTGATGCCAACTTGACTTCAATTACTCTGATTTTATTTCTCCATTTGAACTCAAATATTCTAATTTTTGCAATTATGAGTAAAATTTCATACTTTGCAAAAATAAAAATATTTAAAACAAGGCTCCTATCTACTTGATTTTTCTATAAAAAATTAAAAAAAATATTAGGCACTCATCAGATATGTCTATCAAAGCTCCAAGGGAAACTCTAAAATGTTCAAGACTTAGGCAAAACTTCAAAAACCCCTAAGGTCATTGTCTTGATTTTTAAACAATGCATTAATATCTCCCAAGGTTTAGAAGGCTCCCCTAAAATGGACAAGACATATGTGATTTTCTATAAAAATCAAAGAAAAATATTAATGCTAGGCTCGACCTAGGCATAACCATTCACAAAGGCAAGACATATATGATTTAAGGAATTTAATTTTTTAAAAGAATGTGATAAAATCACATTCAACTTAGGGCATGGAGAAAACCCTAGCATCAAAACCAAAATGAAGCCCTAAATTTTCTCATCATTTTACTTGCCTGACTTTGGAGAAGAGGGCTCTGCATTTGGCCGCCATGGAAGTTAGGGTTTTGAGGCTGGAACTCCACTATTTGAGTTGCTTTCTCTGTCATTCATGTCAAATTTTATTCTACATTCGATAGTAAGCTGCTTTTTTGCATTTTGATGCATTTTTCACTCTGTTTGAAAGAGAAATCAGGCCTAAAGGCCGCGGCCATAACTGATTTTTTAATGCATTTTATCTCTTTTGTGTTTCTTGTTGTATTGTATTGTTTGGCTGCCATGAGAGGGTTGTGTTCAAGCTTTTGTGAAGGCTTGGCCATAGACTTGGACTGGTTTTCTTCACTCACAACTATGGTAAGCTCCATTTCTTTCCTTCATTGTGCATTTCCCTCTTAAATATGCTCGACTTGAGCTCATTTCGCAAAAAAAGTGAAGAATGAATGATTTCTTTATGAGTTTGACCATTGCATGGCCGTAGCCTCACAATATGTGTTCTTTTATTTTTGCAAAAATACTCTCTTTTTGGGCTTGACCCATGATGTGCAATGGTATTACTTGTTAAATGAAGGAATTCTTTGTATCTATGCAACTGTTCTTTGGGTTTTGAAAACCCATCATGGTTGTGGCCATTAGTTTCAATATCTCCATTTTATGAGAGCTCCAATGTTGGCATGAGCTCAAACCCTTGTTGCTTCTCTTGTATTTTGCATTTTGAACACAAAGCCCCAAAAGGGTATCGCCATTTGTGAAGAAAAACACTCTCTCAGGCTGCAACCATGAGAGTTCAGTTGGGTTTATTTGCATTCTTGTATGAGCTCAAACTACCCATTATCTCTGTATTTTGATGTCTTAAAACATAAACCCATGTGGGTTTCTTCCTAAAGCTCAAAATTGGTTCCATTGCATTTGTTTCCACTTCTAAACCCTAGCTTGTTTGACATTGGCTCACTATTTTTGAAAAGCAATAATGACTTGATTTTTTCAAGTGTAGACTACTATAGCTTCATTGAATTGTAGGCTCTACTTTACTAAGAAATTATTCATAATGAAAAAGGCTATTTCTTTGCATTTTTTAGTTTCTGTAAGACATGTTGCTCCAATGATATTTGTAATCTTTCTTTTCACTGCATATGTTATTAGCAATTACTTGATTTCATTTTTGCTTGAAGTGCATAAACACAATGAAGCTTAAACACTATTTGATACTTTTGAGTTGCTTATCAAACAACATGTTTACTCATACTCTCCATGCAATTTCTCATTCACTATTTAACATGATTTGCAATGACATTTGCACACACTTGTTTAATGAAACATACATAAAATATCTATTTACTCTCGAGTGCACTGCATATTGATACCTCTATTTCACTTTCTTCCTTTGCAAGGTTGCATTCAACCATCATGGTATTTTTCTGCAAGACACTTGCTGTCCATTATCACCCATTCTATGCACTTGAATGTTTCAAAAAAATGCACATCCAGTTTCACTTTCATCATAGTTTCATGTGGCAATGCAATAAGATAGTTTTTATGTCTGTAGCATCAATTATATTGAAACCAGCCTTGAGTTTCTTTGCAGTCCATTGCCATTAATGATGTTGTTCCAAGTTACATTTGCAGCCACTTAGTGTATTGTGATTTCAATTAACAATGCTTCTTTCTCCTTTACTTACTTTGGCTTTCATACTCCATTTACAACCACTTGAATTATGTTTCTTGATGGAGAGAAAAGCTTCCTTCTGTACTCTTCATGAATTTTATCTCTCTTAGGCAACAAATGTTGATGTGAAACTTGATCTTTGAATAGAATATTTTGAAATACAAACACCTGATGATGGTGTTCTGAAGCTTCTTCATATGCTTCAATGGCCACTGTTAATTGGCATTATGTATGCCTGTTCACTATCACATTTCATGATGATGCACCCCTTATGATGATCTTCTTGAGCAATTGATCATTTATGATCTTCAACTCATTGCATTTTCAGACTTGATTGTCCTAAATGGGTCAATTGCTTGAGTTCTTATGACACTTGTGATGCACTCCTTCAGATGCATATCTCTTTTGAGAAATACTGAATTGTTTCCTTTCTCAACCCCTCTTTTAAATGTTAAGGGGCATCATGTCGAGCTCAACCCTTGTGAGAGTCCGTTTTACACCACATGCTATAAATCTTCAAAGTAGATCAAAAACATGGATTTTCCTATACCTACACAAGAAACAAACAATGTTAGATTAAAAAAAATAAATCCAAAGTTTCTTATTATGTTTCCTCCCTTGTATTCTCTTGCACACTTCTTTCCTTTTCTCAATTGATTCAATGCACCATGAGAAATGTTCTACATTACTGTTGATAGATCATGTAGGAGGATTCATAACCTGAGCTCTAAAAAACATTACAATCACTTGCAGGTTCACTTGGAGAATGGAAGCAAAGATGGATGCACAACATTGGAGGCAAATTGAAAACACATTCAGACAATGATGGCTATGTTCCCTCTTATGTGCTCTTTTCCTTCTTTATCTTTAGTAGTGTAGTGTATTCCTTATGTTTCATTATTTTATCTTTTCCCACAGCTTGTGTGGGGCACTTGATTCTTCTTTTCATCCCAATGAATACAAAACAACATTTTGTGCAATTCTTGTTCAATTCTGCACTTTTTTTGTTGCAAAAATGTATGAAACATTGTGTAATAAATAACTGAAT
Source organism: Sequoia sempervirens (assembly GCA_007258455.2). NCBI lineage: Eukaryota > Viridiplantae > Streptophyta > Pinopsida > Cupressales > Cupressaceae > Sequoia > Sequoia sempervirens. The sequence continues at coordinate 100,912,413 of VDFB02281492.1, read as the reverse complement.
ACAAAATGAAAGCACTTTCTTTTATATTTCATGCAATATTTAATGTTGCAAATGATGCGCGGAAAACTAAAACACATTGCACTTTAACAACTCAAATATATGCAATGGTTTAAAAAACTATAGAAATAAACTAAAACTCTTCACCTTAAAATGAACCTGAATTAACCAGCTCTGTCAATTTGAGCTGTGGTAAAAAATGATAACACTCTTGGTGACCTCTGCTAGATGCTTTCCTACTAAGCATTAGGCCAGTTGCCTTATATATATCCATTGGGCATGAAGTCAGTTCTACCCTTCCAAAACTCGAGATATTTGAAAAATTGAAAATTTCCACACCGAAAAACAACAAAAACCAAAACCAAAACAAACAAAAGAAAACCTACATGGTCTTGGTGGCCAAAAAACAATGTGTAGAAGCACTTATGAAAAGAAATAGCTGAAAATAAATGTGCTTCAAGCACTTATTAGCAGCATACTAACTCTAACCTAGACTAACCAGTGAAGATGGCTGTCTAAATAAAACCGTTAACTGGTTCTAGAAAATAGCTACCCCTCCTTTGCAATCTGCAACACTCGACCAGCTTGTGAGCCAACCAAAAGAGGTGGAGAAAAATTAAACACCAAGAAATTTTATGCAACACCCTTCCAATGAGGAAAATGTAATCACTTACCCACCAATGTTGGTTTGTGAACCCGTGGTGATCAAGTGAGCAAGTGGGTTGATTGTGCTCAAAGTGATAACTCCCTTGATGCTCTGGATCAACATTGTCATGGGGCTGATCCTTCTCATTGACTTCCACCCAAGCTAGATGTCTAATAGGGCATCCTCCAGAAGGTTGTGGGCTAGATGGAAAATAACTCAAGTGGTTAGAAGGAAAATCATCACTTTTATCTTTAACTGAAACATCAACCTCAAGCTCCTCTATGAAATAGAAAGGAAGCTCTTCCAACCAGCTAAGATCAGGTAGATCAAATTCAGGAAAAATTTCTTAACATTTGGATTTATCTTCCAAAAGATTTAGCTACATGCTTTCCCTATAGTCCTTCAACCGATCAGTTTCATCTTGTTCCACCACAAACAAAGCAAGTTCAGAGACTAGTTTCACTTTGCTATCCTCATCATTTACTTGATCTCCACAAGAATCCAACAGAGCAACAAGCTCTCTACATGCTGGACATCTAGGATCCTAACACTCAAGAATTGAGATGTTTTGGAAGGACTAACTTTCTTCAATTAGCCCTCTTAACTGCTCTTCGAGAGAAACTTCCTTCAGTGTTTTCATTTCAGCTTCACCCTTATCAATTGACTCTTCAACCATCACCTCGCTTTGCTTTATCTGATCCATGTCTTCAATCTCCTAATTATACTCCATTTTAGGCATTCTGTTTAGCATACCACAGTCTTGAACTGCCACAACAATGCTGTCCTCCTTGATTTTTTCATGAATCAATTTTCTATCAACGTGGTTTTCGTGCTCTTGCTGATCACAACTTAGCAATTATGTTAGCTCACACATATTTTCTTCATCAATAGGAACAAAAAAAGGCATCTCTTCAAGTAAATTAGTTAAAACAACCGCCTCAACATCCTTCTCCATCTCAACTGCTTGTTGTTCCTGATTTTCTATCTCTTCATCATCACTGTACCAACTGCATACCTCAAAATAGTTGTCAATATCTTGCTACTCCAACTGGTCTTAGTTTTCCAAAATTTTCTCTTTCCCTTGAATTCCAGCTACTGTGGTTGTGAGCATGATTTCCTTACCATTATTCAAAGGAGCACACTCTGAATCACGCTCTTGCTCTTCAATGAAGGAAGGAAAGTGCTTAGACGATGAGATAGTCTCCTCTATCAAACCTTCAATTGGAACCTCAACTTTAAACCCCTCTATGTAATCGAAAGGAAACTCCTCCAATCAGTCAAGATCATGTTGCTCAACTTCACAAGAAGTTTCTTGGATCCCATCAAGACCACTTTCCTCCTCTAGCTCCAAAACTGGTTTCTTTGATTTAGTGGTACAAGAGGGGCTGTAAATGTCTATTTCTTCCTCCTGTTGGCTAAGCTACCCAAAAACTAGTGGCTCACTTGGGAGTATGACAACTTCCACCTCTTTCCTTTGTTGTTCAAGATAATCCCTTTCCTAAAATGCTAGTGTAACATTTAAATTTGACTAGCAAAGCTCAATCTCAACTTGAAATGGATCCTCCTTGAGCTCCTGGTCATTTGACTCAAGGCCATTTTCACATATTTGTTCTTGGATCAACACCTTATCTAAATGGTCTTCATCACTATGATGACCATAACTCAACATATTCATATCATCTTCATTTTCATACTCAAATTTATGAAGCTCATTAAATAGATTAACTAGAACTTCATGACAATTTTCACTAAGTCTGTGGGCCCCAAAACAGGTTCATCTTTATTCCCTTCTTCTTGATCCAAGATTCTATTATCATGTTGATGATTTTCACTCAACAACTCACCACATTCTTTGTCCTCTTGCTTCTAAAAAAAAACATTCTCATCGTCATTTTCAATGAACACAAGTAACTCATTGAGCCAAATAGTGGAATGATCCTCTTGACTAGTCTCGTTTTCCCCTCTACCTTGCTGTCCTAATTGATCTATTAAAATAGATTGATCATTTTCAATAAAATCAGGAAACTTGTCAGTAAAAACAAGCAAGGATTCATCTCGAGAAGCCTTTTCCTACTCATTTTGCTGCTACAAGCGGTAAACCTCCAAGGCTGGATGTAATAGATTTACCTTTCTAAGCTTCCCGACGTGGAGTAAGATCTCCCGATCCATGAATTCATCCTTGGGTTCATCTGGTGAGGAAACTTGGGGTGCTTCTTGGGTTTCTTGCAAGGAAAACTATTGTTCAATGGGGTGCTTCAAAACTAGACCAGGCTAGATCTACTCAGGAATAGGCTCATCTTCTATGAAGCATAGTGTATTGAATCTAGGGATGTCTCTTTCAAAAAATGGGTTTGGAAAATTAGCAGCTAGGATAGCTTTTTTCTCAATAGAAGGCTTTTGAAATTAAGGGAAGCTCCTAAAACTTGTATTTTTAGCTTAGGAAGATCTAGGAGACCCATCTTGTCTAAAACTCAGAAATTGATACTTACGAACCTATTTTCGGGAAGGCCACTCTAGAAGTGTAGGAGCTGCTTGAATTTTGTGCTTTTGTGCCTCCAACTTCTACTCATAGAGATAGGCTTGGTAAGCCATCTCTTCTTGTTGCTGATTGTATTCATGTTGCCTCTTGATCTCCTCCAGTTTCCTTTCAAAATAAAGCATGAAGTCAAGCAACTCACTCTTTAGGCTTGCAATCTCCTCCTTTTCACTGTTTGCGAGCTGGTTTGAGCGTATGAAGGATGACATGGAGGTTGAGTAGGGGTGGGTGGGTGTAAACTATATCAGGCATGTTGGTTTTGAAAAGCCATGGAATTGAAACCAGCAGCATAGTTGGCCTCATATGCTACCCGTAGTATGACGTACGAATCAAACAACTCTAGATCTCACTCCATGATGGGTGGGGGCACATAATCTATATTAGTAGTATCCTCGTAGACTTATAGAGGAAATATCTCTACAACAACCTAGCGATAGAGATCATGCAGGTCTCTCACAACCTCTGCAAGATAGAAATCATAAATATAATCAATACACATCATGATATATATATGGACATAAAATTTAAACACAAGCATAAAGCATAATAGTAAATTAAATATCATTACCTAGCTCTTCGGCTGGTTGTGTAAAGAAAACCTCATCCTGTGTAGGAGGCATGGAGGATGTGCTAGCCTCTCCATGACTATAGGTGTTGGTGCATGTTGTAGTTGCTAACTGTAATCTTATCACACGAGTGGGAGCTGGATCTCTCCACTTATGTCCAACTAGATCCTCATCCACTATATCATTACCGTCACTCATTAGCTACTCATCCTCCTCATCCTTCTCCTGCCCATTATAATTAGGATCTACAGCCTCATCATAGTCCTCATCTATCACATCTATGAATAAGTTTGCAGCCCTGACCCTTGTCTCCTCAACTCTATCCTCCTCCTTGTCTCTCTGATTTGGGAGTGTCCCCACATAGCCTATCAACTTATCCATCAAGAATATAGGAGATGGCTATGTTGTTGCCCACCACTCCTCATACACATATGTGGAACCGACATCATCAATGTCAGAGTTCAGGGGCATATCATGATCCTCGTAATTGGAGTCATTGTAGAAAACATCATCAGTGGTGATCCATCTGATATCACCAGGCCTCTAAGCACTCTGTACTCATTGATTGAAGAAAGGACATGCCGATGGTGGTACCTATACCTACCCAAGCTATTGCATGACATGATCATAGTAGAAGGGTCGTACTACAAAATCTTATTTTCCTACCTAAAATTTGTCCATCTATAGTCTCCCCAACTGACGGGTCTCATCTGACCACTACTATATAAGCTGGTATGGTCTCCATAAGATCTCCTCTTCATACAGTTGGTCAAATCTGACCCTCCAAAAGTGAAAATCTTCGTATTGCCATAACCGCCTTAGAGGGTAACTGAATGCATGAGGGTACCCTAGGGCTGATGTACATGGAAACCGTATCGGCCTAGTGCATGTCATATGCTCCAGGAACCACACCTGTAGTAGCATACAATGCACCATACTGTCAACCTCGTGGTATGAAAACTTCCCTAGATCATAGTACAAGTGTGCAAGGATGTTGTGCGCCCAGGTGTATATGATCCTCTGCTCTACCATCCATCATATCATGTGAACTGATCATCCCTCTATATGTGCTCCCCAGCCATCGAGGATGAGTACTAGTGCCATGATGAAAATCATAATCTATACCACAGGTGGTGTTCGTGAATAAAGTAGCCATGATAGCTCAATTTGTGACCCCAAGATGTCATCAAAGATCAAACCTCCAAGACAATACTGTATATCATATTCTATCTCATGAAATGATCAATCCCCTATAAAATAGACTCTCTCTAATTGATTTAGAACTTAAAGAATGCGATGGACATCCTCTAAGGTGATCGTCATCTTGCCTGTCGGAAGATGAAGCATGCAAGTATCTACAACCCATCTCTTTGTCAATGCATCAACATAGCATCATGGTACCTCATGGGGGGAATGAGGTACACCCAATACAATCTAGTAATCTGTAATATATGTATCTCTTCCTCTAATAATGCGAGGGCTAAGTCTTGTAGGTGACATAACTCTTTGTCACCGAGACACTATTGCGATCGAGGAAAAATCTAACAAAAAAGCAAAAATATGTCGTATAAGCATTCTAAAATATTAAATTTATACATCAAAAATTAAAAAAAGTGTACTAGATTTTTTTCTAGTGTACTTTTCTAAGGGTCCTAGACACTTTAATTCCCTCTTAGGAGACTTCACGAAGAAACGAGACACTTTGTGAAAAAGTGGGACACTTTGCGACAAAAAGGGACACTTTGCGAAAAAAGGGGACACTTTGGGAAAAAAGGGATGCTTTGTAAAATTTTCTTCCAGGGTCCTCAATCTATCTAGAAATGCGTAAAAACATAAAATAATTGTGTAAGGACAAAGCTAGGGTAGAAAAATCAACTCACCTGATACTGTAGCTCACCGCGGGCTACCTCCTCCCATAGGACATTTAGTCTTGGAGGCTTGTACTTTTGTTGGCTTGGAATCTTTAGTCACTCTCCACTAAAGTCAAGCTACAAGAAGGTAAAAGACAAAAGAATTAGAAAGTACTTCACTTTTTACTCTTCTATATATATTAAGAATTAAGGTTTTTACTATATTAGGGTTAAAAGTTCCTTTCATTCAAATTAACATAATGGGGGCTAGAGAGCTCTATTTTCAACACCATTTGTTGTGTTGTAAATGTGATTTCGGTCCCATCCTAATCAGACATCTATCATTATGTGGTATGGTACTTGGAAATACCTTATGATACGACTTACCTTATTCGATGCAATTACATTGCTACCTTGATTCCACCATCGAAAAGCAAGCAGAATCAGGCGGAATACATCTACCCTCAAATTTGATTTCTATGAGAAGATAGATAAGAGAATTTTTGGAAAAATAAAGAATTTGTGTTGCAAGATGTGGTTCCTAAAGAATTCATGTTGCAAGTAGCGTACAATGCACCATATTATTGACCTCATGGTATGAAAACTACCCTAGATCATAGTACAAAAGTGCAAGGATGTTGCGCTCCCAGGCGTATACGGTCCTCTACTCTACCATCCGTAATATCATGTGAACTAATCCTCCCTCTATATGTGCTCCCCGACCATCGGGAATGAGTAATAGTGCCATGGTGAACATCATAATCCATACCAAAAGTGGTGTTCGTGAATAAAGTAGCCATGATAGCTCAATCCACGACCCCATGATGTCATCCAAGATCAGACCTCCAATACAGTACTGTATATCATGTTTCATCTCAAGAAATGATCAATCCCCTAGAAAATAGACTCTCTCATCAAATTAGAACTTTAAGAATGCAATGGATGTCCTCTAAGGTGATCGTCATCTCACCTGTCGGAAGATGAAATGTGCAAGTACCTGCATCCCACCTCTTTGTCAATGCATCAACATAGCATCATGGTACCTCATGGGGGGCATGAGGTACACCCAATACAATCTATTAATTTATAATATATGTGTCTCTTCCTATGATAATGTTAGGGCTAAGTCTTGTAGGTGACATAACTATCTACCGCTGAGACACTATCGAGACTGGGGAAAAATCTAACAATAAAAGCAAAAATATGTCCTATAAGCATTCTAAAATATTAAATTTATACATTAACAATAAAAAAAGTGTACTAGAGTTGCTATAGTGTACTTTTCTAAGGGTCGTAGACACTTTAATTCCCTCTTAGGACACTTCACGAAGAAATGAGACACTTTGTGAAAAAGTGGGACACTTCGCGATAAAAAGGGACACTTTGCAAAAAAAATGGACACTTTGCGAAAAAAGGGGACACTTTGGGAAAAAAATGATGCTTTGAAAATTTTTCTTCTAGGGTCCTAAATCTATCTAGAAATGCGTAAAAACATAAAATAAACGTGTAAGGACAAAGCTAAGGAAAAAAAATCAACTCACTTGATACTGTAGCTCACTGCGGGCTACCTGCTCCCGCAGGACATCCAGTCTCAAAGGTTTGTACTCTTGTTGGCTTGGCATATTTAGTCACTCTCGACTAAAGTCAAGGTACTTCACTTTTTACTCTTATATATGTTAAAAATTAGGGTTTTTACTATATTAGGGTTAAAAGTGTTTTTCATTCAAATTAACATAGCGGGGGCTAGAGAGCTCCATTTTTTACATTGTTTGTTGTGTTGGAAACATGATTTCACTCCTGTCCTCATCAAACATCTATCATTATGTGTATGGTACTTGTAAATACCCTATGATACGACTTACCTTATTCAATGCAGTTAGATTGCTACCTTGATTCCACCATCGAAAAGCAAGCATAATCAATGGGGGGCATACATCTACCCTCAAATTTGATTTCTATGAGAAGATAGATAAGAGGATTTTTGGACAACTAAAGAATTCATGTTGCAAGTTGCGGTTCCTAACATTGTGGTTTTGTAGATAACTACAATGGGGGCTTCATTCGCTTGTGTTGTGAATGAATCCATATGAGTATCCTTTTATGAAACAAAGGTTATTGTTTGGATTCCTTTAGCTTGCATATGCACATAGAGTCATATGGGTGCTAAAGTGGGGGCTAAATGTGGCAACAAAAATTTTACTCCCTTCTTGGAGATAGTACAATCCCTTGCCTAATTTAGACCTATTTTGGAACTCTTGCTTTAAATCCCCTTTAATTAATCATTAATAGGCCCCTAAGACCTCTTTATTTCAGATCTTGAGGCTTATTTCAACTAAAAAAACTAAAAAAATCCATAAAAGCATAAAAAAATTTAAAAACACACCCCGAAAATCTAGGGTGGGACTCATACACCACCTTGGGTGTATGAACTCCCCTAGGTGGGTTGCCAGAGGTGGTGTATGAGTCCCATTTGGAGATTTTTTAGGGTTTGAGTGAGAAATTCAACTTTTTAATTCAAATTTTTGGTTAATGTCAGCTTTTGATATCTGAATAATGGTAAATTAGGTGTAAATTCCTATATAAGCAAGCTTATAAGTCATTTTTCAATCTAAGCAAGCATTTTCAAGAGCAATTTCAAGATCCAAGCATTCAAAAGTCTTTAAGCATTCTTTCACAAGAGAATTCAAATCTCAAGAGCAAGTAAAGTTGAAGTCTTGGAGCAGCATTAGATTGTTTTTGTAGGTCTTCAAGCTCACTTTCATTCAAGATCTAGCATTTTCAAGGGTTTATTATGGTTTTCTATGGTGAATCATGAAGGATTCTAGGTTGGGGAGATGCAACTAGACATCAAGCCAAGCCTAATGACTTGTTTCCTAAGTAATTCCACCCTCCATTATCACTCCAATTTCAGCCTAAGGAAGGTACACGAGTCATCATGGCTTATTAGAGTGATTTGACATCTCTCAAAGTGAGTCATTATATTCATGCTTCATTGATGCATCTCATTATTACACAATAGAATAGGGTTGCATTGCATTTTCGATTTCCAAATCTTAGAAACACTTAAGGTTAGGGTTTATGTTCACATTTACCTTCAAGTTTCATTATTTCTATCAAGGTTTAATTACCAAACTAGGGGTTTGATCAAGGTAAACCACCCATAAGAAAATCAAGTCTATATTATGTTTTGTAGGTCTTTTTATAGGTTCAGATCTAAAAATTACTTTGGAAGGGAAAAGCAGAGATTGGAGCATAGATCTGAACTATGAATTCCCAAAAAAGTGGAACAAGACTAATACACCGGGAGTGGCGTATGAGTCCCACTACATGAATTTTTCTAAATTTTTTCAAATCTAGAATCTACACTGTCAGAAACCTGTTCCAAACCAAAAACCCTGATCTGGACTGATACACCCAAACTGGCATATGACTCCCAATGTGCCAAAATTTTAATTTTTTCAGCATTTCAAAGCTTCATTTAGTCTTCTTCAGGTTTCTAGGTGCACACATTCCATCTTGTAGTTTTCTATTCTATTTTACATACTTTTCTAGGCAATTTAGTGAAAAATTGAATTATATTAGGTTCAAGCATTAGATCTTGCATTCCATTTATCTTTCCAAGCCCTAGCTTGGTGGTGAACCCCTCCTTAGTTTATAATTAGACCCTAGGACAACCCTATTGCAAGATATATTTCTCCTTTTCCTATCTTGGATTGAGATCTCTAGGGTTTCCTTCAATGAACTGATTGTGAAATGTATTTTCTCTATGTCCTAAACCATAAGTAGCAAATCCATTTTCTAATGTTTTAGACATACTGTCAAACACATCTTCCACTGCTGTATGATCTAGAACATGAAAATTTGTATATAGCACTTCTAAACACCTCTAACCATCATATCCAAACCACACAGGCATATCTTCAACCATGAAGAAATGCAGAGTAGAACATTGAAAACCACTCTGTCACATTGAACTCTCTTTTATTCAAATTTTCTGAAAAGAACTTGGAAAAAAATTGAACCAGTTACATCAACAACACTACTAACATCTCTGTAACACATCTGCAACATCTGCAATATCTCTCATCAACTATAGCACATTATCCAAACATGACTTCTACAACTATATTGAAGTAAGACATCAATGACAAGACCAACATTGTGTTGACATCAATGCCAACAACTCCAATTCTATGGGTTGATATTATCAACTCCAACATCATTCCAAGACTATCTTCATACAAGGGGTTGAAATCAATGAAAACACCTAAACAATTCACAAATAACTCAAGCTTCCAACAATCGTCGCCTTTGTCATTGATGATAACACTAGTCTCGAAAAACCATCAACAAAAAAGAAACCAACAACAGCTTTGCAACAACTAGTACTCCCCTTGACTGGGGTAACCTTTACTCTTCATACTTTTTCTTCACATACTTCTTCTCCTACAACACTGAATCTCCCCCCCCTTTGTTTAGTCAATAATTTTCCATGCACTAAACTAACTCTCTCAATGTTTTTTATATTCTCTCCCACCCTTTGACATTAATGGTAAAGGTCTATAGACTCATCAACTCTTTTTCCTATATTGAATTCTTTTTTCTCCCCTTTGACGACATTCAAAGAGCAACAACATCAACCAAAATTTTTTCACTCCATTGCACTTCACTTTTCTGCACTCTCCCCCTTAGGGGCACAAAGTATGCTCCATCTGACTTCACCAACCAACAATACTACTACCTACTCCCCCTAAGAGGTAGCCTTCATTAGTCCATAAAAAAATACTAAATCTTGATTTTCTCCACCAAACTGATGCACAATTGCATCTAGTTAAAAGGAGGGGCAATAACCCCTAACTTCTACCAAAGATAATCAAATGTGTCTTTAGGAAGAGCCTTTGTGAAGATATCTATAACTTGATCCTTTGTACTTGCACATACTCCAACTTCACCTTATTTTCTATAACCTTCTCTCAAGTAGAAAGTGATACTAGTTTGAGATATGCTTTGTCCTTGCATGCATCACTAGATTATTTGATATATTGATAACACTTATATTGTCACATAGAATAGAAATAGGTCGATCATATGATATTCTAATATCCTTCAATGTTTAATTTATCCATAAAAAATGTGTGCAACAAGATGTTATTGTAATGTACTCTACCTCTATAGTAGATAATGATATCGAATCCCACTTCTTATTCAACCATGAAACCAATCTACTTCCAAGAAATAAAACACCTCCACTTGTACTTCTTCTATCATCCACACAACCTACCCAATCTACATCTGTATATGCACTTAAAGAGAAATTGACATCCTTTGGATACCATAGAACATAGTCCGAAGTTCCCTACAAATATCTAAATATCCTCTTTACTATTGCCCCATGTGATTTCTCTAGGATCTTCTTGAAATATGGCCACAAGACAAACTGCATGCATGATATCTAGTCTAGTAGTAGTTAGATATAGCAGTCCACCAATCATTAATCTATACTTTCTCTGATCAATCTTAGGAGATTTACCTAATATTACTGATTGGTTATTTGTCTTAGGTTCTACTTTGGAAAGTAGACACAAATCTATTTCTAAATTTTTGTAACCAATAACCATAGGAGTACATACAGGTTTAGAGCCTTCCATTCCAATCTTCTTCAACATTTCCTTGACATACTTTTTCTGTGAAATGAATATTCCTTTTTTTTTTCTAATTGATTTTTAGCGCAAGGAAAATATTCATCTCCCAAACATAGACATCTCAAATTCATTTTGTATCTCATCTACAAATCTCGTGCACATAACTTTATTTCCTCCAAAAATTATATCATCAACATACACAACCACAATCAAAATTTGATCCTTCTCAACTTTAAAGTAAAGATTTCTATTTGTTGTACCTTTATTGAATCCCTATTGCAATAGGTACCTATCTAGTCTTGCATACCAATCTCTGGGAGCTTACTTGAGAGCATACGATTCTTTTTTCAATCTGAAAACCATATTAGGATTATCTGATAACTAAAGGCATTTTGGTTGTTCAATGTATACCTCTTCTCCCAACTCACCATTCAAGAATGCAAACTTCACATCCATTTGATAAACCTTGAAATCCTTATATGTTGTAAAGGCCAAAAACATCCTAATGGCCTCCATTCTTTCTACCAAATCAAATGTCTCTTCAAAATCTATTCCTTCCACTTGTGAGTAGCCCTTACACACAAGTCTAGCCTTATTTCTCACAACTTATCTATTCTCATTCAACTTGTTCTAGAATACCATTTAGTTTACATTCTTGTTTTCTAGTCTTTGGAATAATTCCAAAGTTTGATTCTTCTCAATTTGCATTAATTCTTATTCCATTGCTTTGGTCCAATTTTTATCCTTACATGCCTCAATTGTTGTCTTAGGTTCTACTTTGGAAAGTAGACATAAATTTACCCATTCTTCTATGATAGAAGCTTTTCTTCTTGTCAACACACCTCTGCTCTTATCACCAATGATATGATCTTCAGAAAGAATCGATTCTACACATATTTAGGAGTCTTGGGAATACTTTCTAGAGAATTTTCCTCTTCAACCTACATCTCCTTTTCCTTCTCTTCTTATTTTTCTTCTTCTTTGCAAGAGGACTCATCAAATTCACAACCTTCTATTAGTACTGAGCTTTTATGTGGTTCTTCTTCTACTTTGACACTTTCACTTTCAACTATCTTCTTTAGCCTCTTGTTGTAGCACTGGTAAGATTTGATTCTTGTAGAATATACAAGGAAGATTCCTTCATCTGACTTTGCATCAAACTTTCCCAAGTTTTCTTCATCTCTTATGATATAAAATTTTCTTCCAAACACTCTGAAATATTTGACAGTAGGAGTTCTTCCATACCATAGTTCATAGGGATTCTTTGAACTGTTAACTCTTGCTTGTACTTTGTTGAGTATGTATATTTTAGTATGAATTGATTCTCTCCAATAGATATCTAGTAGATTTTCTTCCTTCATCATTGTCCTTGTTTCTTACTAAACTATCCTATTCTTTCTCTCCACTACTCCATTTTGTTAAGAAGTTCTAGGAGCCAATAAATGCCTTTTTATTCCATGATCTTCACAAAAATTGTTAAACTCATTGGAGGTGAAATATCCACCTATGTCAGACCTTAAGCACTTGATTTTCATATCCATTTCATTCTCAATCATAGCCTTAAATGCTATAAACTTGTCTAGAGCTTTTTATTTTTCTTTGAGAAAAGTTACCCAAGTCATTCTAGAGGAATCATCGATTAGAAACATGAAATACTTGTCACCTTGAAAGCTTCTTGTTCTTGTGGTCCACAGGTTTGTATGCACTAAATTTGAAGGTTTTGCAGTAGAATATTCTTTTTTATTGAACATATTTCTTATTTGTTTCCCAACTTGACATTTTTTGCAAACTACATTGATAGGCTTTGTATTTATTGGAAGATATCTCACAACTTGAGTAGAGCTGATCCTCACTAAGCTATCAAAATTGATGTGACAAATTCTTCTATGCCATAACCAAATTTCATTGATTTGATTCATAAAGCACTTACCATTAGCACCTTTGAGCTAATAAAAATTTCCATCTATCCTTGTTCCTACAACAACCAGAGTTCCAAATCCTCCTTTTTTGATTTCACAACCACCATCCTGAAATACAAGATTATATCCTTTTCTTCATATTTTTCCTACACTTAGAAGATTATGTTAGAGACCCTTGACATAAAGAACATCATTTGTATTATGCTTTCCATCAAAACTAATTGAACCTTTTCCACATATCTTAGTAGATGTATCATCACCAAACTTTACAAGGCCACCTTCAAACTTCTCAAGTTAAAAAAAATACTCTTATCACTTATCATGTGATTTGAGGATTTGTTGTCAATTATCTTTTGATTTTTCTCCTCTCTATCATGAAAATCCATCACTATAGTTCCTTCAATGTTGTGACCTATTTCCAGAGAAATTTCCTTCATACATCTTTCAGAGTCAATAGCATTATTTCCAACATTTAGAGCCATGAACAAGAATTCATCATTCAAGTAGTCAGATTATTTTTATCATTCGAGTAGTCAAATTCATCATTATATATGCTAGCATCTTCTTTAACATAATAACTACTCTTGATAGATTTACCTTTATTATCCTTATACTTTTCATTTGAAACTTTGGCTGGACATCCTAGAGCATAATGACCTATCTTTCCACAGAGAAAAAATTTGAAAGGCAACTTATCTTTGTACTTTGCAGTGCCATTTATGAAACTCTTGAATTTTTTTTCTTCTATCTAATCAAGATCATCCAGATTTGATACATCATCCTTCTCCTTTTTGGTAGCCTTAAAAGAAATCTCTTTTCTTGAATCATTTTAACCAAACTCTCTCAATTCAAAAGTAGTTAAAGCACCAAAAAATTGAGCTCTATAATAATGATCTAAATCCTGAGATTCCTTAATAGCAAAAACTTTATGACTAGAATATTTAGGAAGAGTTATTCATACCTTCTTTACCACCTCATCTTCTTGCAGTTTTCCACCAAGGCCATTGATGGAATTGACAAATTCATCCACTCTATGCATGTAGCTTGCAATATCTTCATTTCTGACATCCTTAGGGTTTCAAACTTAGTGTTCAAATTTTGGATCTTTTCTTACTTGACCTTATCATCTCCTTCATAGACACTTTCAAGATTCTTCCAGATTTCTTTAATAGATTTGTAGCTCATAACCTTCATAAGTTTTGAATCAACCAGACCACTCAAAATATAATTCCTTTCTTTTCCATTGTTCTCATATGCCTTGATCTCATCATCATATGTTAGAACATTAGTAGGCATGGTATATCCATCTTCAATGAACTTCTAAACTCCAAATTTTAGGGAAACAAGGAAATCTTCCATCCTGGTTTTCTAAAATACATAATTTGTCCTATCAAGCAAGGCATCCTCCTTTCTATTCATCATCAGGATCTACCTCAAGTGGTTAATCTCTTCTAAGGAAACTTTCTCTGATACCAATTGTTAGATGCACATGACAATTGAGAGGGGATTGAATCAATTGTACATTAAAACATCAAAACCCTCATTAAAATTTAGATATGTTTTAGCCCTTAAACCCTTAACGACCATTAAACCCTTATCATGCACTAGTAGAATGTAAACATATGAAATAGTAATACAAACACATCAAACACATAAGAACACCAGATTTATGTGGAAACCCTAAGAAGGGAAAAACCACGATGAGGATTAGCTCACAATATAAAGTAATAGCAACACTGAATACAATAGGCTCACTACCCAAAAGAAATAAGGGATCACTGCCAAAGGACTCACTATCCAGAAGAAAGAAGATAGAAGAAGGGGTGACTCACTGCCAATTTGAACTTCTAAAAATGCATCTCTTATGCCGAAGGTATAGTTCCACTGAAGCACAAAAAACTCATTCAATATACTAAAATGTAGATACCTTCTGCTCATTGCATTTGGGAGTGATAAGCATTAAATCTCACACTTAGATCACCACACTTGATCACTTTTGCATCTTTCGCATCACACACCTTCTCTACCTTCATCCACACAACAAATCACCTTGTATTTATACCATCCTTGACCTAAAATAATGTTAATTAGGTTGGTCTTAAGGAAACATATGCACCTCAACCATGCAACATCAAATAGGTCAACACCGAGCACTTCCACGGTATAAAGAAGTGAAGGAAGAACATGCAACAAATTAATTGGGAACCAAATCTATATCGACATGTTTCTCAACACTTCCACAAACAACAATCATCCTTTGCAATTAGCACTAGAACACCAGGTCAGCCAAACCTACACTAACACTAACAATAAACCACAAAAATGCCTCTTCAGGTGTGGAAAAATCTTGTAGACCACACAACAACATCCCAAAACATATCAAAATATTCACCACTACTACTGCAACCACTTGAAAATTAAGAACACCTTCATTCTGTGCAACCAAACACACTGGCACAAACATCCAACACATCAAACAACATTGTAGAAAACCACAACACCCAAAAAATTCAAGGGAATGTAGATATAGAATATATAAGCACATTCCCAAATCTACAAGTCAAGAACCTTCACTGTAGAGAAATGCGGAGCAATCTCATTTCTCCTAGACATACTCTCAAACACATCTTCCACTATAGTATGATCAAGAACTTGAAACTATATATATAGCATCTCTAAACACGTCTAACCATCATATTCAAACCATGTAAGCATATTTTCAACATGAAGAAATGCAAAGTAGAACATTGAACACCACTTTGTCACATTGAACTCTCTTTTATTCAAATTTTCTCAAAAGCACTTTGAAACCAAGTGAACCAACTGCATAAAAAAACTAATAACATCTCTACAACATATTTGTAGCATATGAAATATCTCTCATCAACTATAACACACTCTCCAAACACAAATTCTACAACTATATTGAAGTAAGACATCAATGACAACACTAACATTGTGTTGACATCAATACCAACAACTCTAGGCTTCCAAAAAATCCAATGCTAGGGGTTGACATCATCAACACCAACATCATTCCAACACTCTCTTCATATAAGGGATTGACATCGATGACAACAGCCAAACAATTCACAAACAACTCAAGCTTCCAATAGAGCATTCAGATTTAGTTGGGTAAGAAAATACTTTAGACCATGATGGTCTGTCTTAATCTCAAAAGTTTCCCAATAAAATAATTTCTCCATAGACACAAAGCATGGAAACTTGTTGACAACTCAAAATCATGTGGAGCATATTTTTGTTCTTATATCTAAAATTTCCTAGACTCCTAGGCAATAACTTACCCTTCTTGTATAAGCATCTTTCCTAACCTTTTCCTAAGGCATTAATGATAACCACAAATTGGCCTTTTGAATCCAGAACTTTAACAATTTGTGTTGTATTTACTTCTCTTTTATTTTTTCAAAGGCCTTTGAATATTCCCTAACCATTCAAATATTTTTCTAATAGTTCCTACAACTAAGCCTTCAACTCGATCAACTTTGTTGTGAAAACACATTATTAAATCCAATAAACTTTTCTAGAAATACATCATCAAAACTTCGTTGAATAGGGTACTTATCTATATTTCATCTTTTCTTGGTTTGTATACTCCTCTTATTCCCCTCCTTGGAGTTTCTAAGGATTCATAATAAATTAAATCATCTTAAAAATGAGCTCTTGTAATCATCTATTTTCTCCATTTTGACTGCAAAGAGTTAACATTCTTCTTTCTTGGCCTTCTTTAGTTGATTGGATTATATTTTCCTTAACTTCACCTCACTAAGTGTACATTGCAAATATTTTTTTTTCCCAATGTCATCTATTCATTCTACCATTTTAGCATAGCATTCAACCTTGGGCCTATGCCTCCATAACCATTTAAACTCGAGAATGACATCAAAAGATCCAAAAGGGCTACTTACAATTCTACTTTTTTTAAAAAACTTGGAAGTTCAATCTTAGCTTCGACCAAACACTACTCTACCTGATCTCTTGTTTGGGTAGCATACTTTACTGACCATAGTTTTTCCTCGTAACCAATTTTTCTATAATTCTTGGCGATTTCACCTACTTTATAACCTTAGATACTTGAAGGGCTAATTGGTTTGTTTTCTCATCAATAAGCCTTAATTCAAAATTTTCCATGCCCACTCTGGGTGGTTCGTTCACATTTTTTTCATCTTTACTTTTGTGAGATGTTTCCTTTCATGTCCTTCCTTGGCCTTTGACCTTCTACTCTTAGGTACCTATTATCACATAGGATTGCACCTAAATGAAGAGCTGGAAGGCTCAAAAATTGCATGTAACATGGAAACACTTTCGAGCCTGTGGGTTGCTCATTATGAAATTGCATCTCCAAATTATGGGTTGGTTTCCCTTTTGATTATTTTTATGAAACTAACGACTTATGCAGGACAAGCGATATAAAGATTAAGATGAATGGTAAAAAATGAAACTAGCAGGATGGTGATGTACCTAAATGATAATGAACATGCAACGTGATTCATAAATAATTTTCAAGAGATATGTTTACACAACTTAACTTGGGTAGTTAAATCACATAAATAATTCATAAAAAGGCTTTGAGAAATCTATCTTCTTGTGAAGGAAAATTGAGTTTTCACAACTTGAAAGAAAGGATTAAACAGCTGCACAACCTATGACTTGTGATATTAAATTGATTTTGTGTACATACAAATATGAATGAGACAAAAATTAAAGGTTTTCATATTTAAACACATTAAATTTCTATCAAAATAAAACATAAAGACACAAACCCTAAAACTAAGAAGGGAAACATCTGATTTTTATTGAAAAGTAGAAGGAAACTTTTGCAAATACTGAAAGATAATGCTGAAAATAAACTACTGCTATAAAAACTCTGAAGCTGAGCTACAAAACTTTCTAACTCTTTGCAATGCATAAGAGAGTAGGAAGCAAGAACTGAGAAAAGAGACCTTCATTTCCTCCTATATACAAAAAGAGTCTCACAGTGCCAAGAGGTGGCACTTGTAGTTAACCGCAGCTAAAAATATCTCCTCCAAGATTCACGAGGAAAATAGAAAATGCTTGAAAAGGGGGGTCATAATAGATGTAAACTAAGCTAAAATAGTTCTAAACTCTATCTCATGATCAGTTTGACCCAAGTGGACTTCAAAATAACTCCAATTTGAATTTAAGTCAAAAGAAAATCCCCAAATAATCAGGTGCATGAATCACTTGAACTTCACTTTGTTTATCTTAGAATTTGCATGAAAAAGAATCTCAAAGGCACTCTAGTTATCCCCAACTCCTGATTCTTGCATGATTTTGTGATGAAGGTAATCATTCTAAATAAATATTAAAGCAACCAATTAAGGATTACTTTGACCTTAGCATTTACTTGGACCTCTATTATAAATAGTGACTCTTCTTAAAGCACTAATGGCACTATTCCTTTTTATTGCTTAATCACTACTTCTTCAATGATTGTACTCCATTGTGCATGGTGAACTCATATTGAATTCAATGTGTATCCTTTGTTCTTTTCAAGACATAATGGTTGTCATCTATGCATTAGATTTCCTACGTGTTTGAAATAATGTTCACAGTATCTATGCACTGTGCTATCCCATAACAGTGATAATAGAGTGAAATGATTGAATCTTGGCATGCATGTTTCTACTGCCTCCATTGATGATATGTTTCTTTCTCAGCATAATGTATTCATTGATAGATGATGTGCTTCTTTAGAAACTTGTAGTGACTGCCATGATTGAAGTCACTTTCATTGATTAAAATATACTTCATATCCGCTCTAAAATTCGCAACATGTTAGGCTCAACCCTTTTGGGAGCCCATTTTTCTCCACATGTTGTGATGTCAAACCATGAAAATTTGGAATATCAAATAAACCTATACCTACACAGTGAACAAACATGTTAGCAAAACAATGAAGCTGAAAGCTTCCAATGATGCATTAATTCTTCTACTCCTGAATGCTTGTGAATTCTGCATATCTGATCAAATGATTTATAGGAGTAGATTATATATCTATTGATGTATGCATATGAAGAGAAATTTGGTCACAAGCTCTAACACAATACATTCATCACTTGCAAGTATTTTTGGAGTGACAATGGAAGGAGCTAGAGCTAGAGCAACTAAGACTAAAGACACAAATGGAAAATTCATGATTCGTCATTCAGGAAATGATGAATCAAATTTATTTTTATGTTCATTAATTCTTCAGTTTTATAGTTTACTCTTTATGTCTCATTTCATCATGTATTTCTCAGTTACTCCCACGGTTTGTGTGGGACATCATATTTTGTACAATGAATAAAACAACAATTCTTGTATGCAAATTGTGTAATATTTTCTGTTGTAAGAATTTGTATAATACTTCATTTGAAGACATGATTTGTGCAATGAAAAAACATTAGCAAAAATTTGTATGTACCTTTCTTCTTTAGCTGCAAACTATGTTCCAGCTCTACCTAATTGAGTTGTAAGAAAAAATTAGGTAACATTCTGGTGACATCTTAGGGATGTTTGCCTGCTAAAAAAATAAGATCAGTAGCCTTGCATATCCATTGGGAATAGGGGTCCTTTCTTTCTCTTTTGTGACTCAAAAAACCACCTGTATCTCAACTATTAGGAACTATACAACATCAAAACTAAAAAAAATCAACACTGGATTTAAACAGGACCAACCAACTATGCAAGTGCACTTCTTGGAAAAACAAAACTTAATTGAAATGGCCTACCTACCTAAACTAAATAGGAAAATATGCTTTCTAAATGAAGCAATTAACTGGTTATGTAAAATATCTTCCTTTCTTGATCAGCTGAATATTCCTTCTCTGCTTGCAAGTAGCCAACAAGGGGTGTGGAAAAGGTGGTTGTTGAATAAATTCATGTGATGCCTCTCCAAGAAAAAGAACAAAAAACATTCCCGCTTGCTTTGACTAAAAATACAACTATTCTGGGGTGGATAAATCAGTTGGTTCTCCTCTTCCTACTGCTCATCCTCATGCCTTGCAACAAGCCTTATAGGTGGTGGCTTCTCCCAACTTGTTTCTAGTTGGATTAGATGTCGAATTGGACATCCTTTTGATAAACCAATGTGCAAAGAATCCATGCTAATTTTTTGTTTGCATTTTGTTTCCTTCTCAACCTGAATATGAATTATAGACTGATTAGGGGGGTATGAAAACTTACCTAAACTGGAGTTGTCTAATTCCCGCTCCTCTTCTTGAGTGAATGCATGATCAAGGAACTCATTCAAAACTACCTCTTGACATTTGGCCTCTTCTTCCAAAGGATTTAGTTGCATACGTTCCTTTCTGTCCTCAAACTAATTAGTTTCATCTTGTTCAAATGCAAACAAGGAATTCTCAAAAAATTGTTTTACTTTGATGTCCTCATCATTCACTTGGTCATCACGAGAATTCAGTAGAGTGGCAAGCTCTCTACAAGCTGAACAACTAGGATCCTGACAATCAAGCATTGAGTTGTCTTGAAAAGACTAATCTTCTTTAATTAGTTTACTTAACTATTCTTCAAGGAAATCTTCCTTCAATGTATCTATGTTAACTTCTCCTTTGTAGTACAAAGGGAGTTTTGAAAAAAAATTAGATGCTTCATCTTCATGGAGAACCTAATCTAATTTATTTTCATGTTCATCCTGATAGTTAGTCTTATCTTCATACAAAACAAGCTTTTCAAACTCCAAAACAAAACTATCCTTTTTCTCTTCTATATGGATTGATATTTTATCTTCATCCTTGCTTTCATTGACCAACAACTCATAAAAACCTTTAATATGTTCTTTTTGTTCCAAATTAGTTGGTAAATTGAGCACCTGTCTGATCTCTTCCTCATTGTCAACAAATCCAGGTAGCTGATCAAATAAATAAATTGAATCTTCCTCCTCATGTGGTGAATCTTCCTCTTCATGTGGTGAATCTTCCTCTTCATGTGTTTCCTTCTCCAATTAAACCTTGAAAACTTGTCTTTAAAATAGAAGACTTTCACCTTGTAGCCTTTCCATTTTGCTTTCATTCATCTCATAAACAAAATTATAAAACTTCTCAAACGAATCAAAGTGCAAAGGATTCAATGTCAAGCTTGACCCAACATCCTCTACACAAGCGTTATGTTCATTTTCAGCTAGGAACACACTATAAACAACAACAACCTTTTACTCCACATGTGATTTTTCTGATTTGGTGGCACAAAAGGGACTACAAGAACCTTCAGCTCCTGAAGTAGGATAAATATGCTCATTGCTAAGTTCATTATGAGGTATTATTGACTGCTCTTGGCTATAAATTGGTTGTTGTATTGAAGGAGCACTCCTAAAACTTGGAATCTTGATTGGTTTGGACTCTACAACCCCTTCTTTTTGATCTTGGATTGGTATGGAAGGAGTATCCTTAACAAGGTTTGACATTTTAAAATCAGGATGCTTAGTCCAAGGAGGCCTCCATAGCTGTTCAAATATTTGATGACTTGGTTCATGCTCTTGATATGACTAAAAGTGAGGATTAATGCATTGGTTTTGGATAGCTTTAGCTTGTAACCAAGAACGAAATTGGGCCAAAATTTGTGTCATTTGTTCCTTGTCAACAACAATCTTCCTATTTTGAGATTCTTCTTCATACTTTCTCTTTTCTTCCATCTCTTGCTGATAACAATAAGCCTCATAAGACTGTTGCTCTTGCTATTGGAGAGAGGCTTGATAAGCCAATTCCTCTTGAGCTACATTTTATATTCATTTTCTCTTTCAATTTTTGATATCTATCTTTGATAATCCAAAGCAATCTCCTGAATGCTCATGCCAGTTTTGTGTAACTTTAAAGTCATATCTTGAATGCTCGTGCTATCCTCATACTAAGGCTGATCACTTGAAAAAGCATGCTGATTGGGATCAAAATAGTCTTTTTGGGACTGGTTATGAGCACATGTATGTTGCTATGAAGGTTGAGCAGTGGTGGGTGGGAGGTAAGCATGTTGAGCATGCTGATATACTATTGTTGCATGGCTATTTGGGATAAAACCAATAGAATTTTCAATTTGATATGGGTATTGAGAAGGCTATAAAACTGCACTTTGGCAAAATGACGGGATAGGAACATAATTTCCTTGATACTTTGACATACTAGCACATTCGAATGAGATGGGTTTTCATAAAATTCTTTCCTAAGTCAAGAAAAATAGGTCTAATTTGGAAGATTTTGTACATACCAACAAAGTTGCCAGGTGATTGGAAGGATTCTATGATGAAAAGAACTAAGAATATCATCTAAATCTTGATCCTTTATAGTCTTTATGCTTCTGGACTGCTAAAATCAATAGATTTGAACTTGTAGAGTTACCAGGTGTGTGAGATACTACCTCTGAAGGCTAATATTGCTGATATACACACCAAATATCAACAATGGATGAAAAATTATGGTCTGTAATGGTACGATCAATGCCACAAGGCATGCTAAAAACTGTTATCACATAGGATTGCACCCGAATGCAAAGTTGGAAGGCTCAACAATCCTATGTAACATGGAATCACTTTCGATCCCGTGGGTTACTCATAATGAAAGTGAATCTCTAGATTATGGGTTGGTTCTCCTTTTGATTTCTTTTATGAAACTAATGACTTATGCAGGAAAAGAGATATAAAGATTAAGATGAATGGTAAAAACTAAAACTAGTAGGATGGTGATGCACCTAAATGATAATGAACATGCAACCTAATTCACAAATACTTTTCAAGGGATTTGTTTACACAACTTAACTTGGGCAGTTAAATCACATAAATAATTTGCAAACAAGCTTTGAGGAATCTATCTTCTTGTGAAGGAAAACCGAGTTTTCACAACTTGAAAGAAAGGATTAAACAACTGCACAACCTATGACTTGTGATATTAAATTGATTTTGTGTACATGCAAATATGAATGAGACAAAAATTAAAGGTTTTTAGATTCAAACACAATAAATTTTGATCAAAATCAAACATAAAGACACAACACCTAAAACTAAGAAGGGAAACATCTAATTTTTATTGAAAAGTAGAAGAAAAATTCAGCAAATACTGAAAGATAATGCTGAAAATAAAATGCTGCTATAAAAACTCCGAAGCCGAGCTACAAAAATTTCTATCTCTTTGCAATGCACAAGAGAGTAGGAAGAAAGAACTGAGAAAAGAGACTAAGTCATTTCCTCCTATATACAAAAAGAGTCTCAAATTACCAAGAGGTGGCACTTGTAGCTAACTGCCCCTAAAAATAGAAAATAGAAAATTCCAAAAAAAGGGGGGTCATAACTGATGTAAATTGAGCTCAAATAGCTCTAAATTTTTCCTCATGATTAGTTTGACCCAAGTGGACTTCAAAATCACTCCAGTTTGAGTTTAAGTCAAAGAAAATCCCCAAATAATGAGGTGCATGAATCACTTGAACTTCACCATGTTTTTCTCAAAATTTGCATGAAAAAGAATCTCAAAGGCACTCCAATTATTTCCAAATCCTGATTCTTGCATGATTTTGTGATGAAGGTAATCAATCTAAATAAATATTAAAGCAACCAATTAATGATTACTTTAACATGCATTGTGGATTATCCTACTCACTACATTTGCATGAAATTAATTAAAGAAATTTATAATTTGATTGCTTTAATAATGTTTACATTATTATTTTTGTCTCAAAATCATGAAAAATATAAGGGGTAATGGTTTTGTTTAATAATCACACAAAAAAGATTAAAACAAAGTGAAAAATACCCCAAACAGGAGTCAACCAATACATAGGGCATAAAGAAACCCTAAAAAAAAACTGCGGCCTCATATGTTAATCCACTTTACTTTTCACTTTGCATTCTTTGGACAGTTTGAGCCACCAATAGAGGGTTTTATCTGGAGCTTTCATGGAGTCTTCACCGCGATTTTGCATGCATTTTTCATGAGAAATCAACAAAACGAGCTTGGGTAAGCTCTCTGTCTACATAAAAACTTCTTTTCTTTTCAATATTTGTGGGAAAATGCTTGTTCTTGAGCTCATTCATGCAAAAATATCTATGAAAAAACTATCAAAGCTTCTTTCCTCTATTTCCTAAGGAAGAAAATGAAATTACTTCTCTTTTACATGCATTTTCTTTGTATAGAAGCATTCTGGTTTCATTATTTTACAAATATAAAATATTTTTTGTACTTCTATGGCCACGACTTTACATTCTTTGCAATTACCAAAAACTTTATTCTCACTTTGTGGTTGTGGCTTCTTTTTTGGGTATAATGAATAAAAAATCTCCTACCTTTGGTTCGACCTTTGTAAATTTTTGGGTTTTTCACATCCTTGTGAATGCTTGAAGGTTTCATTTATTTGCATATATGAGGGTTTTTTTGTCTGAAGCTCGAGCTACCTCTTGCTTCATTCTCGGCCCTTGAACACTTCATTTCAATTTTCACTTGTTGAAATATCCACTGGGTTCTTTGACTGATTCTTGTAAACCACCTTCTCCAGTTGACATTGTCTTCTATTGCATTTGCATGAGATGTACATACTATTTAGCTTTTGAAAATGATTGCAAGCCATTTGATATCATAGTTGGTTCTGCATCACTAGAACATAATTCAGTTTCAAAGAATATTTTATCTTTTGTGGATGTCTCTTCAAGCTCATGTTGTTGGGAAATTATTTGAAGTGCCATGACTGGACTATTAGGGATATTTGTAGCTCCTGCTATACTTGAAGCTTGTGGAGATGTCATCTTTTGTATGTCCTCTAATGGTAAAATCATAACTAGAGGTTCTTTAGTCCCACTCTTCTGAGCAATTCATTGAACAACTTGCTTGTCTTCATTATATTCCGGATTTGGATCTTTCTTGGCTCCATCTTCATTTTTATTATTAGAACTGCTTATATTTGTTATCTCCTGAGTAGATTCACATGCATAAGTAAGAGTAGGGAACATGTTTACATCCACACTCATGTGATTTGGAATTCCAACATTAGTTTATGTTTGATTCCCAATGATGATGGATTCTAATTCCAATATTTGATGAAGCTTGTGATGAGTTACAAGTTCTAAGTTCCAAAAAATCACCATCACTCCAATTTGTATGAGTCTGAAACAAAACTTTCAATGTTTAGATTGCCATTTATTTTGATGACTTGCCCTATTATTTTGATAATTTTCTCCAAACAAATTTCTTCCTCCTTAATGTACATGCATTATAATGTGGGACTAGCTCATATGGATATGTTGGATTTAAGATCATGAAGGTTGTAATACTCTGTTACTCATGAATGCATTATGCTGCTAAGTTATCTTCTTAAACCCTTTGACACTTCCTCTAATGTGCCTTCACCTTGTTGCTAAACATGTTCATTAAGCAAATACTAACATGCTAACTATACTAGATCCTTTGAAAATCTTTTGAAAACTATCATAATAATCAGTTGCTTTGAACTTAGCATTTACTTGGACCTCTATTATAAATAGTGTCTCTTCTTAAAGCACTAAGTGGAACCATTCCTTTTTATTGCTTAATCACTACTTCTTCAAAAATTGTACTCCATTGTGCATGGTGAAATCATACTTAATTCAATGTGTATCCATTGTTCTTTTCAAGACATAATGGATATCATCTATGCATTATCTGTCCTATGTGTTTGAAATAATGTTCACAGTATCTATGCACTATGCTATCCCACAACAGTGATAATAGAGTGAAATGATTGAATCTTGGCATGTATGTTTCTGCTGCCTCCATTGATGATATGTTGCTTTCTCAACATAATGTATTCATTGATAGATGATATGATTCTTTAGAAACTTGTAGTGACTTCCATGATTGAAGTCACTTTCATTGATTAAAATATACTTCATATCCCCTCTAAAATACAAGAGAGCAACATGTTGGTCTCAACCCTCTGTGGGAGCCCATTTTTCTCCACATGCTGTGATGTCAAACCTTGAAAATCTGGAATATCAAATGAACCTATACCTGGATAATGAACAAACAAGTTAGCAAAACAATGAAGCTAAAAGCTTCCAATGATGCATTAATTCTTTTGCTCCTGAATGTTTGTGAAATCTGCATATTTGATCAAATGATTTATAGGAGTAGATTATGTATTTGGTTTTTTTTAGATTGTAGGAATCAGTCGGGTATCTGTCCCCCTATAAACTGCAATGTTCCTTGTAAATTTTTTTCATGTAATTGGTGGTGCTGGCATGACATGCCCTTTGGTACCACGGGTTTGGGGGGAGACTAGACCTTGTGACCTCTTTCCTGCAATAAGAATTGAGCTAGCCCCCCCCACCTTGTAGATTATATATCTATTGATGTATGCATATGGAGAGAAATTTGGTTATGAGCTCTAACACAATAAATTCATCCCTTGTAGGTATTTCTAGAGTGACAATGGAAGGAGCTCAAGTTGGAGCAACTAAAATTGAAGACACAATTGACAACTTTGTGATTCGTCATTTAGGCAATGGAAGATCAAATTTATTTTTATGTTCATTACTTCTTTAGTTGTATAGTTTACTCTTTATGTCTCATTTCATCATGTATTTCTTAGTTACTCCCACAACTTGTGTGGGACATCATATTTTGTAAAATGAATAAAACAAAATTATTTTATGAAAATTTTGTAATCTTTTCTATTGTAAAACATTTGCATAATACTTCATTTGAAGACATCCTTTGTACAATGACAAAAAAATAGTATAAATTTCTATGTACCTTTCTTCTTTAGCTACAAACTACGTTCCAACTCTACTTGAGCTGTAAGAAAAAAATAGGTAATAGTACCAATTCTCATTGTTAGAATTTAATCTAGTTTTGAATTAGGTTTGTTAGAGGGTTGTCCTACCTTCTCGTCACCTCCATATTTTATTCGGGTTCACAATATGTTGAATTTTCTACTTCAAGTAAAGATTTTAGTTTATGATTACAACTAGTTCCTCTAATTTAGTATTTGTATCAATAGACATTAACCATATTCATTTTTTTAACTTAATCAAATGGAAATTTTATTATATTATTTGTGGATTACATAGTATCCTTAATTGACTCTTTGCAACTACAAGTCGCTATTAAAAAAGGGACCTCCTCGAGTTCTTCCTTACCCTCAGAGTCAACTAAAATAATTTTGAAGGGTGGATGTACTCACAAGTACTCATCCATAACCTTCTTACTAATCATAGGTGCATTCCTTCCATAACCAAAGGGTATCTCCCTATGAGTTGATGGTTTGACTGGTTTGACCATAAAGATAGGAAAAATGGCTTTCACGACTACTATATCTTGCTACTTCTTCTCTATTTTGATACACTTGAGTGTGTCAGCCAGTGTCTCAGAGTCACCCATTCAAGAACCTCATGTGTAGCTAATATGGTTAATAATTTTAACCTTTGGGTATGACTCTTTCATAGTCCTAAATTTAGACAAGTTTTCATGAAATTGACTTCCTTATTGTTTTCCTTCTTCTTTTTCCCACCATTCTAGCATAAAAACATTTCAAACATTAGGTACTAGTGATTTTTGAGGAAACACTTATGTAATGAGCTCATAGGTTCAAGTGTTGAACTTGGTAGCTCTGATACAACATGTAACATACCCAATCTTTACTCTATAGTTTTCAAAATTAGTTTTAACTCATTAAGTGAATAATACAATGTTTCTAAAAATAGGAAATATTTTTTTCTTTTTCTATAACATAATTTGCATATTACATAAATAAATTCATAAAAATTTACATAATTGAAATATCTTAACTAAAATTTAAGTAAATGAAACTCATCTATTCAAATATAGTTTATAAATAGAATTCATGATCATATATATAATTTCATAATTTGGAAGAGATAAAGGTCAAGGTATCCTTATCTAGATTACTCTTCTATTTCACAAGCCTCAACGTGTCATCTATAAGAGGGAGAGAATCACCCAAGCACTTTACCTCCAACCACAAACCAATTGTCCCCACACACCTTCCAACTAGAAGTGGCCCTACCTTTTGATGAAGAGTTTAGTATTGGAACCCATAGTATTTCAATCTAAGTATCTAGTGTTGTGTCCTACATAATAAGTAAGGGCATACAACTATGGATACCTTGCAACTATGCATGACAATATTGACAAGTTATGCAAACTTGGAGCATAATAAAATGACAAGTGCAAGCAATGAATTTTAGGCTTACTTTGTCCAAATTTATGATATAAGTAATCAATCCACTTTCTAAGGAAGCAATGTCGTAAGTTCACCCACCTCTAACTTGACTTGTAAATCTTACTGAACTATGCTTAACTCTAATTTTGTTTTGACCCAAAGGTTAACTAATTCAAATAGATTCTCTTTTAATATTGATGACTTCACTAGTGTCGATTATTCAAATAAATAAATTTAACACATCTAACTCCAATACCCATGTTACATCCTCGCAACATTTTGGGTCTAGGAAGTTGCCTCTTATTTGAGTCCTTTCTTGCTAAGTTAGTAAATGGCTTGAACTGTTATACTTTTCTGACTAGATCTTTCCAGTTGCATTCATGTAACATTCTGGAGCTTGGCAACTACCTTTTTCTCAAGTCCTTATTTTTAACCATGGGAGTAAATACTCTCCTATTTTATGCACAATTAGTTAATACTGATGACACAAGGTCATCAACTAGAAAGACCTTGTCTCAATCTAAAGTACTGATAATATGTCGATATGTATAATAATCAAGTATTAAACTTGAATTGAATATTATTTCTTCATATTAAATTTTCAGATGTCCAAAATTTATTCTTATAGTTCTATTCATAAAGAACTCCATATCGAATACGGTTAATCTTGAAGTGAACATAAATAAACAATCTTCTTCTTCTTAAATAATGGGTCAGACTCTTCATTGTTATAAAGACTATGGTTCTACTCTTCTGGAACACCATAAACAATATGGTTAATCATGATATTAAATATCATTTAATTTGATTCAATATAAAACTTTATATTCATAGTAATATTCAATAAAAATTCAATATATTAAGTTGTTAATGTACCATAGAAAAAAGGACCTCTTGCTTGACATGGGAATAATTGATGAAAAATTAGACTTAATGAGACCTTAATTCAAGTGTTGTGAGGCATTTTATGCATCCACACTAGGTATTGGACCCTTGCAAATTGAATAATATGCACTTATTGATGTCTTGTAAAGGTGTTGTAAAGTGTTGTAAAGGACTTTCACACATTTCGAGACTTAATGAACCTATTTCAACATTATAATTTAATGTGTTTAATAAAATTATCACATCAATTTAGAAGGCTTTTGAATTAAACTTAATGCTAAACTAGTGTTGTAATGTGTCTTGCACATTCGCATCAGGTTCTTGTGCCTTTCTAGGCTAATTGGACCACATTTTAGTGTTGTAAAGTGTATTTAATCACACTTTCACATTGAATTTTGTGTCCCAAGCCCTAATTGACCTCTACATAATCACTAATAGGCCCCTATTACCCCACATTGCGCATCCTGAGGTAATATTTGATAAAATACCTGACAAAGTTGCAATTTAAACCTTATTTCCTTATCTCCTGGCATCCTAGCTGTCAAAATGACCCATGTGGGACCCATTCACCATCCATGGAAAATTAGTCCCATCCAGATGGGACCCATTTTCCATGGGTGCCGAATGAGTCTTGTTTGGTGGCGAATGAGTCCCATTTGGCCCATTTTTGACCTTTGAGTGAGAATAATTGAAATTTAAGTTTATTATTTTCACATGTCAGCCTTAGGGATGTAATTTTCAGGCTAATAAGGTGAATTTCCTATAAAATCACCTCTCAAAACCCTAAATAATATTCATTCTTCATTATTCATCCATCATTCTTCCATCTCAAGTCAAGAAACTTAGGGTTTCATCATTTCAAGTCACCAAGATATCAAATTTTCAAATGTTCAAGGGAATTTTTTTCATGTTTTTCTATAGAAATTCAAGATCAATCATCATGACAAGCTAATAACTCCATTATTGCATGTTTCATTACATTATTTCATCATTTTGGTTTAATTACCTAAACGGGGTTTGACCAAGGCAAACCCCCATGCCCTAACATTCAACATTTCTCTCTCTTGTCTCGTGTGTTTGCAGATTTAGGTCTCTTGGAAGCTTGGAAATAATTAAGAATCAAGTTGCAAGGTTTCTCAAGTCTTCTCTTCATTCAACAAGTCAAAATATCAACAAAAACTCATTTTCAGGTTCAGAAATATGAGTTTCAGAAGCAGACACCTATAGGGAACCAAAGTGTAGACTAAGAGCTCTAGATTCCACCTTTGAATATTCAAAAATTCAAAAATAGAATCATTCACCATGGGTGGCAAATTTTTCCCACTTCTAGTTTAGTTTTTAGTTTTCTTCATTTTTGGATACCCTTTTGTCAAAAACAGGTTCCAGGATAGTTTTGCAGAATTGGGACTGATTTGCCCAAAATGGAGAATGAGTCCCACTAGGCCTGAAAATCAGCATCAGTAGCATTCCAGAACCTATTTCCAGTCTCCATTCACATTCCAGGTGCACACTTTCAGTTGCGTCAAGTTATGTTACAAATTGCATGCATTTCTAAGAGTTTTTTCATTACACAATGTGTTTTCAAACAAGTTGTTTTCCTTTAGTTTTCATTCATTAATCAATCAATATTATTAGTTTCTTGCATTAAAACATTGCATCTAGGTATATTATATCCATATTCCATATGTATTGCATTGATTGTGAGTGTAGCATTTCCCATTTTGGCCCTTCTTTCCGCTTTTAGGTGAAAAACCCTAGAATCGCTAGAAAGACCTTGGATGCCAAAAATCTATGCTACATTTTGGTGAACCTACTTTTCAAATTCTTTCTTGACTGATTTGGAGTCCTTCATCATCATAGATCTAGCTTGCATTAAGGTTTGCATGATTCCTTTGCATGCTAGGTGTTAAATTTTGCATTCATAAAAAGTGCATTTAGGTTGCATTTTTGGCATCTAATTTCATGTAAATTTTCTGAAATTCTACATTTTTCATTTAGTTCTACATCATAACACTCAGAAAACATCAAAATCTATCAATTTTTTTTGGAAATTCTAAAAAAATTCCATATTTGGACTCATTTGTCACCCTAGGTGAATAAGTACCTTTTGACCCCTAAAACTACCTTTTACAAAGCTGAAAACCCTATTTCTAGGCTTCTGTTTGGTGCCATTACCTCGCTGTATCATGCATTTCATTAGATCTAGCTTAAATTAGCTCATTTCATGCATGGTTTAAATTTCACATTTGCATTCTCATATTGTTACATATCATAATTAGTCAATTATCATCTGAAAATTACATTTGATTTCAGCCTTTTACATTGTATTTTGAGTTAGCATAGATTGTTCTTTCAAAATGTTAGTTTCAATCTTCTCCAAATTTTGAAAGAAAATTTTTGTCACTAAGCATGATAGTTATTCATTTAATTCCTTCCCTAGTTATGAAATTCTCTTAGTGCAAGAAAGAGAAAATGACAATGTTAACCTTAAACTCACACCCTCTCCTATCTCCCTTATTTGTGTGGATAATGTGATAGAAGAGCATACAAACATAGATACTTATGATGATCATAATTGTGCTTCTCCTAATACCTCTCCTTTTAGTGATGAAGGTATCTTGGTGAAAGAAGACACAATCATTGAGCATCATGAGGATCTTGTTTGTCCTTCTCCTCATCCCCTTTGGGAAGATATTTTAGCACAAGAGAATGAAATCATAGACACATTCTTAAACATCACCTTAGCTAATTTCCATTGTGAGAATAATTTTGAGGAAGATAAGATTATAAATGATGAAGATGTGTTGGTCTACAACAACCCTCTTTATGATCCTTCCCCTATCTATCCTATTTTGGAAAACATTTGAGAACAAAGGCATGACGTTGTAAATGCTCATGATAATCATACTTGTTCTTCTCCTAGTATCTCCCCTAGTTGTAAGGAAGATGCTTTCATGTTAGAAAACACAACCAATGAGGGTCACGAGAATCTTAGTTGTTCCCCTTCACCTCACAAAATTCTTCTTAAACAAGACAATACAACCATAGGTACTCATGACAACAACATTTGTCCTTCTCCTAGTATCTCTCCTAGTTGTGAAGAAGATACTTTGTTGTTAGAAAACATAATTGATGTCAGTCATGAGAATCTTAATTATCCTCTTTCACCTAAGAAAAACCTTATTGAGCAAGCCAATTCAACCATTAATCATCCTCATACTTGTGATGAAGTCCTTTTAGAAGAACCAACCTTAGAATGTCAAGAAAATTTGGTTTGTAGTTCTTCTAAAAACCCTCCTCCTAGGAAGGATATCATGATACAAGATAAGAACCACAATAATGATATAGATTCTCACTTGCTAAGGGATTTTAACATTATTAAACCTCAACTCATCCTTTAC
Source organism: Sequoia sempervirens (assembly GCA_007258455.2). NCBI lineage: Eukaryota > Viridiplantae > Streptophyta > Pinopsida > Cupressales > Cupressaceae > Sequoia > Sequoia sempervirens. Next base: position 100,879,803 of record VDFB02281492.1, on the reverse strand, counting down.
CCCCTTCACATAAACCTCCACCTCAAAATAAACCTGAACTTGTCCTTTACCCACCTAAGAATAGTGTATCGTAACAGCTGAGTTATAATACCATTTCTCATACATATAACACTCGAAATAATATGCAACCACCACAACCAGCCTCAAAACCCTTACCTTTTCCTAATACTATCCCCCCTAGACCTATCTTACTAGGTCTTCCTAGTGGAAAGGAGTACAATCTTGTTGAACAAATAAAGAATACTCCTGCTAAAATCTCATTATGGGACCTTATTCAAGCCTCCCCTCACTATCACAACATGATCCAATCAACCTTGCAACAAGTTCCTGTCCCTTCTAATGTGCAACCAATTGAAATTGCAACCATGATCCAAGGAATAAATGTTGACATTGTTTTCCACCAAATTGAACTCCCCCCTTTGGAAGTGCAAAAGAAAAATGAAGCTTTCATGATCATTGCTCAACATAATCGGATAGGGATAAAGCGAACCCTTATTGATAATGGTTCTGCCCTTAATGTGTGTAGTTTGAATCTCCTTAATAGATTGCGTGTTAACAAGTCACAAATAATACCTGATTCCGTATTTATTCAAGGATTTGATAATACAACAAAGCAACCGCTCGATGTAATTATTTTTCCTATTACAGTTGGGGTGGCTACATTGCAAACTCCTATTCATGTTATTCCTTGTGATCTTTCATATAATCTTCTTTTAGGCAGATCATGGATTCATGAGATGAATGCAGTGCCTTCAAACCTTCATCGTATAATGAAATATGTCTATAACAATAACATTTATCAAGTTGAAGCATACCCCGAGCCTGAAGTTGCTTGCACCTTGAAAAAGGAGCTAGAAGTCCTCTAAAAACATTGATTCCAACATCCAATATAGATGCTCTTGAAATTTAACAAAACAATGAGAACTCGATGTCTAAATTATTTGGTGACGATTTGGGATCCTTAGAATTCACACCATCGTTTATGGGCACATACATAATTACACAAAAGAAAGATGAGAAACAAGCACAAACAACCATCATGACAACTCAAAATTCAACACAATCTTCTCAACCATCTATCTCCTCTACTTTGAAAGAAAATACAACATACAAAACAACCTTTGATGAACACAATAATGAACAACCACCCAATCCAAAAAAAATGAAAAAGCTTTATGGAAAAGGTTATGGGCTTATGAAACAAATTGGATATAGTAGGAAAGGATGTGGTGCTAACAAACAAGGTATCCACAAACCTATCGACCCTATCACACAACAAACAACTCATGGTCCTGGCTCTTGTAATGTAATAGAGATCACCAAACCTTCACCCAACATCAAAAATCTCACATGACACACTCCTCCATCATCCTTAACACTCATCCATCCTAAACTCATCAACACTAGTGGTCTTGAACATCATCCTTTAACAAACATAAAACAAACACCTACATCTTTGCTTAATGTCAATGTCGTTTTGCAAGACATCAATGATTTGATAGATTTTCCCTCCTCTTATAAGAGTGAGAATGAAATCTCACAATCTAGAGAAACTTGTGTTGGTATGACATCTATTACTAAGCAAGATTGATCTTTGATGCAAATCACAAGACCACCTTCTACCATTGATCAAGTGGGTATCTTGTCGAGACTCCTCCAAGATCACTTGATCACTCTTCCCCCTAGAACTCAAAAGAAAAGCTCTTATAAGACTTCATTTTGTGCATATCATAGATTTCATGGACACTCCACTAATGAATGTAAAGCTTTGAGTTGTAAAATCCAACATTTTCAGGAGTTTGGTATGCTTCCCTCTGTGGGGGCACCTAATTTCTCTAATTGATATCGATTTTCACTCTAGCATGCATTTCATCAATCGTTTCGGCTCACCTTTGTCCTACACTCGGTGGGGGAAAGGGGTTTAGTAGCCTTGTCCTCATATGTCACTTGTGGTTGCCTCCTTTGGCAAGTCATTAACCTTTCATGAATACATAAGAGCAAGCTTAGGATGTGTATGACATGCCTTAAGTTGGCTCGCATATGACATACTTCCCTTTTTCATGATGTAGCTTATTAAAAACATATGACTTGGCATAGGGCTTTTCGTGTAATCTCTCATGTCCTCTTCTTATACTTTAAAGAAATTTCTCGTAGTACTGGTGTTTGCAACCACTTTAAAGTGGGGCCATACATCACCACTCAGATTTCATTGTGTGATTTTATTTTTCTTGTGATCCCCTCTTGGACACATTTAACACAATGTTCCCTAGGATGAGACCTTGCACTTGTCCTCTCTTGGAAACAAGATGAGACCATTGGCACTTATCCTCTCTTGGAGGAATTAAGCATGATGTTTCCTAAGATGAGACATTGCATGAACTAAGCGCATTCCTTTGAACAATGCTTACACTATTCTGCATAATTAACAATATCTATGATTATCAAGCATACAAAGTTTTGCTTACCTCATAGAGCTCGGAAATCAGTTTTCATTGTGGTACCTTATTAAAGTTATCAGGAGGTATAACTTTGATATGGTTGAGTAGGAAGCCCATTTAGAGGCATGACCTTCCCCATAGCCACCTATTTGTTTTGTGAGTGCATACCAACCAGCGTATGTTTCTCACTTTTTTGGGATTTCTCACCCAACGAATAACCAAGAGTTATGTCACCCTAGAGTGAGTATGCATTTCTTTTTCCAAACAAACAAGCCTAGATCTAATCCAAAACTAGTTGGACAAATGATCGAAGCTTGATCCACCCCTTTCGTTTTCATCTTTCTCTTCTTCCTAGTTTTTGCCATTGCATGATTATGTATCTTGAGGGTTTAACTTAGGATCTTGGATCCTGGGGGCTTTGCTTAACCTCCTTTGATCTTTGTCATTCTTTTTCATCTACATCTGTACACTCGGATCTCTCTTGAATGTCTACTTTAGCGTGAGTTTGAAGCAAGTTCATCCTCTCACTAAAGTGGGGGCTAAATGTACCATAGAAAAAAGGACCTCTTGCTTGACATGGGAATAATTGATGACAAATTAGACTTAATGAGGCCTTGATTCAAGTGTTGGTAGGAATTTTATGCATCCACACTAGGTCTTGGACCCTTGCAAACTACATAATATGCACTTATTGATGTCTTGTAAAGGTGTTGTAAAGTATTGCAAAGGACTTTCACACTTTTCTAGACTTAATGAACCTATTTAAACATTATAAAATGTGTTTAATAACAATATCACATCAATTTAGAAGGCTTGTGAATTAAACTTAATGTTAAACTAGTGTTGTAATGTCTTGCACATTCACATTGGTTCTTGTTTCTTCCTAGGCTAAGTGGACCTCATTTTAGTGTTGTAAAGTGTATTTAATAACACTTTCACATTAAATTTTTTGTCCCAAGCCCTACTTGACCTCTACATCATCACTAATAGGCCCCTATTACCCCACATTGTGCATCCTGAGGCAATATTTGATAAAATACCCAACAAAGTTGCAATTTAAACCTTATTTCCTTATCACCTAGCTATCGAAATAGCTCCTGTGGGACCCATTCACCACCATGGTTAATTAGTCCCATCCAAGTGGGACCCATTCGCCATGGGTGGCGAATGAGTCCCATTTGACCCATTGTTAACCTTTGAGTGGGAAGAATTGAATATTAAGTTTATTATTTTTACATGTCGGCCTTAGGGATCCAATTTTTGTGCTAATAAGGTGAATTTCCTATAAAATCACCTCTCAAAACCCTAAATCACATTCATTCTTCATTATTCATCCATCATTCTTCCATCTCAAGTCAAACAACTTAGGGTTTCATCATTTCAAGTCACCAAGATATCAATTTTCAGACATTCAAGGGAAGATTCTTCATGTTTTGTTGCAAAAATTCAAGATCAATCATCATGGAAAGGTAAACTCCATTATTTCATGTTTCATGACATTCTTTCATCATTTTGGTTTAATTACCTAAAAGGGGTTTGACCAAGGCAAACCCCCATGCCCTAAAATTCAACATTTCTCTCTCTTGTCTTGTGTGTTTACACATTTAGGTCTCTTGGAAGCTTGGAAATCATTAAGAATCAAGTTGCAAGTTTTCTCAAGTCTTCTCTTCATTCAACAAGTCAAAATATCAACAAAAGCTCATTTTCAGGTTCAGAAATCAGACTTTTAGAAGCAGACACCTGTAGAGATCCAAAGTGCAAACCGAGAGCTCCAGATTCCACCTTTGAATATTTAGAAATAAAAAAGTGGACTCATTCGCCATGGGTGGAAAATGAGTCCCACTTCTAGGTCAGTTTTTAGTTTTCTACATTTTTGGATACCCTTTTGTCAGAAATAGGTTCCAGAACAATTTTGCAGAATTGGGATTGATTTGCCCAGAATGGTGAATGAGTCCCACCAGGCCTGAAAATCAGCATCAACAACATTCCAGAGTCTATTTCCAGTCTCCATTCATAGTCTAGGTGCACACTTTCAGTCTCATCAAGTTCTGTTACAAATTGCATGCATTTCTAGGAGTTTTTACATTACATAATGTGTTTTCAAACAAGTTATTTTCCTTCAGTTTTCATTCATTAATCAATCAATCTTATTAGTTTCTTGCATTAAAACATTGCATCTAGGTATATTACATCCATATTCCATATGTATTGCATTGATCGTGAGTGTATCATTGCCCATTTTGGCCCTTTTTTCTCCTTTTAGGTGAGAAACCCTAGAAACACTATAAAGACCTTGGATGCCAAAAATCTATGCTACAGTTAAAATTATCATAACTCAATTGAGAACCATCCAATTAATCTCCATATTTCTCATAGGTTTCTTCCAAGTTATCCCTTGCATAATTATGTATGGTACCTACGGTTGTCTATATATAGATCTTCTTGACTCATCTATTCTCATATATAAATGTATGATAAGTCTACAACCATACTGGAGAATATCTTCTACTTGAGACTTATCTTTGCTTCTACACCCTAAAATATCCTAGCACTAAGGCATTTGGTTAATAACATGAGAATAAATTCCTCTATCTCGGATACATGATTTTCAATCAGTGGGTAATAATAATGGCTCGGTCTATTATATAATTCTATAATTCTCAAAGATATCAATGATTTTCTCACTTCTAATATGTTTCAGAACTTCTTACTTAAATATAATATGAACCTTTTTGATAATAATATATAAGAAACCATCTCATTTGGGTAAATATCATATTCCCATACTTATATTTTCTTCACTACCTTGGTTTAACAAGACAATCATTTTGGTTAAACACAACCTAGAGATTCTTAAATGTTCACTGAAGCTCTCTCAAATATACATATATAAATTCAATATCACATGAATCAACATGATTTTAATAATATTTATAAAAGAAAGCTACTTTGATCTAACCAACAGGTTACACTGGTTCTTATTGAATTTTTTTGATAAATAACCTAAGCTTTCAGTACATGCATTCATATACTTGAACCCAAATAGCCACGCTTTGCACATAGCAATGGCAAAAAGCAAACTTAGAAAAATAAATGAGATTTTATCATAATTTGAAAGGGAAAGAAAAAAAATTAATTTAATCATGCCTGGAAATAAATAGCCTGGCTTTGATTCTGGTATTCCTTGCTTCAACACTATCCTTGCAACGTTACTTTGATTCTTCAACAAACAATATGAAACTATTGAACAAACTAATTCTTACACAATGAAACTAATCCCACTAAATAGCATATTGAAATGTAAATTTCAATTTCTCTTCTCACTATACTTATTTCTTCCCTCAAAACCTCACGTATCTAGCTATCTCAATATTGCAAACTCATGAACAACCAAACAATGAGCAACTAATCTCTATTTATGCTTGAACGAGTTTTCCAAAGATAGAAAACAAAATTAACATTTGGGGATTGAATTTGATCTCAAAATTCCACGACCTGCCTATACTTAGTCAAGCGTGAGGAAGACTTCTCCAAAACAAGTCGACTATGCATGCTTAGAGCTGCCACGACTGGAATTTGAAATAGTAAAATCAATTCGTACACCTCCACAAAAGAATGTAGTTACATATAATGCTAATTTTTAGTTTGAGTTGGTCTTCAAAACTATTCAACCTCTTCCTTTCATTGCCATGACTTGATTGGCAGATTTAATGTTTTACTGCTGGCAGTTTATTGTTTTAGAAAAAGTTTTCATAGATGGCCTGCAATAGGATGTCAAATTCCTTTGAAACTCTATACTAATCAACTGCCAAGCCATGGGCTTCCATTTTACTAGAAACACACATGCCAAAATAATCTCCCATTCGCCACCTTCACGTGGCTAGTAAAACAATTTAGAAAGTACATATAATCGGCCACTATGTGGAAATATTAACAAATTAATATATGCATATTGTGGCACCAAAACTCGTCAACCCCATTACTTATTGTTATAACAACATTAAGCCTTGCATACGCATGGCTTTATAAATACTTAATATGGCTTACCTTAATCACTTTATATATAATAATATATATTTATATGATAACATATATTTCATTTAAATACCCGCATATACATATGAGTATACATAGATATTATTAGCTACCTATATTTATATCTACATTTATACATATATATTCTCTATATATATATTCTATATATATTCATATATATTATTCAATCATACAATACATGTTATATATATGCTATTTACAAAGAGTTTTAGCATTTTAATTTAATTTAATTAAATGATCAAGGAGGATCAAATATGAAAAATGGGTAACTTCCCTAATGACTCAAACCCTATCAACTTAGGTTCAAGACTTACCCAAAATGAAACTCCAACTGAATTTATGAGGTTCCACTAACCTATGCAACTGGGTATGTGTGTCTACTCAGATAGCAATACCCAACATTCCAAATACCAACTCTTCTCCTAGGTGATACTCTCCCTCCCCGTTTGGAGGGCTCAAACTTTCTTGCATCCAACTTAGAGAAACATGTTCATAGTTAGCTAATAATAAAAAAATCATATTCACAATATATAGCTTAAGCATCATATAAGTATTTATTTAAAAGTAGTCATCATATTACATATTCATTCATTTCATTTAATTGTCAAATACCATAATGACATAATTCATGCATTAATCCAAATTTGGACATATAGGCTAAAGTAATTGGGTAAATTATTGATGGGGTGTAACATATCCTCCCCCTTAAGAATCAGTGTACCTAATGATTTAAAGTATCATAACATGTATAAGATCAAATATAGATTTTACTTTTAATTTTCAAAATCATGTAAGAGATGGGAAATTTTTGTTTTAATCTCATTATAATCTCCCCTTGTAGAATTATCATCTACAAACTAGTCCCACTAGACCTTGCAATGAGTGACCCTGCTAGCACACTAGTAGAACTTGTGTGATTCAAGAACTCTTTCTCCTTTGAGAACTATCTTGGTATACTTAGCATCAACAAAGCTTTTTCTACCTATCATTCTTCTTTGTCAATTTCTCTTCTTGATCAACTTGATCTACTTTTCAATTTCTGACAAAATTTCCAAACTAAGGCTAATCCTATCTTCTAGCTTATCCCATCTTATAGGAATTCAAAACTTCCTTCCATATAATGTTTCAAATAGATCTAAATTTATCATGAAATGATAGGATTTGTGTAGTAAGAAGACTCTAAAAATACACCGGAACTTGGTTTACCATTTTTCGGCTAACCATTTGTCTCAGGGTGATAAGTTGAGCTTATATTCAATTGAGTTTTTCATTAGGTGAATATGGTTTTCAAAAATATTAATGTTACACAAACATCCCGATCTGAGATAACCTTCTTAGGAACACCATGCAACCAAAATACCTCTCTGCACAAATTTTGTAAGCTATGACTGGTGCCCCACCTGTCAATTTTCTTCATATGAAATGAGCTACCTTGGTTAGCTTATCCATCACTGCTAAATAACATTATACCCATTCTTTGACATAGAAATACCTTGTACAAAATCCACACTAATGATTTGCCACTTCCTCTCTAGAATTTCATGAGTATATAAGTCCTGCTAGGTGATGACATTTCGGCTTCACCCTCTGGCATTGTAGACAACTTGCTATAACCTTGCAGCATCTCTCTTCACTCTCTTCCAAAAATATAGTAGTTTCACATCAACCAAAAATTTTGTTACTCCAACATGTCTTGAATATGGTGCCAAATGAACTTACTTTCACACAATATTCCTTAACTCCTCAGAGTCTAGTACATACATCCTTCCTCTAAATCTTAGCATTCCATTTGGTTCAAAATAGAACCATCATAACTCAATTCTTGAGGATCATCCATGAGAGATTTTTTGACTTGCTCATATTTTTCATCTCCCTTGGAATTTTACAACACTTGATCCTTGAAAATGGAATGAATAGATATTTGCAAGGAGATATACCTCCTTCAACTTAGGGAATCTTGCAACTTCTTTGCCCTTTATATAATTGATTTTGAAATCATACTCTGATGTTAACTCAAGCTATCTCCTTTGACAAGCATTTAGATTTGGTTGGGTAAGCAAATACTTTAGACTATGATGGTTTGTCTTAATCTCAAAAGTTTCCCAAGTACATAACACCTCCATAGATACAAAGCATGAGCAATTATTGCCAGCTCGAAATCATCTCAAGCATAGTTTTCTTATTTCCTAGACTCATAGGCGATAACTTTCCCTTCTTGCATAAGCATCCTACCTAACCTTTTTCCAAGGCATTAATGATAACCACAAGTTATCCCTGTAAATTAGGAACTTTTAGAATTGGTATTGTAGTTACTTCTCTTCTATTTGGTCAAAGGCATTTGAATTTTTCGTGACCATTCAAATATTTTGCTAACAACTCCTACAACTAACCCTTCAACTCCATCAATTTTTTTGTGGAATTACATCATCAACTCCAAGTAATTTTTCTGGAAATACATCATGAAAACCCTATTGAATAGGGTGCTTATCTTTATCTGATTTTTTCTTGATCCATATAATCCTCTTCTTCCCATCCTCGGTGTTTTTGGGGATTCATAATACATTAAATCATCTTAAAAGATGAACTCTTGTAATCATCTATTTCTCCATTTTGACCGTTCTTCTTTCTTTGCCTTCTTCAGTTGAATGGCTGAAATTTTCCTTAGCTTCACCTCACTAGGTGTACCTTGCAAATACACTTTGTTCCCAAGGTCATCTAGTAATTCTACCATTTTAGCATACCATTCAACCTTGGCTCTATGCCTCCATAACACTTTTAACTCGAGAATGCCATCAAAAGATCCAAAATGACTACTTACAAATCTACTTTTTGTTGAAAAACTTGGAAGTTCAATATTAGATTTGACCAAAAACTGCTCTACCTGAGCTCTTATCTGGGTAGCATACTTTACTAACCAGATTTTTACCTTGCAACCAACTTTTCTAAGAAATTTTATTGATAATTCTTGGTGATTTCACCTACTTCATAATCTTAGATAATTCAAGGGCTAATCAGTTTATTTTCTCATCGATAAGCCTTGACTCAAAATTGTCCATGCCCACTCAAGGTGGTGCGTTCGTGTTTATTTTCATCTTTACCTTTGTGAGATGTTTCCTTTTCTAGACTTTCCTAGCCTCTAAAATCCTACTCTTAGGTACCAATTCTCATTGTTATAATTTAATCTAGTTTTTAATCAAGATTGTTAGAAGGTTGTCCTATCTTCTGGCTATCTCCATAGTTTGTTCTAATTTGCAATATGTTGAATTTTCTACTTCACCTAAAGATTTCAGTTAATGCTTACAATTAGTTCCTCTAATTTAGCATTTATATCAATAGACATTAATCATTTTCATTTGTTTAACTTAATCAAATGAAAATTTTATTATATTATTGATGGATTATATAGTATTCTTATTTGAATCTTTGTGACTACAAGTCACTATTAAAAAAAGGGATCTCCTTGGGTTCTTCCTTACCCTTAGAGTCAACTAAAACAATTTTGGAGGGTGGATGTAATCATAAGTACTCATCCATAACCTTCTTACTAATCATAGGTGCATTCCTTTCACAACCAAAGGGCATCTCCCTATGAGCTAGTGGTTTGATTGGTTTCACCATAGATATAGGAATAATGGCCTTCATCGCTACTAGATCTTGATGCTTCTTCTCTAGCATGTGATGCACTTGAGTGCATCAACTAGTGTCTCAGAGTTAGCCAGTCAAGCACCTCCTATGTAGCTAATATGGTTAAGAAGTTTAAATTATGAGGAAAACTCTTTCTTAGTCCTAAAATTGGAAAAGTTTTGGGAAATTGACTTCCTTGCTATTTTCCTTGTTCTTCTTTTACTCGCCATTTTGGCATAAGAACATTTCAAACATTAGCTATTAGTAATGTTTGAGGAATTTTTTTTGTAATGAGCTCATAGGTCCAAGTGTTGAACCTAGTAGCTCTGATACCACATGTAACATACCCAATCTTTACTCTATAGTTTTTAAAATTAGTCTTAACTCATTAAGTGAATAATTTAATGTTTCAAAAAATAAGAAATACATTTTTCTTTTGCTATAACATAATTTTCATGTTGCATAAAGAAATTCATATAAAATTTGCATAATTAAAATATCTTAACTAAACTTCAAATAAATGAAACTCATGTTTTCAAATACAACTTATAAATAGAATTCATGATCTATATGAAATTTCATAATTTACAAGAGATCAAGGTCAAGGTATCCTTATCTAGATTAATATTCTATTTCACAAGCCTCGATGTGTCATTTACAAGAGGGAGAGAATCACCCAACGCTTTACCTCCAACCACAAACCAGTGGTCCCCTATAGACCTTCCAACTAGAAGTGGCCCTACCCTTTAATGAAGATTTTAGTATTGGAATCCCTACTATTTCCATTTGAGTATCTAGTGTTGTGTCCCACATAATAAGTACAACTATACAACTAAGGATACCTTCCAACTATGTGTGATGCTACTGACAAGTTATGCAAACCTGGAGCACAGTGAACCAACAAGTGCAAGAAATGAATTTTACACTTACTTTGGCTAAGGTTTTGATATATTTAATCAATCCACTTTCTAAGGAAGTGGTGTCATAAGTTCACCCACCTCTAACTTGTCTTGGAAATATTATTGACTTATGGTTAACTCTACTTTTGGTTTGATCCAAAGGTTAACTAACTCAAATAGATTCTCTTTCAATAGTGATGACTTCACTAGTGTCGTTTATTCGACTAAATAGGTTTAACACATCTAACTTGAATACCCATGTAAAAAGAAGGGAAATAGGTTTTAGGGGTGTAATTTTTAAAATAGGGGTATGATAAACTTATCTTCCTCTATTTCATTAGGAAATGAGATCCACCCAAATAATTGACTTACAACCCTTAGGTGAGTCAAATCAAGGTGTGAATCTAGAAATTTTCTTGATTGAAGGAAAAGGGTCAAGGTCAAACAACACTTTGGGGAGAAAAACTAAAAATATTAAACTAACACCAAAATGCAATTTAACACTTGAAACAACAAGATTAAGCACAATACTGACAAAACCTACAATCAAATTATGGATCAAAGAAGGGAAGATTTTATTGTACATCTTTCACCAAAAGTGAGTTTTCAAAGGCTTATTGGGACTCATTCACCCAGGGGAGAATGGGTCCATTTTCAAGGATTTTATGCAAGTCTCGAGAGCCTCTGATACAAATCTAAATCTTCCAATTTGTCCAATTGGTAGTGTTAGAATGTCAAAAATAAATTTTGTAGATGAGTTTCCGTGAGATGAAAACTTTTATGACAACTTTTGCAACTTTGTCAACTTCTCCAAATTTTCTCTTCAACAGATCTTCAAGCTTTCTTCCACCTAGATCTACAAACACAACATGAGAGGGAAAAATTGTTTGTTTTTTGTGAATGGGGGTTTGCCTTGATCAAACCCCATTTTGGTAATCAAACTTTGAAATAATAAAAGCATGAAAGAGGGAATGGAGAATGAACAATGCTATGTTACCACTCAACAAACTATTGAATAAACCTTGGAATATAAATCTACAACTTGCATGAAATGGATTCAATGGATTCAAATCTTGAACTTTGAATCTTGCTTTAAATAACGCTTTGAATGCTTGAATGTATCATGAAACCTACATCACAATGTTAGCTCCAAAAACATGCATGATGCAAGAATACTTTGACATGACAATTGGATCTTGAATGCTACAATAAAACTTTGATAAATCTTCTCTTGAAAGTTCTCTTGAAATCTCATAAACTTTCTAGGTGCTTCTAAAAAATATTCTAGGTGAAACATAGTGAAATAGCCTTATATTTATAAGTATGTATCCTTAATTTCCTAAAATTCAAATATCACAAGTTGACATTGAATCATAGATTTGAAAACATTAAAATACCACCAAAAGCATAATTCAAATTTAGGTCCTAAGGTCTAGGGAGGACCCATTCGCCCATGGGTGAATGGGTCCCAAGTCCATAAACCTAGGACATATATTGCTCAATGAGAAGTGTTATGTTAAGGAATTAATGAATGCCAGGTTTCCTCTTCATAAAATGTAATTAATAGGTCTAGAAAATAAATTAAAGGGCCAATTAAGGAAAATTTGAGCTTAATTAATTAAAGGATCCCTAAATAAGTGTGAAAGTGTGAAGGGATACACCTTACAATACTAAATTAAGGCACTATTAAGTCCATTTTAACTAGGAGGGCCCAAACAAGTGAGAAAATGTAAAGGGATACATTTTCCATCACTACATTTAGCCTCCACTTTAGTGAGAGGATGACCTTGCATCAAACTCACACTAAAGTATACATTCAAAACACATGTATGCAACAACACCAAGATAATCAATAATAAAACATCAAAGAATCAAAGAAAAGGTAAAAAAAGAAGGGCGGATCAAGCCTCAACTGTCCAATGCGATGTAGAACATGCCTCGACTGTTTGTCCAAAAAAATTTGCAAGCGAAACCCTGGTTGTCCACTATGCAAACAACATGCACACTCACATAGGCTAATGGAACTCTGGTTGTCCACTAGGTGATCCCCAAGGGTGGAAAATGAGAGAATCTTATTAGGCTCCCATACCATACCAAATCTATCCCTTTGATAACTTCAATAAGGCACCACAAAAAAAAAAAAAGGGGTTAAAAATGAGAAAATCTTATTAGGCTCTCATACCATACCAAAGCTATATCTCTGATAACTTTAGTAACACACCACAAAAATAAAATAAAACTTCAAGCTTCATAAGGCCTAACAAGCTGCATTATGCTAAGAACTTATGAACAAACAAGGCAAGGCTCCACTAGCAAGCAAACTATGATGCTTGGTGGCCTTGAAAAGGGTTTGAGCTTCACAAGGTTAGAAAGGTGCATTATGCTAAACACTTATGAAAAAAATGAAAATAAACATGTTCAAAGGGATTTTGCTTAGTTCGTGTAAGGTCTCCTCTTAGGGAACGTCATGCCTAATGTCTCCAAGAGAGGACAAGTCAAGGATAAAAGATTCACAACTTAGGGAATGCAACACATAGCATCACCACTAAGAGGAAAGTCATGCCAAGAAAGGTCACACTCCTAGAGGACATCAAACCCAATGACATCACTAAGAAAAAGACACATTGCAAGAAGTATGAAAATCACACAATGAAATATAAGGAATGCCAAAATTTTCAAAAACAATATTTCCAATGTATGCCCCCACTTTAAAGAAATTACTAACACCATTGTTGTGAGAAATTTACTTTAAAGTAGCAAATAATCAATGCTAACAATGAAGAAGACATGGGAGCTTATTCAAAAATCCCTATGCCAAGTCATATGTTTCCAAATGAAGCTACACCATGAGAAAGGAGGAAGGGGTTTCCCCCAAAATGAAATCCTAAAATACATGGGATCCATGAATTCAGGGTTAGTATGTCTTTGCTACAATGTTGTTATAGAGCTCGAAAACGTCGTCATTCCCCAAATAACTCGTAGAACAGTAAGAATGACACATAGAGAACAAAAACAAAGAAAAATATTTTGGGTCAACATGGAAGAGACCTAAATGTCTTAATGCCTTGCACCATCCCCAAAAGGAAAACACAAGACAAAAGAAAAGCTAAATATTTACGACATATAGAAGAATGTAGATACAAATAGAGGAATGAACATGAAGAAATACATCAAACAAAATAGTACGAGGGGATCACATTACGCACATGCAATCACACAAAGAACATAAAAAAAGAAAATAAAGACAACACTAGCAAAGCACATGCGAATCAACCTATAGTAGGTTGCTCGCATCCCAATCTTGTTTAGTATATATAGAAGGCAGATAACTAGCCAAATGGACAACATCAAGTGTCAAACAAGGACAAGGATATCTAACTCCTTTTCCCCACTAGGTGCAAGACAAGGATGAGCTGAGATAAGTGGTGAGAATGAGCTCCTTGCAATAAAGAAGATGATTTTCAATGAATGTAATACATGTAATAGTGAGCATGCTATGATCCTACAACTATCACATGGCAAGGAGAAAAGTTCATGTAATTTAGTCAAGTTGGATCCCTATGGGATTTAAATTTCTTCAATAATTCTTCTAAACCATGACAATTATCAGTGTGATGTCCAAAAAATATATGATAGGCACAATATGGTTCATTTTGATCACTTTGATGTGGTGTTAATTGTTCAGGTTTAGGAGGATCATCATTTAAGTTGGTGGAAGAAGAAAACAATGAATTTAGCTCTTTATGCACTTCCTCATATATCTTAGCAGTTTCATTATCATCATCCAAGTTAATCACAATAGGAGGTCTAATGACAATATCCATAGAAGGTTGTTGTTGTTTATGTTGTAGTGAAGGTGGAGAGGCATCATGCATTACTTGAGACAATTTTGGATTCTAATTTTTTATGTTGTTCTTTTCTTCTTTTTCTTGTAAAAAATGAGCAATAGAACGACATCTATGCCTACGCTCTCCAACATTTCGGTTTCTTTTCATTTGATTTTCAAGTTGTGATTGTGTAGGAGCGGGTTTATCAACCATAGGTTTATTTTCTTCCCTGAAGGGAGGAATAGAAGGAACCATGGGCGGTTTTTTAACAACTTTCTCTTTAGCTTTGTAAACTTGTTTGACTTTAGGAGGCACAATGGGACTTATTTGATTATCTCATGGTCTCTTATATGAAATAGGGGGAGTATTTGTCATAGGCTGATCTTGGTTACTTGGAAGGGATTTTGGTTCAATCATGGTCTCATCAAGGATAGGAGGCTCAATCATGGGTTGAGGCATATTGGTAAGGGATAATTTTGTTATGTGCTTTGGCTTAAACTTTTGATAGGATTTGAAAAAGAAGTCCTCATGAGGTCTAATAGGCTTAGGCTTGGGACAAAAGAAATCTAATGAGAAATTCCCATGGGAAGACACAAGATTAAAGCCACTATGATGCACAATAAATATCTCATTGCCAAATGGAAAACTTAAACATTTATGTACAATCGACGGAATGAAATTCATGCAGCGAAGCCATGTATAGCCTAACATCACATGAAATTGGTCTAAAGTTAGGATGATGGTGAATGAGACATTTAATATTTTCGGTCCAACTTTTAAAGAGATATTTATCAAACCTATTGTAGAGCAAGCAAAACCATTATGAGTTTTGACCCATGCTTTCAGTTTTTCATAAGTATCTTGATAAAGCTCATGCACAAATAGGAATTCTTCAATGATCACATTCTCTACACAGATGAGATCAATTAATATCCCATTAGTAGGCTTGCCATTGATTCTTCCAGGTATGTAAAGAGGACCATCAAGTGCATGTTTAATTATGTCATTTTGTGAGAAAGCAATGTCAAGGGGCATATTAATTTGGCCCTTATGAGGTTTAACATCAATAAATCCGACCTTATATAACTTGTCTTCCTGATTATAATTTGTGTTATCATCATCTATGTCAACATTCATCACATCATTCTTTGTTTCATTAGCTTTTATAAATGAAATGTTATGATTTAGCATAAGATTAGTAAAGATTTGAAAATTTTGATTAGGAGGAGCTACGAACTTATTACCTTGATCGTTAACACTATCAATTAGGATATGATTAGAATCAATGAGTTCTTGCAAAATATGTTTAAGATGCTTGCAATATTCCATATCATGTCCATTTTGTCGATAAAAATGGGAATATGCATTTGCTCTATAGTTTGAAGTTAAAGGTTTAGTAGGATCAAGAGTTTTAATAGGAGGTAGGGAGATCAAATTATTGTCTAAGAGTTGCAACATGGTATTATGAAGGGAATTAGGTAGGGGAGTGAATTGTTTATTTTTATCCCCAAAGGCATATGGTTTTATCATCTTTATAGCAGCCACTTGGGTGTCAACATGTTGATTTGGTTGAGGGGGATTAAGTTGTAAAAAACCCTTATTTTGTTTCTTGAAAGGTTGATAGTTGGTGTGAGGTGTGGATTCAAACTTTTCAGGATGATTAGAGGGAGTTTTCACTTCATGACTACTAACTGAATTTTAGTAATGTCGAAGGGTTTTACACAAACTAGTAAAGGATGAGAATTTCAACATCTCAAGTTTGGCTTGGATTTTATTTTGCAAATTGGCAATAAACATTATTTGAAGGTCGACGTCAGGAATCTTAATGTTTATTTGTGAGTAAAGAATTTAGTACCATGCTATAAAATTAGTGACCTTTTCATCATACTTTTGTTTACATGTTATTAAGTCAGCTAGGGTCATCTTATGATACATGTGAATTTTGAAGTGGTTGCAAAAGGAATCAATAAGTTCATTGAATGAACGTATTGAATTATTCGGTAAAGAGAAAGAACATTTTAAAGAAGTATCTTTCAAGGATCTAGGGAAGAGTTTAGCCAAGAGTTTATCTTAAAAAATGAAGTCACTACATAAGGTTGTATATCTAGAAATATGGCTAATAGGATCTCCTTTCCCACCATATTTCTTAAATCTAGGAACCTCTATAGATTGTGGCATTTGTGTTGTCAATATTTCCAAGGATAGTGGGTTGGTTTTGATGTATTGTGAAGGTTGGCCATTGTTGTTTTGATTTAGTGTGGCAATTTATTGTTGGAGGGATGACATATTTTGAAAAAGTGTGTTAAGGATTGCATCATTGTTGCTATTGTGAGATGGAAGTGAATAAGGTGGAGTTGTGTATGTATGTGGAGGACAAGTGAATTGTAAATTTGTTAGGGGGGATGGATGAGGAGATATGAGATTTGAATGCACAAAGCTAGAAGGATTCCCAATGGAAATACCTAAGGAGGTATTGACATTGCTAGTTGTTGTGTAGTTTTTGCACACACGCCCCACCGAAGGCGAGGACCCTCTTTTTTCTTTTGCATCTCTGCATCTTTGGCTTGGGAGGTTATTTTGGGATCAAGTCCAGATTGGGTTTGATGAAGGTAATATTTTGAGGCTCTAGGGGAAATTTTCCTGTCTTGGAATTTGAAAATGGGGATTTTGAAGTGAATTTTCAATATTATATGTAAATCTTTTTTGCACTCGTGGATAGAGGACGAAAAATTAGGCCGGGTTGCTTTTTGAACTTTTTGAAAATTTCTTTTAGAAAAAAATTTATGGAGTTTAGGGGATCTTGACCCTGCCTAGAAATGGGGGATTTCCGTCCTTGATGGAAATCCCCAAAATTTCCATTTTTGGAAATTTCCAAGACCCCCTCAAAATCCTGAAATTTTCCAAATATGGAATTTTTTTTTTTTGCACCCATGGATAGAGGATAAAATATTAGGCAGGGTTGATTTTTGAATTTCTTGAAAATTCCTTCTAGAAAAAACGTTATGAGGTTTAGGGGATTTTGACCTTGCAAGGAATTCAGGTATTTCCTCCCTATGCAGAAATCCCTGATTTCTGTCAGCCTCTTGATTTTCCATAATTGTTGCATTTCAGAGATTTTAGCATCCCACAGAATTCCCTCACCCTAGGAAATCTCTGAAATTTCCATTGCCCTATCATTTTCTCGAGAATGCATATGAAATCATCGCTAATTTATGTCCCTGATGGAAATCCTGAATTTCCTCCATGGCTTGATTTCTGCGAAGGGCTTAAAATCCCAAAATTTTAATTTTTGAAAATTTCCATGACCCCCTCAAAATCCCAAAATTTTCCAAAAATGGAATTTTTTTTCCAAAATGATTTTTTCTGAAATGAAATTTTTTCCAAAATGGAATTTTTTGTTTGAAATTTTAAAATGTTCCCAAAAATGAAATTCTTGATATGGAAAAAAATTTGAAGATAAAAATTTCCAAAAATGGAAAGTTTCCATAAAAAAATGTAAGTTTTTTTCTTAGGCCCAAAAATTTATTTAAGTTTAATTTGGATTGGATTTTTAACATGTGAGCTACTAATGATGATATCTATTTTTCAGGATTAAATAAATATTAAAAGGGGGACTTGCATATGGATTCGTGCCAAAAGGGAAATCTGGAAGAGTTCAATTCAAATATTAAAAGTGGGGCCTGCATAAGAATCTGTGCCCAAACTGTCTACAGTTGGAAGGAGTTTCTGGAAGACATGTGAAGCTGATTTAATCATCCAATCAGAATTTTCATTAATGACAAGCTGGCATAATATTATTTTCTCATTGTTCCATGATGTAACTGCTTTTATGCAATTGGATGATGATGTACCATGAGCTCCCAAATTAAATTTAACAACTTGATGCTTCTAGAAGTGCAATTGCAACCATTGGATGAATTAAATCCTGGCCATTGGTTCAAAATGTAATTTTCTATATAAGGCTAGTGCCTTCTCATTTGTAAGGGTTAGACTAGGTTAGAATAGCTGGTTTGAGGCTGTAAAAAGCTAGAATTGGCTAAGTTAGAGAAGTCAGTAGTAGTAGGAGAGGAGAGACTTGAAATTGTTTTGTAATACTAGAGAAGTAATGCAACTGAGGTGTTGATTTGACAAACTTTGTATTTATCTTTGACAGTTTATGGTTTCTTGTTCTCAATTCTCAATGTTAGATGTTAGATTTCAGTTCTTTTCCAATAATGGTAAAATTTTAATGATGTTGATCAATCTTTGGTCCATACTTTTAGTGATTTGTTGATTGTAAGTTGTTGTGTAAAGTTAGTCTGGGCCTTATTTTGTGCTAAGTTCAACTGTGGATGCTTCTTTACATTGCGCCAGTTATTGGGTATGTGAATGAATGTTTAAAGTTTGAAAATCTTGAGTTTCCTTAGAAGATTGCACCATTTTTGTGGAGTTGTAGGCTTGTCCTTGATCAAACAGAGATTGGTTTCATTGGGGATCTGTCCATTTGCAACATTCATCATTGTTGTGATTGATCTTAGGTTTTTGTCTTAGCAATCTCACTAAAACCCTGATCTCTTTTGCTGTTTATTTTGAATCTGGGTTAGTTTTAGGATTAAAAGCATCACCATATTGTTGCATCTAATGAAAGTATGCTTCCAACATTGTTCATTTGTAAGGCCCCTTGTGATTACCAACATTTTCACATATTATCTGAGTTATTTTTGCATTGTCAAGACTTGACATTAGAGACCTTGGGGTTATCTCTTGAAGCTTGCTGATAGATATTTACCTTGCAAGAGAGATAGGATTTCCATATTATGTTTGAGTTGTTGTTGTGCAGAAAACACCATCAACACTAGTAGGTTGGATGGTTGTAGTAACATGAGTACTAGTGCAACTAGGAATAGCGGTAAGGGTTGTGGAAGGAGGAATTGAATTTCCACCTTGGCTTTGAGTATACCCCAAAGCTTGAGCACAACTAGTCAATATAGGAGCATGTTTATCAAAAATATGATCTAGACTTCGCACAATGTCTATTATATGTTCATTTTCAAGAATTTTCCTCACATTATCTAAAGTAGGAATGACACTACTAGCAATTTTTTTTAGAAGTCACAAAGTTTTGCAATTTTTCTATTTCTTCATCTATCCTTCTTATATTCTCTTGTGAGACATTAGAAACCATTGTTTCAACATCATGCACATTAGTTGTGGGTAGGGAAGTTATTGGAAATGAGGTATGAAAGCTAGGATCCATAGAGGGTTGACTAGTGTCAACACTATGAGTGAAAGAGTTACAAAACCCAAGATCCACGGTGAATGGTGTATTGCAGGATGACATGAGTCTTGAACTATGTCTCATGACAGTATTGGAAATAGGACACCAAGTTGTGAAGGTCATAAAAGTTTCACAAACTTGGTATACCAAAATGGATAAAAGGTAAAATGCAATGAAATATCCTAGAATGTAAAGTGCAATGCAAATATATGTAAAAGTAATTTTTAGATTTCAAACAAGATAATTTTTTGATTATTTTATGCAAAAACCTAAAAATGATGTCTTTTAGATGCAATTTTGAATTCACACAATGCACTGAGTTTATCAAATGAAGCTTAATATGATCAATTTGAGATAATAGAAATTATGCAAACTATAACAAAAAATTGAAAAAAACAAAGCATAATACAAAAACAATGCTTTTGATGCTTAGAAATGCAGGAAAATGCCCTAATCAGGGATTCATTTTCCCATGGGTGAATGGGTCCTAGTTGAGGGTTTTGAAAAATGAATTTACATATTTCTAAGTTGATTCTTATGGTTTTCAGATTCTGGACTGAGATAGGTGGTTGTAGTTTTATTTTTTTGTATATTTAAGTCTATATGAAAATGCAAAATAATGATAAATGACAAACTAGGAGACCTAATTTGATATGCAATTTTCAAATGTAAATGAATGATGATGCAATGTTATGTAAATTCTTTGCAAAATGATTATTTTTTTAATTTTCTAGATTTTAAAGAATGCGGAAATGCAATCTTAAAACCCTAAATGAGATGCAAACTAATGCAAGTTAAGAAACCCTAAATGAGATTCAATTCAATGCAATGCAATGTAAATGAATACACAATATAGATCTAGGGTTTAAATAGACTAAAAAACAAGAAAGATATAATTCTCAAATGTTGGGTTCACCAAAATGAAAAGGGAAATAGGTTTTAGGGGTTTGGATGTTAAAATAGGGGTATGATAAACCTATATTCCTCTATTTCATTAGGAAATGAGATCCACCCAAAGAATTGACTTACAACTCTTAGGTGAGTCAACTCAAGGTGTGAATCTGTAGATTTCCTTATGACTAAAGGATGGGGGTCAAGGTCATGCAACACTTTGGGGAGAAAAACTAAAAATAGTAAACTAACACCAAAATGCAATTCAACACTTGAAACAACAAGATTAAGCTCAATATTGAAGAACCTACAATCAAATTGTAGATCAGAGAAGGGAAGATCCGAGTGTAACTTTCACCAAAAGTGATTTTTCAAAGGTTGACTGGGACTCATTCACCCAAGGGTAAATGGGTCCACTATTAGGGATTTTCTACAACTCTCAGGGGTCTCTGATATAGATCTGAATTTTCCAATTTGTCCAAGTGGTAGTGAAATTTTTTTGTAGATGAGTTTCTGTGAGATGACAACTTTTATGACAAATTTTGCAACTTTTTCAATTTCTCCAAATTTTCTCTTCAAGAGATCTTCAAGCTTTCTTCCACCTAGATCTGCAAACACAACATGAGAGAGAAAAAATGTTTGTTTTTCGTGAATGGGGGTTTTCCTTTGTCAAACCCTATTTTGGTCATCAAACCTTGAAATAATAAAAGCATGAAAGAGGGAATGAAGAATGAACAATGCTATTTTACCACTCAACAAACCCTTGAGTAAACCTTGGAATATAAATATGCAACTTGCATGAAATGTCTTCAATGGATGTGGATCTTGAACTTTGAATCTTTCTTGAAATAGTGCTTTGAATGTTTGAATGGATCATGAAACCTACATCATAATGTTAGCTCTAAAAACATGCATGATGCAAGAAGAATTTGACATGATAATTGGATCTTGAACGCTACAATAAAACTCTGATAAATCTTCTCTTGAATGCCTTTGAAGTTCTCCAAAATTCTCTTACAAGTTCTCTTGAAATCTCATAAACTTGCTAAGTTCTTCTCCAAAATCTTCTAGGTGAAACATAGTGAAATAACCTTATATTTATAGGTATGTATCCTTAATTTCCTGAAATTCAAGTATCACAAGCCAACATTGAATCAAAAATTTGAAAACATCAAAATACCGCTAAAAACATAATTTAAATTTAGGTGCTAAGGGATAGGGAGGACCCATTCACCCATGGCCAAATGGGTCCTAGGTCCATAAACCTAGGACACACATTCCTCAATGAGAAGTGTTATGTTAAGGCATTAATGAATGTTGGGTTTCCTCTTCGAAAAATGTAATTAATAGGCTTTAAAAATGAATTAAAGGGCCAATTAAGGAAAAATTAAGCTCAATTAATTAAAGGAGCCCTAAATAAGTGTGAAAGTGTATTAAAGTGATACACCTTATAACACTAAATGAAGGAACAATTAAGTCCATTTTAACTAGGAGGGTCCAAACAAGTGATAAAATGTAAAGGGATACATTTTTTGTCACTACACCATGTTACGTCCTCACAACATTCTAGGTCTAGGTAACTGCCTCTAATTCAAGTCCTTTCTTACTAAGTCGGTAAATGAATTGATTGGTTATACTTTTCTAAGACTAGATCTTTCCAATTATGTTCATGTAACATACTAGAGCTTGGCAACTACCTTTTTCTCAAGTTCTTAGTTTTAACCATAGTAACCACTCTCGTATTTTATGCACATTTAGTTAATACTGATGTCATAATTTCATCGACTAGACACACCTAGTCTCAACCTAAAGTATTGACAATATGTTGATATGTATAATAATCTAGTATTAAACTTGAATTGAAGATTACTTCTTTGTATTAAAGTTTCAGATGTCCAAATTTTATTCTTATGTTTCTATTCCTAAATAACTCCATACCAAATATAATTAATATTGAAGTGAACATAAATGGAAAATCGTCTTCTTCTTAAATAATGGGTCAGACTCTTCATTGTTATAAAGAGTATGGTTTCGCTCTTCTAGAACACCATAACTGATCTAGTTAATCATGATATTAAATATCATTTAATTTGATTCAATATAAAAATTTATATTCATAGTAACATTCAATAATAATTCAACATATTAAGTTGTTAAAATCCTGATAACTCAATTGAGAACCATCTGACTAATCTCCAGATTCCTCATTGGTTTCTTCCAAGTTATCCCTTGCATAATTATGTAGGGTACCTACGGTTGCCTATACATAAATATTATTGACTCATATATTCTCATATATAAATGTATGATAAGTCTATAGCCACATTGGATAATATCTTCTACTTGAGAGTTATCTGTGCTTCCGTACCTTAAAATCTCCTAGCACTAATTCCTTTGATTAATAACAAGAGAATAAAGTCCTCTATCCTAGATAATTGGTTTTCAATTAGTAGGTAATAATAATGACTCTTGGTCTATTATATCTAGTTCTATAGAACTTTCTCAAAGATATCAATGATATTTTCACTTCTAATACATTTTAGATCTTCTTACTTAAATATAATATAAACTTGTTTGATAAAAATATATAAGACACTAAAACATTGGGATAAATACCATATTCCCATACTTAGCTTTTCTTCACTACCTTGGTTTAAAAAGATGGTCGTTTTGGTTAAACACAACCTAGAGAGATTCTTAAATTTTTACTGAAGCTCTCTTGAATATACATATATTAATTCAATATCATGTGAATCAACATGATTTTAATAATATTTATAAAAGAAAGCTACTTTGATCTAATCAACTGTTACATTGGTTCTTATTGATATTTTTGCATAAATAACCTAAGATTTTTCGTACATGCATTCATATACTTTCTCAAACAACCACACTTTACACATAACTATGGTCAAAAGAAAACTCAAAAAAAATAAAAGAGCTTTAATCAGAATTTAAAAGAGAAAGAAGAAGAATCAATTTAACCATTCCTGGAATTAAATAGTCTGGCTTTTATTCTGGTATTCCTTGCTTCAATTTTGCACTTTAAACAAAAACTTGAACCTATTGTCCAATCTACTTCAGTGCTCAATACTATCCTTGCAACATTACTTTGATTCTTCAGCAAATAATCTAAAACTATTGAACAAAATAATTCTTGGACAGCCAAACTAATCCCACTAAATGATGTATTGAAATGCAGATTTCAATTGCTCTTCTCACTATACTTATTTCTTCTCTCAAACCTCATGTATGTAGCTATCTCAAGATTGTAAACTCATGAGCAACCAAACAATGAGCATCTAATCTCTATTTATGCTTGAATGAGTTTTCCAAAGATAGAAATCAATTAACATTTGGGGCTCAAATTTTCTCTCCAAATGCCACAACTTGCCTATACTTAGCCAGGTGTGAGGAAAAATTCTCCAAACAAGTCGACTATGCATGGTTAGAGCTGCCATGATTGGCATTTGAAATAGTCAAAACAATTCGCAAACCTCTACACAAGAATGCATTTACAGATAATGCCAATTTTCAGTTTGAGTTGGTCTTCAAAACTATTCGACCTCTTCATTTTCATTGCACAACTTGATTGGTAGATTTAATGTTTTGCTGCTAGCATTTTATTATTTCAAAAAAAGTCTTATTGATGGCATGATAGGCAATGCATTTGAAACTCTACACTAACCAACTGCCCAAGCCGTGGGCTTCCATTTTAATAGAAACACATGCCAAAATAGTCTCCCATTCACCACCTTCACGTGGCTGGTAAAACAGTTTAGAAAGTGCATATACTCAGCCACTACATGACAGTATTAACAAATTAATATATGCATATTGTGGTGTCAAAATTGGGCGACCCCATTACTTATTGTTATAACAACATTAAGCATTGCATATGCATGGCTTTTAGCTACTTAATATGGCTCGCCTTAATTGCTTTAAATATAATAATATATAATTATACGATAATATATATATTTCATTTAAATACCTGCATATACATATACATATATATGTATGAGTATATGTAGATATTAGTATCTAGATATATTCATACTTACATACATACATTTATATGTTTCATCATATATACACATATGTACACACACATATATATTCATATATATTATTCAATCATACAATACATGTTATATATGTGCTATTTACAATTTTTTTTAGCATTTTAATTTAATTTAATTAAACGATTAAGGAGGATCAAAAACGACAAAAGAATAAATTCCCTAACAACTCAAACCCAAAACTTACCCAAAATGAAACTCCAATTGACTTGATGAGGTTCCACTAACCTGTGCAAATGAGTGTGTGTCTCTATTCAGATAGCATTACCCAACGTTCCAAATACCAACTCTTCTCTTGGGTGATACTCTCCCTCCCCCTTTGGAGGATTTGAACTTTCTTGCATCCAACTTAGAGCAACATGTTCATAGTTGCTGATAACATATAAATCATATTCACAATATAGCTTAAGCATCATATAAGCATTTAAAAGTAGTTTCATCATATTGCATATTCATTCATTTCATTTATTCATGCATTAATCCACATTTGAACATATAGGTTAAAGTAATTGGGTAAATTAACAACAGGGTGTAACAGATTCAATGAGCTTGTGGAATAATGGACAAAGGCGACCATGACGGAAGCATTTTGAAAAATGATCAGGGTGAAAAAACATGTATTTAGACTGCAAATGTTATAAAGTGGATATCAATGGGACTGTGTTCGATGCCAACGTAATCTCTAATGCGACATTTGGAACCAAAAAATATGACACTATGAACCTTTAATGCCTTAAATGGATTATTTATAATAGAAACCCTCAATATATATTGTTTCAAAATATATAATTTGATATTAGTTGCACACTTGGAGGAAATGTGATGCCTTAGGACACCATGAACCTTTAATTCTTTTGAATTTGCAAAAAGAATGCATTCAATCTGGTTGTTGAGTTCTAAATTGAGCTAATAGAACTTGTATTCTCAAATTTGAAGTTGTCATTTTTGTATGAAATCTACATTGACATGAGTGAATTGTGAATTATATTTTTTTTGATGTTTCGTGGAGGAGCCTTACACTATTTATTGTTTGTGCAGATACCTATAATAAATGGAGTTGGCCCATGTGGATGTGAGAGAAAGTATGAGAGAATGTGCATTTGACATCTCACCAAGTTGATAGGAGCTTGAATTTATGGCATCTTAGGTACCAATAAGTATGCATTAAGATATGTAAATATAATTTGTTTGTCTTTTGCACCCTTTGCAAGTGGGTGGTCATTGTAAACATTAAATATTGAAATTAATTAGAAAAGTGTGTAGCAACTATTTTGGAGTAACGTGTCCTAGGTATATTGGATGTGCATTTGCATTTATTTTGTCTACATTCAATGATAAACTACACATCCACAAATGAACATTTATTAGTGCATGCGAAATATTACATAAAACATTTAATTTTCTTATATTAATTAATTAAAAGAAATTAATTGAAAAATTAGGTGTGATAAAAAAAATATTGATACATGGAAAACTAGACCCTCTTCCCTAATAATGTTTTAGTGATCCTTTTTATTTTTCCTTTAAAAACTAGAATATTACTTTGACTGCAAAGATTTTAAAAAATGAAACACTGAAGAAACATCATCTCCTCAAATCTTTTTAACACTGTAAAACCCCTCTCTTGGTAACCTTAATCCATAGGTATATATTTATATTTATTAGCACATGGTGAGAAATGAAGCTGCCATACCTCCTCCACCAACTCTTTTGGCAAAAGCAACCGGAGTTTTGAAGACAGAAAAGGCAGCCTTTCACCTTCCCTCCACCTTTGCCAGGGATAATGAAAGGTGGAGTATAATCCACGTCTCTAAAGTTCTATCACATAACTTGTTTTAACTGTAGACACAAATATAAATGACATTAATGGAAGTAGTTCAGATTGGCAAGTCAGTACAAACTACCTCTGGAATGAGCCAGTTGTTTAAAATCTTCTTCATTGAAATTTAAAGCCTCTATTGACTCCCTTTAAATGGGTACAGTTACACGCCCTTGTCGAGGACTCTGAGAATGGTATGTTGAGAAAACACATTCTACATTGCCTCGTAACTTCCGTATCAACAAGATATTTGACGGCCATTGATATTCTTCAATGCAATCGCACGCCTAGACGTATCATTATTAGATAAAATGATCTATTGGTAGTCATGTCAGTCATTTCTCATTTATCAAGTTAAAATTCAAATGCTTCTTATTTAAAATAATATATTTATTCATAAGATTTACATGTTGCAGAGAAAATATTTGTTATATTGTAGGGGGGAGGATCCATTAGTTGAGTATCCTAACTTCGTGTTTCTCAAAATATTATTCTGAAATTTCAAATCACTCTCAATTTTTTGCAACAGGTTATTTGGCAAGTCCCCTACTCATAACTAAGGTTTCAAGGCCACATCATCAAATATGATGCCACATTACATGCATTTTGTTGAGGTGTCCAAAAAAACCCCCAAAAATGAGATCACCAAGTTGATCCCAACTTGCAATTAAGCCATGCAAGATTATATACCATTCTCATGCTTTTCCTTTGATAGAAACAAAAAAAGCAATTGAAAAGCCACATTTTGAAAATTGATATGATAATTATAGTTGCAAAAATTTACAACATATTGAATATGATCTAAAAGATAAATGGAGCCATCTCCTTGGAAATGAGGAAATTCTAACAAAGCTACCTCAAAAATCTAACACCCTTGTTGCAATGGACCACTTGAATATCAATAATGGTAAATTCCTGACCAAAATATTTAGATCCATATGAGTATTGCGAGATGCTATAACCTACAAGAATAAAAAATCTAGATCTTTTAACTCATGAAGTTGCCAATAGAGTCACTAGGTGGAGTATTCATGCCCCTACAAGTTGATATTTGTGTGATTTACCACCAAAATCACAAATAAAGATGTATAATCAAATAAAACATAGAAAGAAGCCTTAAAATCATGTCCCATCATGGATTCCAAAATTATAGATGTTCAAATTTGCACTTGCATGTAAGCTTGTATTAACATTAGAAATCTCACAATCAAATTTGCACTTGCATGTAAGCTTGTATTAATTTAAACTTTTCATGGAAAGAGAGAGAAAATTGAAAGCAAATCCTCACTAAAAGGTGAAATGCCAATTGAAACCCCTTATCTACATATGAATAATCTACACATAATCTACAATTATGAAATAAAACAAGCACAAATTTAACAATGAAAGGTGAGATCATAAAACTATTCATTTGTAAAAGGTTATTTGATCTCAAATTCATGAATTGAGGATGCATATGCAATATAAAAGAGTGGGAATAAATTCATTAATGAGAGTATGAAGAACAATTGAACAAAAAATTAATTTCACTTTCCAAAATAATTTAATAAGTAATACAAGAGACCAAATGTATAGTTGAAAAATTATTATTGAAGAGATCACATGACTATAAAATGATTGCTTAAAATGATTGAATACCAAAATATCAAAGCCTCACTAGTGAAAATCCTTCTTCCTTTATATTGATTGAATGTACAGTTACATATATATAAGAAATGAGGAGTTTTTAGAAGATAAGAAAAATATAGAAAAATCTAATCCCTTATCTTCTCTCATTCTTTCATCATGAACACCTTTGCTTGATCACTTTAGTTATTTCCTTTTATTTCACTTTCAAATTTCCTTCTTTGGATGCAAAAATCTTCTTTCTCTACATATATCTATCAACTTTGTTTTCTTCTTTGTTCTAAAAAACACGAGCTTCCAATTTCCATCTAAGTAATGAATATTTCATCCATAGTTAACTTACACTTCTTTTTTGTATAACCATTATCATGATTTTATATGTTTTGTTAAAATTCACCACAATTTGATGACTCATGCCCTTATAAATAGAATTGGCATATACATCCTTTTGATCTCCCAAATTAACAAGAAATATCACCTTTATTTGTTCCATAGTCACCTAGTTTTTTCCATCATATTTGGTAACTTAGAGTCTTCCAAATTTATCCTACATCAAAAAAGTTAGTCTTGAAATTTTGGGTTTCTCTTCAATCCCAAGATCGAATTAGGCCAGTGAATTTTTTGTTACATGTGTTGTCATTGATGTCAACTAAATGGAGTTTGATGATGATCTTGTCAGAATAGTGGTAGTAGGTGGTTAGTTGCATATGTTGCAATCAAGATGTTGATCAAAGAGTATTATGTATGATGTTGGATGCCATATGTTTTTATAATAGTTGTTCTATATTTCATGTTGTTCATGAATAAGTGAATGATGTTGTGAATGTTATTTTCATTATTTGTTGATGTAAAATGTATAAGAGAACTTCTTACAATCAATGGCTCAAGATTTTGCACTCAAAAGCTCCAGAGAATGCTCCACATTCCTCCACATTTGAAGATATATGGTCACACGGTTCGAAAAATAGACAGAATCAAACATGAAGCATGTGTGTTCTTATTTCCAGAACATAGAAGTCACCAAATAATTTTTTTTGAGTTAGTAGAGTAAAGACTATATGTTGTTTCAGTCATGGAAGGTTCAGATAAATGCTCCACATTTCTCCACAGTTACGATTGTAGTGTTGTAGTTTAAAGGATGATTTCAACATGTCTATCTATTGTCTCCCTTTGAGTTTCAACCATTTAAGTGTACCAAAATTCTTGCTATCATTGTTCTATCTCAAGACTGTGTTGTCTAGGTTTGCAATAGATACTGGTTCTATGTATGTTTTCTTGCGACAACATAATATTGCATGAAGTTATGGAAGAAGGGCATAGAAATATTTTTGAATATGATTTGATACTTGTGATTTTATATGGGATGCTATCTTGTGACCACATTAAATTTCCCTTTTTCGTAGATGATTTGGAGCCGACTCAATATGACCATTGTACATTTCAAGTTTATACATTTTAGTGTGGCTGAAAAGGAGAAAATTTTTGACGCTTGCAGAAGGTATAAATAAAACATCAAGTGTGTGATCAAGGTGTAGAAGTGATGTGTTGAGTGTTCAATGTAAATGCCAAAATTAGTGGGCTAAAGGTAGAGTGGGCTAAAGGTAGAGGAATGAGTGCAAATTTGTAGAGAAGTTTTTAATGTATGCTAAAGGTGGTAAGCCAAAAGCAAAAGAGTATAAGTAAAGTGTTGAAGGAAGTGAGCTGTCAAGCTCATGTGTGAGTGTATGTCGGAGGCAGTGAGCCGAAGGAAGAAGTATATGTGTGAGTGTTGGAGGTAGTGAGACGAATGTAGAAGTACAAGTGCTAAAGGTAGTGAGTCGGATACAACATAGGTGTTGTAGAGGTTGTTGTTTGTCTAATTCATCAAGAGTTGTATCCTAAGATTGCAACCTCATTCTATAAGTGTTATATTGACCAGGGAGTTGTAAGATTCCTTAGGTTAAAGACCTTAAAACTTGTTGCAACTGTTGTTTCATTTTGTGAGGCTGGATTTGGTTAGTAGCTCCAAGTAGCTTTCTCACTGTGGTTTTTTCTCTTTTTAGGTTTTCCACATAAATCTGGTGTTATGGTTCTATTTGTTTGCTTTGAATACTTTATTTGGCTAAGGCAGTTATAAGTTTTGATTAATAAGTTTGAATTAAATTAGTTTGAGGCGTATTCTAATTCCCCCCTCTTAGCATATCTATGTGTTCTAACAATTAGTATCAAAATTGAGTTCCTTGGTGTAGCCTACCAACTAAAGGTATATCTTGGTTTAGAACAAATGGATCAGAAGGAGCCCTCCTTTAAGGTACCACAATTTTATGGAAACAACTATGCCTTATGGAGTGTGAGGATGGATACCTATCTCACATCACTTGGTTATGATGTTTGGAGAGTTTCCAAGGATGATTATATTGAACTTGCTCATCCTATCATTGATCCACATGCAAAAAGGGCTCATGAGAATAATGCTAAAGCAAAGAATGTATCGTAAGTGGGTTAGAAAATTATGAATTTTTTAAGGTAGTGGAATGCAAGATTGCAAAGCAAATATGGGATAAGCTCAAGAATCTCTATGAAGGAAATGATAGTGTGAAGCAAGAAAATTTGCAATCCTATAGAACATTGTTTGAGAATCTAAAGATGAAGGAAGAGGACAACATAGCTAGCTATCCGCTCCAAGTAGATGAAGTTGTGAATGGAATTAGAGGTCTTAGAGAAGATATAAGTGACTCTATGGTGGTGAAGAAAGTTCTAAGAACTTTCCCTCACTAGTTTGATTCAAAATATTTTGTAATTGAATAAGCCAAGGATCCAAAAAAGTTTACAATGGAAGAATTGTTTGAATCCATCACATCCTATGAGACGATGAATGAATTTCAAAGTACATGCAAAAGAGAAGTTGCATTCAAATTTGTGAAGAAAGAAGAAGCATCTGGATCACCTAGTGATTATGAGGAAGAAGAAGCAAACTTTATGAGAAAGATGAAGAAAGGATTGGGGAAGTAGAAAGGTAAATTTTCATTCAAATTTTTTAATTTTGTGGTAGAATTGGTCGTTATGCTTCTAAATTTGTCCCTTTGGAGAAAATGAAAGTAGAAACAAGGGTTTCAAGAGAAATAATTTCAAGAGGAATCCCCTCTCAAAAGAAGAATATTGCTCCTCAAATGGAGACCACTGCACTTCAAATGATGATGGAGATGAATCCCTATTTATGACCACTATGATCTTTGGAAGTTCAAGAAAATTTGTGGATGAAGAAGGTGAAGTTGATTTTGAAGGTGAACTTGTCTCTGATCTTGAAGATTTAGAATGTGATAGGAAAGAGAACAAAAGGAAAATGACCTTGATTGAAGCCAAAATAAGTGAATGTAAAAAGCTTGAGAAGGAGATCCTTTTACTGAAAAAGGAATTGGAGAAAGCTATGTTCAGAAGTTGGGAATCTGACATCAAACCTCAAGAAAGATCTCTATTGATCATGATGTTAATGAAACACCAACAGTGCAGATAAATCCTCCCAAACAGACCATGGGAACCTATCTTTACTTGAAAGACTGAACCATGACAACCTAAATCTTTAGGTTGACTCAGCTTATTCCCAAGGCTCGTTTAAGTCAGGTCTTGACCATACTAGGTTCGCATCAGGGTTCATTATGACAATGTTTGTTAATCATGAGGGGTAAACAATAATTTCTGGTTATAAAAGGAATCATAAGGTTTGGTGAAAGATATTCTCAGCCTGGTCATCATATAATTTCATGAAATTAACAAATATGCAATAATATTTCATAAATTTCAAACAAATTTGCTATAACTTAAGTAGATTTGGTTTTAAGAATTAAACAATATGATGGAAACAAAAGATTTGTAATAAAATTTCTATTCATTATCTATTTTTCATAACTTTTTCTAAAATTTAAACATCTAATCTAAAAGAAAGCATCAAAAGGTACTTGAAAAGTAAAAGAGCTCTTGAGTATTATCCACACATGCCCTAAGAATTAACCAAATCAAAGCAAACCACTCTATACTTCACCAAATTGCTTCACAACTAGGCATAAAATGATGCAAGATTTTAAAGAAAAGGGAGGTTTATTTGGACATCGGGTAGGTTCTATATGCACCCTTAATGACACAACATATTGTCTTGTCCAGCTGAAAAAACAACCAGCTACAAAAGATTTCATACCATGCATTAGCTTTCAAATTAGCTTTGATATTGATTAGTTTCTATGTGCATACAAGTTTTTAATCTAGAATGATTCAAAAAATAGGAAAAAAGAACGAAACTTAAAGAATTTTTGGCTCTTCCAACGTCCAAAAATTCTAAACTTAACTTAAATTGAAACATCTTTTGGTCTTTTACAGGAACAAGACACAAGAAAGATAAGAAAAAAACATGAGAGGAAATCCAAGGGATGAATCATGACAAGGCACGTGGAATATGACAACTGGAAAGAGAAATGCTAATGAAGTCAACGGATGTCAACCTTCCTTAGCACATTAATGTCCTTTGGGTCTCTTATATTTTTATTATCGCCAGGATAATAACTTGAATCTAGATAGTATGTAGGAACTTTCCCATTATTCAGAACAATTACTTTATCATCCTATTCCTACATCTTAGTTCTACCTCGGGCTCTCTACTCTTGGGAATGGTTCACACCGGAGGTTGGTACTTTCTTCTGCCTCATTCGTAACACCAGAATCCCCAGTGTTCTGATGAACTCAAGCTCCTCCGCATATAACTTCCTGAAATGCATCACCCAATCTAGATATGATTCTATCCACAATCCAAATTTTCTTGACTGTCCATACCTGAATGTTGCATTACAATTTGCTTCTCCTACAAGTACAAATTCCATACATTAAATCCCTTTTAAAACATTCATAAAACTCTCATGAAAACAAAATCATTATTAATAAATCATCATGTTAAACCATCATAAATATCACACTTTTAAAACACCACATTCTCACGTAATTATTCTATATTCTATTTAAGTAGGGTTACCGAACCTTTGAAACTTTGGGAAATATTAAACATTTAACTTTGAAACTTAACATTGTTACCTGGTACCTGGTACCTAATACTTTAGCTTTTACCAAAAAAATTTCCTGAACCTTGAATTTTACTAGAGCTCCCATTTTACTAGGCCTTTGCTCCCAGACCAGAACATTATGCCCAAAACCTTGCATTAAAATTTTACATTTCTTGCTTCCTGGCACCTGATTCCCAATACTCAATACACTTAAATCACGAAATACATAAGAAAAAAATTCCTTTACTTTAACTTTTGGTGATCTCTTCAACTAGCCAACACCTACCATAAGCATTAGTTTTCACTTGGGTCCCCAAGCCTTACAATCTTGGGGCATGTTGTGAGACCACAAAACAATCTCATCATGCAAGAAGACCCTCCACAAATAGGTTCAATCATGCATTTTTTGGTTTTTGTTTCATTTACAATAAGTATGGACATAAGGCTATAGAGTGCAAATTTGAAATGAGCAGAAGAAATTTTTTCAGTATAAATTCTCTTGCTTCTCTGGTGGATGTCAATGTGACATGTCAAAAATGCAACAATATTGGACATATAGCAAAAATTTTCAAAAGTGTTTTTTCAAGATCAAAAATTCAAAAAGCAAATGGTGCTAAGAAGTTCAGGGAAACAAGTGATGAAAATTCAATGGTTTTCCGAATAAAATTTCATGCTCAGGGACAAACAAATCTCTAGGCAATACAAAGTGGTTTTTCAAGTCATATGACTAGTTAAAAAAAAAAATCATCAAGTTGGTTAAGTTAAATGATAGATCAGTAAATTTTGGAGATAATTAATCAACAAAGATCTGTGGAAAGGGTACTGCAAGTATTGATGGAAAATATGAGATTGAAGATGTTCATTATGTTGAAGTTCTTAAGCACAATATTCTTAGTGTAAGTTAGATGTGTGGAAAAGGATAAAATCTCTTATTTAATGAGAAAGGATGTGAAATCAAAAAAGAAAATTCTAGAAGATTGGTAGCAGAAGGTTCAAGGACTGAAGGAAACTTATATAATATTAAGGGTGTGAATGGAAGAAGCTATATTCTAGGACAAACAAGTGAATGTTGGTTGTGGTACAAGAGGATGGGACACATCAAATTTGATAACCTTATGAATATCAACTCTATGCAAAATGTTAGATATATGACAAAGATTATGAAGTCTACAAGTACCATGTGTAGAGAATGTCAAATTGGGAAGTAGACAAGGATAAGGTTCAATACCAAGGAGTATTCTTCTAGAAGACCTTTAGAACTAACTCATATTGATCTGTGTAGACTGACGTTAGGAAAAAAAGTCTTGAAGGTGAAAGGTATTTCATGTTACTCATTGATGATTTCTCTAAGATGACATGGGTTACATTCTTAAAAGAAAAATTAGAAGCTTTCATAGATTTAATATCTTTAATTCAATGGTTGAGAATGAAATGAATGCTAGAATCAAGTGTTTAAGGTCTAATACAGGTGGAAAGTTCACATCAAGTGAGTTTGAAGGATTCTATTAAGAGCACGTGATAAGGAGACATTATTTGGTTGCTATAACTCCTCAACAAAATGGAGTAGTGGAAAGAAAGAATATAACTGCTCAAGATATGGCAAGAACAATGTTGAATGAAGCTAATTTTTTCGATGTGTATTGGAAAGAAACATTCCATACTATTATCTATATCCTTAATAGAGGTCAACTAAGGGTGGATAGCACCAAAAATCCCTATGAGCTATGGTATGGGAGACTGACAACTACCAAGTATTTCAATTTTTTTGGAAGCAGATGTTTTATCAAAAGAGATGAAGAAGGTTTGGAAAAGTTTGATTCAAGATTAGATGAATAAATATTTCTTGGGTACTCAACTAGGATCAAAGCCTACAAATGCTACAATAAAATATTGAGGAAGGTTGTTGAAAGTGAAAATTTGAAAGTGGATGAAGAGTCACATCAAAGGACACATGGGCAAGAAGAATATTGGTATGATGAATCCACCTGCACAGAGGAAAAGGAAGAAGAGATTGAAAAAAAATGGAAGCATAGGAAAAAGTCCCCAAGACTCCTACCAAGTATGTTCAGAGAAATCACTCAGAAGATCAAATCATTGGAGATAAGAATGAAGGAGTGCAAACAAGAAGAAGATTTGAAAAAAAATGAATAGGTAGAGTTTTCTCTACTGTCAAGAATAGAACCAAAAACTTTTTCTAATGCTAGCAAAGATGAAGGATGGATTCAAGCAATGGAAGAAGAGATAAATTAGATTGAGAATAATCAGACTTGGGAATCGGTTCCAAGGCCTATAGATAGGAGTGTAATTGGAACAAAATGTGTGTTTAGTAACAAACTAAATGAAGATAGAGAGGTTGTGAGAAATAAAGAAGGGATAGTATGCAAAGGATATTCTTAAGTGGAATGAATTGAATTTGAGCAAACATTTATTCTGATGGCAAGAATGGAGTCTATCCAAATGTTTCTTACATTTTATATTCACAAGAACTTCAAAGTATATCAAATGGATGTGAAATCTGCTTTCTTGAATCATGAGTTAGAAGAAGTTTACATAGAATAGCTTGATGGATTTTAGTTATCAAAAGACCACAAAATGGTATGAAGACTTAAGAAGGCATTGTATGGTCTCAAACAAGCCCCTAGGGCTTGGTATGCAAGGTTGGATAAGTACCTATTTCAACAAGGCTTCAAGAAAGGTAATGTAGATAGTTATTTGTACATCAAAATAGAGGATGAAAATATTCTAATTGTTTCTATGTATGCTTATGATATAATCTTTGTTGGCAATGATGAAATGTGTAGGAGGTTTGTTGAAGAAATGTAGAAAAAATTTGAAATGTCTATTTTAGGTGAGTTATTTTTCTTTCTTGGACTTCAAATTGCACAATCAAATAATGGTATCTTTATCTCTCAAGAAAAGTATATCAAGGAAATTCTAAAGAAGTTTGGTATGGAAGACTATAAACTAGTGAGTACTTCAATGGTAACTGGTTGCCATTTGAGTAAGGATTATGTGTCACCTGAGCCTGATCGGACTCTATATAGGTCTATGATTGGGGGCCTACTATACTTAACTACTTCAAGGACTAATATTATGCAAGTTGTTTGCTTGGTTCAAAGGTTTCAAGATGATCCAAAAGAAACTCATGTAAAGGTTTTCAGGAGGATTTTCAAATATTTAAAGAGCACTCCATATTATGGATTGTGGTATCAAAAGGGTAATGAATTTTCTTTAAATGCACATACTGATTTTGATTGGGTTGGTAGTGTTGATGAAATAATAAGTACCGGTGGTGGAGCCTTCTTTTTGGGAGACTGATTGGTCTCTTGGTTTAGTAGGAAGTGAGACTCAGTGTCTTTAACAACAACAAAAGAAAAGTATTTTGTTGTAGTATCTTTTTGTACCCAAGTGCTATGGATGAAGAAAACCTTGAAGGAAATCAAGGTGATGTATGATGAGCCCATTCCAATTTCATGTGACAATACAAGTTCCATCAATATTTCAAAGAATCTGGTGATGCATACTATAACCAAGCACATATCTATCAGGTATCACTTCTTAAGAGAGAAAGTTGTGGATTAGGAAGTAATAT
Source organism: Sequoia sempervirens (assembly GCA_007258455.2). NCBI lineage: Eukaryota > Viridiplantae > Streptophyta > Pinopsida > Cupressales > Cupressaceae > Sequoia > Sequoia sempervirens. Next base: position 100,842,668 of record VDFB02281492.1, on the reverse strand, counting down.
TGGAGTATTTTCCCACAAAGGAACAAGTTTTTGGCTCTTTTAAAATACCAACCAAATATTCAGGGAAGCCTATGGATTTTCCAATTCCAAAAGTCAACAACCTTAAAGAGGGTGGGCCAATGAACAAGATAAAGCAATTAAGCTTTCCTCCTACACTTCGGGCTCTACAAAACCTAGGAGGGTGATCCCACAATGTATTTATAACATTCCTTCACAAAGTTTCCATATACATTGCATATCAGGCAGATACATTCTCATTTAATGTTGAATAAATGAAATCTTTAAAGAAGTTGGCAATTCCTTCAAAGATTAAACAACTAAAAGTTGAGAATTCGCACACAACAACAGTAGGTCGATTGGAATGTATATTTATGAATGATTATCTCAAATCAAACACCAGAAGCACATGAAATGCATTCAACACTTTAAGATTAGTGCCATATTTCAGGGCATGGAGTCAAAACAAAGCAAACTGAACTACAAGGAAAATTTAATCCTGAACATCCATAATCTTTGCAATTTCCTTACAATTTATAGATTAACACCCAAGCTCCTGTGACTACTTACTAAATCCAAATAACACAAACATGAATCAATTACTTAACTAAATCATTTAACTCATCCATTAGATCAAAGCAACAATTAAATCATATGTCAGAGTGATAGACTAAAAAAATTAACAAATAGATCCTTGATCCAAATTCATTAATAATTCATGCACAATATCAAAATGGAGAGACAATAGGCTTGAGAGATTAGCATTTATATTCAAGTATGCTCAAAAGCCACATAATTGACAAAATTTACTCATCTAACCCAAAGCCTAAGCTACAGACTTAGAATGTATTTCTGTGTTCTCACTATGCATTTTCCAGATCTAGAATTTGACAAAAGACCCCTGCCAAATAGCCTTGAATTCCTTTTATATTATCCAAGGAGCAAACAAGCTTCAGGCTATTTTCCAGTCACATTTCATTTTAATTTGGCCTTCATTTAAAACAAATTTCAATTTCATTTCAATTCCTAGGTGGTTAAATTTACACCACTATTTGCAACAAAATATTGCCACCAAATTGTTCTAAAAAAAAATTCCATTTGTAAAATTTAGTTACCTTGTCTTTGTATGTTTCACTTCAAATATTCACCTTCCATTGTCAATTTTTTAACCCTGCACGTGAAAATAATCTGCTCCCGTGAAAACTTCATTCTGCCCTTATTTTCCTATGCACTGAAAATTATTTTGCTCCTCTAGTGAAAAATCTATTTATTTTTCCCTTGCCACTTTATAATTTTACCTCTACTCTATTTATTTTGCGTGGTCTAGTATTTTAAATATTTCATTTAAAAAATGAGCCCCTAAATATTTACTTCATCTAAAAATCCCTACCATTTAATCATGAGAGGCATTCAAGATTAACTTTGCATAAAAATTTACCCACTCTAAAACATATTTGCCTCTTGTTTCACTTTACATTTAAAACTTCTTGCCTTTAAGAATTCCTCATGCCTTTATGAAAATTCACGGTGCTTGAATAATTTCATATTTAAAATACTTGCATTTTAAACACAAATGGGCCTTTAAATGTTGTTTGCCTAAAGAAATCACTGAGCAAATAAAGAACTTTACTTGTGCTTTAAAAATTTAAAATAGGACCCACCTATCTGCTATCCCCAACAATCGCTCATCCCTTGTTGGAGTGAAAAAACGAGAGACAAACCAGCGATGGGCGATGACCATCGCTCATCGCTGGTTCAATTTGGAAAAAGGGGAGAGAACCAATGAAAAGTGATGAGGGAAAAATTCCCTAATTCCTGTACCTGGTGATGGCGCTCCATTTGTAGCATGATTGTCCTCTAGTCTGGCTCGATCCCTCCATTCATTGCATTTACTTGAAGCTTTTGAGGACTTTACAACAAATCCATTTCGGGCATGCTGCAATCATGGCATTCCTTGAGACCACATTTGTTTGAGGTGCACCAGTAAAGAGTTCCCAAGCCTTGTCTATAATTCTACACATTACATACATGCTTAAAGATTGCTGGAAAAGCCAGTGAGAGTTGACTTTACACCTGTCGGTTTATTGTGCAGTCATGGCGTCCTCTAAAATGCTTTGCACTCCTCATATATTCAAATCTTTTTCAGCTAACATGCCTGTCACTCCAACAATATTGATATACTTTCACTTCAGGCGCATATTTAGGCTGAGCATGATAAAACCTCGAGCATTCTTCACACAGGTTATTTTTCAAAGCAGTTTAATGGTGCCTGTGTATCTTTCCCATGTTACATAGCTATTCAATCAATCTAGTCAGATTAAAGAGTGTTATATGAATTTTATCCCATGATATCCCCAAAAAAGCGCTATCCTCCAAAACCTTGATCCATCACTCCCAACCCAAGCATTGTTGATTGCCTCCTCAAATTTCATTATGAACTCGCGATGGGCGATAAGTTTTGCATGCACAGTGAAAGTCGTGCCTTAGCCAATCAAAAGCAAGAATTAAACTTGCTTATGATTAAAAACATTTGAAATGCATTTAAATTTTCCCTAAATGCCCCTTTTACAAATACATAATATTTAAAACATTTACAATATTTAAAATATTGACATTTGAGAACTTTAGAAAAATAGGCAAATTTAATTACGCTTGTAGACCAAATGGAGAAATTGCACTGCACACAAACAGTGAACCCTAGAGCTGAGATTTTTTGTGTGCATCCATAATCAATTATTTAGAGAAAACCCATTTCCTCCAATTTTTCCCAACCCTTAAAATCCAGGTACCTCCTTTGTAAACTGACCCTCGAGACGTGTTCGCCGCAACAAAAGTACATTAAAATAATGTATCAATGACCTTCAATCTTGATGAAAAGAGCTGTAGAGGTTTTAAATAAAAAAATTAATGGGTTGTCATTAGAATTGCAAAATTTGACACTTTTCGAAACACTATTTTTGGCCTTGTCGCGATCAAAAAGCAATTAAATAATCCATCAGAACTTATCCTGGAGGCGTGAAATTTAACAGGCATGCACAAATTTGACCCAAGAATGTAGTGCAAAAGACAGTTTGACAAATGAGATCCCGAGGTGAAAGATATTAATCGAAAAAGTTGCTCACTTAGGCATTTCTGCAATTATGCTTGTTCAAAACCAATCAGGGCTCTCAAAGTCACCACTTTGAAAAAATATCAAAACAACTTCTGGGGGGCTGCCACTAGAAACATAAGCTCATTTAGGTACCTAGAGTATGTGCACAAGAGGGATTTCCTTCAATCATCAATCTTCACGAGATATTAGGGGTCAAAGTTAACCACCTTGAAACACTGTCAGAAATGCAGATGTAAAACTGAGCAAACTGCATTTGCTTTTGATCTCGAAAAAATAGCAAATCAGATCGTGAGGCTTTGAAATCGGACGAAGGAGTAGATTAATGTAAGGAGAATGGAGAGCAGTAATCCTTTTGTCATGAGAATAATTCATTTTTGAAATGCAAGCTCAAACATGAGGCTATTTTGTAGATCTGAAAGATTGTAAACAACAAAACAGTCCCAAAACCCTCCAACTTCACTTTTTGAAACCCTAAAAAAACTCATCGTGGGAAGCTGAAAACTAACATGCACACTCACATATGTCACATGAGTGGGTCCACCAAGGGGTTTTGCATGAAAATCAACTAGATTTGAAATATGACCCTCCAAAGTAGGTCATTTAGGCAAATTTTTCAGGTGCACTTTTGAGTGTGCAAAGGAATTTTTTTCGAAATGGGCACTTCAAATTTGAAGGTTTCAACACAAGTTACAGACATCTTCACAAAGGCACTTTCAAAGGATACATTTGAGTATCTTAGGCATAAGCTAGGGGTTGTTACTGTTGGTGTCAACCACCTCCCATGAGCACAACTTGGAAATAAATCTTCAAAGACAAGAGAAGCACAATGCTATTTCTTCAAAAATGAATGGAAAAGGAGATGATAAATTACATAGTATACAAGCCTTTTAAAGGTATGAAATATGTGACAAGTGAACAACTACTCGATATGGGAAGAAAACCACCTATGTGATTAACCCTAAGTGAAAACTTAACACTACACTAACACCCCCCTTAAGTGCAAACTTAGGGAGATTATTATGCAAAATGAAAATGCAAGATGGGTCCCAGCTACAAGGCCATGTTAGGTACCCATGTACAACTGCTATGTAATGCAATCTCTCACAATTGGAGAAAAGGAGAAAAACCATGTGGGAGAAAACTCCTCTCCAAAATAGAGAAAAGAAAAACAAGATGCATGGATGGAAGACTCAATAGAAACCCCCAAGGACTACAACATCATGTATATATAATCAATAGCCCCTCCATAAGAGGGAAAGAGAGAGACTATATATCCCCCCCATAATGTGTAATCACCTACAAAAATGGTAAGTGCCTGAAGACAAAACATGATCCAATGTCGACAAAAAACTTATCTCCTTTTTGGAAGAAACAACACCAAGTACAAATGCAGGAATGCTTCCCATTATAGATAGGAATTAGCAAGTGAAATCGAAAATGTAGGAAGATAATGTCTCTGAAATATGCTCACGTGTCACCAAGACCTTGGAAGATGATGCCACAAACCAATCAGGAACATGCCCAATCACAATAGAAGGTGACAAACAAGGTACTACTGGAAAATGATTTTGAACATTCTCCAAAGATAGAGATGGAGTGACAACAGTTGTACCACAACTATCATCAAATATGAAAATTAATCCCTCAAATGTGTCTTCCAAGTCTAAAATGTGAGATTCCACGAACAACGAACCAATGCCTGACAAATACGAATCCCAATAATGAAGACAATGATAATCTTGTTGCTTAGGAATGATGGAAGTGCTTAATGAAGGTCGATCAACTATATTTGGAAAAGAATCAAGAACCTCTGAAGCAACTACAACCTCATTTGAAGTCAAAAAACCTCCAAAGGATCACAAGTATGGTTTATCTTCTTTGAATAATAAAGAGGCATACTAGTATTGGAAAGAGGATCATCGAGAAATGGTGGAGTATCACGATCTCCATATGATTCTCGAATGTAAGTCCAAAGAGCATAAGGGAACTCAAAATGAACAAGTGAATCCAAAATGTCATCAACGTTTATATGCTCAAAAATAACTCTAAAGACTTGAGCCCTATATCCTTTCCAAATCATATACCCACCACATGTTATTGGAATAGGAACTTCATTATACAAATATGGCAATAGATTAAGCTCACTAAGATGAGTGAGAATAAAATTACTCCATTTCCTAAAGTTCCCCTTCTCCAAAAAGACCATTATAACTGATAATGCTTCAAAATTTTCAAAGATAGTACTTTCACAAGTATAGAAAATTAAGACTTGACTAACAGTTGCCCCTCCTTCTAACTAGATGCATATTTGGTGCATCTTTCTAGAGGGAGAAATTCAAGACACATTTTTATCCCTTGATTGATGAAGGCTACCTCTTAGGGGGAGCTAGTAGAAGAATGTTGAGGTTTGTGCAGATAGGGGGCTTGTATTTTGCAGCAATCTCAGTTGAAAACCTTTCACCCTTTGTCCTTGATGTCAAAAGGGGAGAGATAGAGTAAGGGGGGGATATTGCATATCAGTTTGGTGTTGCCATCAATTCCAAAGGGGGAGATTGTTGCATGTGTTGTCACTGATGTCAATAGAATGGAGTTTTTTGATGATGCTATCAACAAAGTGGTAGTAGGTGGTTAATTGTATATGCTGCAATTAAGATATTGATCAAAGAGTATTATGTATGATGTTGGATGCCATTTGTTGCTATAATAGTTTTTCTATATTTCTTGTTGCTCATGAATAAGTGAATGATTTTGATAATGTTATATTCATTTCCTATTGATGTAAAATGTATAGGAGAACTTCTTATAGTTAGTGGCTCAAGATGTTGCACTGAAAAAGATCTAGAGAATGCTCAGTAGTCCTTCACATTTGAAGATATGGTCCTGTGGTTCGAAGGATAGAAAAAATGAAGCATGAAGCATCTGTGTTCCTATTTATAGAACATAGTGTTGGATGCTATGGATAAGTTGTTGATATGTGGTTGTCATTGATGTCAACACTATTAGCATTTGGTGTATTGAAGGTTGTATATGTCGAGGATATTGAGAAAATTGTAAAAGGAAGTGTTCTAGGTTCCCAGTGGAACTGCGTAGGTCATGAAGGTGTCTTGTTCTATATGTTAAAGATCAACTGTTGTGGACTAATTTTTTTTATGTTTGAGAGTATCTAGATCATCTATTGGAAGTTTCAGAGGTTCGTGTGAAGATTTGATTGTGTTGTGGTTTGACAGTATTTCTATGGTCTCTGTTAGTGTTCCTGAGTGAAGTTTGTGTGATTCTAGTAATTCTAGTTGTTGCAGATGTTTCTGTGTTGTTTCTTGGTGTTCTTGGATGTTTCTAGATCATGCTCTATCTTTGTGGTACGTCCACATTGATCAGTATGCTTGTGGTCGAATATTTTTCTTTGTATGTTCAGTTTCTCATGTTCTTGGCTGACATGATGGGTGTAATGTGTGGTGGATCTTTGAGGTGAAATTAATTGAAGTATTTTTCATGTTGGATTTGTTAATTTGGGTCTCCAATATGTTGTGGCTGACCTTGGTGGATCCACATTGAAAATCTAATTGTAAATTTGGGCTAACATTGTAAATATGTTTTATTTTTCTGGCCGACTAAGTTGTTGATATAATCTCTTGTTGCAGATATATAAGAGCGATTGTTTCATCAGTGTAAAGTGTGCTCCCATGTGTGCATGTGCGAATATCACTCGATTATAGAGAAAAGTGTGAAGAATACTGAGTGAAGTGTGAAGAAGTTTGAGAAAAGAGTGAAGAAGGTTTTTCTGTGCTTAACTGGAACTGTAATCAGGCTTGTGTAGAAGCTATTTTCTCAGTTTACAATTTGGATGGTTTTAATCCAAACCTTTCTTTGTATAGTGAGTCCTCTTTTGTATTTGAGTAGTGAGCTCTAGGCAGTGTGCCTGAATCCATGTGCATTCCCATTATTTCTAATTATACTTTTAATAGGGTATAATATTGTGGACTGACCTCCACCGTGGTTTTTCCCCTAACAGGGTTTCCACATGAAAAATCTTGGTGTTCTCTATCTCTCTAGTGTGTTAATTGTTTTTGGTTAATTACTTATTCATCAGATTTGAGACTAAGTTAAGTAAAGTTTGAAAAGTTTAAATTTTTGTGACAACTGATTCACCCTCCCCCTCTCAGTTGTCTGTCCTTGTTTTTCCAACAATTGGTATTAGATCAGGATCCTCTGAAGAAGTCTAAAAGCTTGAGATGATCCAAGATGGCAACATAGAAGAAGGACAATCCTAGATTTGATGGAAATAACTACTCACTATGTAAAGTCAAGATGGAATGTCACCTAAGGTGTATTGGTGAAGCTTTCTGGAAGATTACAAAAGATCCATTTGTTATTCCTCATAATGGTCCCTCCACTGCTAATGAGATCAAAGAAGCTGAAAATAATATCAGGGCTATTGAAGCTTTGGTGAGTGCTCTGACAGATTCAGAGATGGAAAATGTGATAGGTCTGCAGACAACTCATGAGATTTGGATGAAGCTCAAAACTTTGTATGAGGAGATGCACAGGTGAAGATGGCTAAGCTACAGAGTTTGAAATGCAAGTATGAGAATTTGAAGATGGGTGAAGATGAAAATATCCCTTCTTTTATGCAAGAGTAAATGAAATAGTGATGGATATTAGATGTGTCAATGGTTCTCTGGATGAGGATGAAATTGTGGCTAAGATACTCATATCCTTTCCTCCCTCCTACAAAGTGAAGGCTCATGCTATTGAAAAGCTCAGATCAGTAACAAAGATGACAAGAGACACACCGGTTGGTAAGTTTGCTGCTTTTGAATTAAGTGAATTTGGTGAATTTGCTCTGAGGACTAAATTTGCATTCAAGGCTACTGTATCTAGAAGTAACAAGAAAATATATGGTCTGGGAGGATGTTCCAAAAAGATATCCAAGTATGATGAAGAACTAAAACAACTTGAAGATAAAGAAAGAGAGGTAGAAGAATTGGAAGCACTGATTGTAAAGAAAGAAGGCAAAGGAAAAGGTAAGTATGAAGGAGTGTTGCCTAGTAAATGTTTTTTCTTCCAGTAAAATAGGTCATTTTGCATCTAGATGTCTTGAAAGAGTTCCTAGACCTAAGCCTAACAAGTCTATATTTCAAAAGAAATGTTACTTTGCTGAAGAAGGAGTGACTGATGATGAGTCTAATAAAGATAATGGAAATGAAGATGAATGGATTTTCATTACTACCATTGAAAATAGTCATGTTGCTACTGAATCTGCTAAAGATGAGAAAGCTCTTGCAGCCTGAGTTGAAGAAAAGGATGAGTGGGTTATTGACAGTGGATGCTCACATCATATGACTGGTGATAAAAACAATTTTGTCAGTCTAGAAAAGTATGATGATGGTGTTGTAAGATTTGGAGACAACAATGCTTGTGTGATTCATGGCAGAGCTTCTATTTGTCTTGGTGGTAAGCATAAAACTGATGATGTTCTCTATGTTGAAGGCTATGATCTACAATTCAAAGATGGAAGATGTAGGATATGTGGAAGTTTTGGAAATATGATTGCTACAGGTAGAAAGATAGAAGGTAATATTTTTCACCTAAATACTGCTAGTGGGAGTTGTTTAATTTCTCAAGTAGATGAAAGTTGGTTGTGGCATAGGAGGTTGTGTCATGTAAATTTTGATAACATTGTCAAGGTAAGTTCCACTCAAGCAGTAAGAGATCTACCTAAGCTAGTGAAGCTTGCTAACACAATTTGTAAGGAGTGTCAGATGGGTAAACAGACTAGAGTCTCCTTCCGGAGCAAACAATTTCATTCAAATGATTTGTTGGTGCTGCTACATATTGATCTCTGTGGTCCCTCCAGAGTCAGAAGTATTCATGGAGAAAGTTACTTTATGTTGATTATTGATGATTACTCTAGAATGATATGGGTTTCTTTCTTAAGAGAAAAATGTGAAGCACTGGAAAGGTTCAAAAGTTTCAAGGCTATGGTAGAGAATGCGAAAGGTCTAAAAGTAAAATTTATGAGATCTGACAGAGGTGGTGAGTTCACCTCTAGGGAGTTCAACTCTTTTTGTGAAGAACGTGAAATCATAAGACAATTATCTGCTCCTCGAACCCCTCAACAGAATGGAGTTGTAGAGAGAAAGAATAAAACAATTTTGGATGTTGCTAGAACAATGATGATAGAAGGAAATGTGCCCCAGATCTATTGGAGTGAAGTTGTAAGCACTATTGTGTATACTCTAAATTGGGTAAATGTTAATGGTAATTCTGGTAAGACCCCTTTTGAGCTATGGTTTGGTTATAAGCCTATTGTTAAATATTTCAAGATATTTGGAAGAAAATGTTATATCAAGAGAGATGATGATATAGGAAAGTTTGATGCAAGAAGCGATGAAGGAATCTTTCTAGGTTACTCTACTAAAAGCAAGGCTTACCGGTGCTATAACAAGAGACTGAGAAAGATGGTTGAGAGTACAAATGTTAGAGTTAATGAGGACTCTGCCAAATCATCCAGATATTATGGTTATGATTCAAATGAAGAAAATACAAGCCAAGGGAAGAATTCTCAAACACAGAACCAACTTCAGATTATTCCATATGTTTTGGTAAAGCAACCTTAATTCATTTCTGTAAATCAAGTAAGTCAGGGAGCACATAAAAGTGCAAGTGCAGAAGAAATATCAGAAGAACTAGAAGTTCGAGAAAGTCCCAAAACTCCAAGGTATGTAAAGCTAAATCATTCTAAAAGTCAAATTATAGGAGATAAGAGTAAAGGTGTGAAAACTAGAAGAAAGATTGCAGAAGAGTATTGCCTGATTTCCAAGATTGAACCTAAAGATGTCACTAAATCCTACCAAGATGAACACTGGATGGAAGCTATGAAGGAAGAGCTGACATAGATTTAAAATAATAACACATGGACGCTAGTTCCCAAAACTAAAGACAAAAATGTGATTGGTACTAAATGGGTGTTTCAGAATAGGATGAATGAACAAGGTGAAGTGTTACAGAATAAAGCAAGACTGGTATGTAAAGGGTATTCTCAAATGGAAGGTGTTGATTTTGAAGAAATTTTTTCCCTTGTTGCTAGAATTGAAGCTGTTAGATTATTTCTTCCTTATGCTGCATATAAGAACTATAAAGTCTATCAAGTGGATGTGAAGTCAACATTTCTGAATGGAGAACTAGAAGAAGAAGTATACATTGAATATTCAAATGGATTTTAGCTGACTGACAAGGAAGATATGGTTTGCAAATTGAAGAAAGCTCTATATGGACTTAAGCAAGCCCCCAAATCCTGGTATGCTAGATTGGAAAAATACTTAGTAAAGCTTGGATTCACTAAAGGTACTACTGATAGAAATTTATATTTCAAATTGGATCATGATAAAGAGTTAATTATAGAAGTTTTTGTTGATGACATCATTTTTGGAGGAGATGACAATCTATGTATGAAGTTTGCTGATGAGATGAATGGTGAATTTGAGATGAGTATGATTGGAGAGATGAAGTTCTTTCTAGGATTGCAAGTTACCTAGTTAGACAAGGGAATTTTCATATCCCAGTCCAAATATGTGAGAGAGCTACTGAAGAAATTTGGGATGGAAGAATCAAAGCCTGTTGGTACTCCCATGGTGACCAGATGCAAGTTAACAAAAATGATGATTCTCCTAGAAGGTGAATCAAACTAGATATAGGTCAATGATTGGTGGATTGCTCTATTTAACCCATACTAGACTAGATATTATGAATGTTGTATGTATGGTTGCTAGATTTCAGGCTGATCCAAAAGAATCACATGTGACTACTGTTAAGAGAATCTTTAGATATCTGAAAGGAATAGTTGAATTTGGACTTTGGTATCCAAAGGATGATGATCTCACTTTGAGTGCATAGTGCATATACTGATGCAGATTGGGCTGGAGATGTAGATGATAGGAAAAGTACTAGTGGTGGTGCTTTCTTCCTAGGGAAGAAGCTGGTGTCCTGGTTGAGCAAAAATCATAATTCCATTTCTCTATCTACTGCTGAAGTAGAATATATTGCTGCTGCAAATAACTATACTCAAGTGATATGGATGAAACAGATGTTAAAAGATATTAGGGTGATATATGAAGAGCCTATTGCCATATACTGTGACAATTCAAGTGCAATAAATATTTAAAGGAATCTGGTGCTACACTCTAAGACTAAACATATATCAATCAAGTTTCACTTATTGAGGGAGAAAGTGAATGAGAAAGAAGTCAGATTGGAGTATGTGCCTACCAAAGAACAAATTACATACATCTTTACTAAGCCATTTTTGAAGGATACTTTTGAGTATCTCAAAGGAATGCTAGGGGTGATTACCCCTCCTGATAAGAACTAAAAGATGCATTTACTTACATCAATCCATGAGCTTCATTGCTATATTCTAATCCGGATTGATGTTTTCGTGGCTACTACTCAGGGGGAGTAGTCAGATGTGTAGATATGTGGTTCAGAGCGTGTATATGGAAAGTTCATGGTTACCTTTTCCATTGATGTCAAAGGCGGAGAAGTGCAATGTGAAATTTTTTTTGAGGAGAAGTGACTTGTGGGAGAAGAGTAGTTGAGAAGAAGAGTCAGAATCTAAGGAGAAGCAATTGTGTTGGGTTGATGGTATTTTCACATCATGTGTTTCCATCAATGACAAAGGGGGAGATTCTTGGATGCTATGGATGAGTTTCTAATATGTGGTTGTCATTGATGTCAACACTATTAGAATTTGGTGTATTGAAGGCTGTATATGTCGAGGATATTGAGAAAATTGTAAAAGGAAGTGTTCTAGGTTCCCAATGGAACTGCGTAGGTCATGAAGGCGTCTTGTTCTATACGTTGAAGATTAGCTATTGTGGACTAAATGGTTTATGTTTGAGAGTATCTAGATCATCTACCGGAAGTTTTAGAGGTTCGTGTGAAGATTTGATCATGTTGTGGTCTGACAGTATTTCCATGGTCTCTGTTAGTGTTCCTGAGTGAAGTTTGTGTGATTATGGTAATTCTAGTTGTTGCGGATGTTTCTGTGTTGTTTCTTGGTGTTCTTTGATGTTTCTAGATCATGCTCTATCTTTGTGGTACATCCACATTGATCAGTATGCTCGTGGTCGAATATTTTTCTTTGTATGTTCGGTTTCTCATGTTCTTGGCTGACATTATGGGTGTAATGCATGGTGGATCTTCGACGTGAAATTAATTGAAGTCTTTTTCATGTTGGATTTGTTAATTTGGGTCTCCACTATGTTGTGGCCAACCTTGGTGGATCCACATTGAAAATCTAATTGTAAATTTAGGCCAACATTGTAAATATGTTTTATTGTTTTGGCCGACTAAGTTGTTGATATAATCTCTTGTTGCAGTATATAAGAGCAATTGTATCATTAATGTAAAGTGTGCTCCCATGTGTGTATGTGCGAATATCATTCGATTGCAGAGTAGAGTGTGAAGAAGACTAAGCGAAGTGTGAAGAAGTTTGAGCAAAGAGTGAAGAAGGTTTTCCTGTGCTTAACTGGAACTATAATCAGACTTGTGTAGAAGCTATTTTCTCAGTTTACAATTTTGATGGTTTTAATCCAAACCTTTCCTTGGATAGTGAGTCATCTTTTGTATTTGAGCAGTGAGCTCTAGGAAGTGTGCCTAAATGCATGTGCATTCCCATTATTTCTCATTATATTTTTAACAAGGTATAATATTGTGGACTGACCTCCACTATGGTTTTTCCCCTAACAAGGTTTCCACGTAAAAAATCTTGGAATTCTCTAGCTCTCTGATGTGTTAATTGTTTTTGCTTAATTGCTTATTTATCAGATCTGAGACTAAGTTAAGTAAAGTTTGAAAAGTTTAAATTTTTGTGACAACTGATTCACCCCCCCTCTCAGTTGTCTCTCCTTGTTTTTCCAACACATAGAAGTCACCGCGGAAGTGTGCTAAATTAGTAGAGTAAAGAATGTGTTGTTTCAATCATGTGAGGTTTAGAGAAATTCTCCACATTTCTCCGTAGTTGTGGTTGTAGTCTTGCATTATCTATTGTCTCCCTTCGATTTTCATCCACTAAAGTGTAATTATGCAAGTGAAGCTATCATTGTTCTATCTCAAGACTGTGTTGTCTAGATTTGCAATAGATACTGGTTGAGTGTATGTTTTATTGTGCTAACATAATATTGCATGAAGTTTTGAAATAAGGGCATGTAAATATTTTTGAATATCATTTGATGCTTGTGATGTTATCTGTATGATGCTATCTTACCTCTTTGGTACCTCTTGTGGTTTGGAGTTAATATTTTGAGGGTTGAGTGTTTGTTGGGCCAACTTAGTACATTAAGTTTTTTGCACCAAGTTTTTGTGGCATGTGCTAGCATGAGAATGCATGTAGAGTTAAAATAGTTCCTGCTTATCTCCTGGCTTGGACCATATTAAATTTCCCTTTCCCATAGATGATTTGGAGTTGACTCTATATGATCGTTGCACGTTTCAAGTTTATACGTTTTAGTGCGACCGACAAGGAGACATTTTTTTATACTTGCAGAAAGTATAAATAAAAGATCAAGTGTGTAAGGTGTAAAAGTGGTGTGTTGAGTGCTCAATGTAAATTCCAAAAGTATTGTGCTAAAGGAAAAGGAATGAGTGTGAATTTGTAGATAAGTGTTATATGTATGTTGAAGGTAGTGAGCCAAAAGAAGAAGAGTATAAGTAAAGTGCTAAAGGAAATAAGCCATCAAAAGTGTGTAAGTGTATGCCAAGGGTAGTGAGCCTAAGGTAGAAGTGTATGTGTGAGTGTTGGAGGTAGTGAACCAAAGGCAGAAGTGAAAATGTTGAAGGCAATGAGTCAGAGGCAATAGAGGTGTTGCAGAGGCAGTTGTTTGTTTGATTCATCAAGAGTTGTATCATGAGGTTGTAACCTCATTCTATAAGTGTTATATTGAGCAATGATTTTTAGGCTTCCTTAGGTTAAAGACCATAACACTTGTTGTAATCGTTGTTTCATTTTGCAAGGCCAAATTTGGATAGTAGCTCCAAGCAACTTTCTCACCATGGTTTTTCCCTTGTTGGGTTTTGCACATAAATCTAGTGTTACAATTTTGTGTTTTTCTTTGAATGCTTTATCTGGTTAAGACATTTATAAGTTTTTATTGATAAGTTTGAATTAAATTAGTTTAAGGGATATACTGATTCACTCCCCTCTCAATTTATTTGTGTGTTCTAAAAAATTTAGATAATAATTCAATAGATAATTTTTTTAATAGCTTGAAAACAAATATTCACCATGTATTAGACTCTATGCCAAGAGCTTTAGACATCAATTATATTAACTCTCTTACCAACTCAAGTGTAGCATCACTATAATCTACAATAGTCTTATATCTTTATTTGTGTATGTTTTTTTCATGATCTTCAATGAAAGTGTCATTATCCTAGTCATGCAATGCTCAAAATACATGCTTCCATATTGCTTTTGTATTATGGAGGACTTCATAGCATCTCCTCATATTTCATAGATAGTGAGATTTGGTTAACACATTTATTGACCATGCTATTTTGGATCTTAGTAGAAGACTACATGTGTTTTCATCTTATTTGGGAGGGTATATATTATATATGGTGCTACTTTTATTAATAATTGGTGTTTCCAAGTAATATGAAAGGGATCAAAGCATTGAGATGCTCCAACCTCTCATATATTATGAACTATATTGATCTAATGAATGGATTTTATGCTTAATGGAGGGAAATAATGTAACTATATATTCAAGTGGTATTGCACTACTTACCTTGCACCTTGTTGATATTTAGATTTTGTATTAAATTCATATCAATGAGTGGATGAGATACCCTACAATTAAAAATTCCTAAATAGACCACTTGACACACACATGCATCCTTATTTAGGCTAGTGAGATACTTGGGAACTAAGTTTATAGAGATAGGAGATGGATATTCTAACTTATAATTTTAATTGAAATATTTTTGGCAGAGTAATTTAAACTTTCCCTTCACATTATCAAACCATGACGAATAAATTCACATCATTCAATTAAATTGTTCAATATCACAATTGAATACAATAAATCAAGTGGATTGTGAAAATTGGGCTATATGGACCTAAAAGGAGAAGTAATATAAGGAGTATAGCTCTCTTATATCCTTTCACAACTTATCCTCATTCTTTTATCAAACTATATGTTATAATATTTACTTTAGTGTACTTCATCAAAATATTTTCTAAGCTTCCTAGACTTGGGAAAAAAATGTGACATCAAAATTTATATTTGATCATATACACATTAAATTTTTGCACTCATTTTAGCATCCATTATCATAATAATGTTTAGGTATAATTTAAATACAAATCACTCATAGACATCAGTGTTATGATACTAAGAATTTAAATACTAATTTCCAATTTAAATTTTAAATTTCCTTCATTTAAAACTCTAAAACCCTACATTAGTAATTTTTCTTATATATAACAGATAGTTGACTTAAAACATTCTATTTGGGAATTCAAAAAATAGATAATCTCTCGTTCTCATTTTTTCTTGCACTCTTCCAAGATTTATTCTAAAGTATTGGTACTAAGATTTAAAATTTCATCCATATCCCAACATTCCTTCATGGTTGTAATATACAAATCCACCATTATTAAATTCTTTTTTATATCCATTTCTTCTCCCCATCTTAAGATATATAACTAATTTTGCAACCTTTCCTACACTCACAAGGATTTTCTCTTCAAAATCTCCTTGAAAAATCATCCATTATTTTAAATATCTCCTCCTCCAAAATCCATCATTACAATAGACTCAAAAGTATCTCTTTATTTAGTATATTAGAGATTTTAATCTCCCTATCTATACCTTTTTTAGCACTATATATCCTCTTTGGGTTTATTTTGTAGCTACAAAACCTTTCACACAAAATTAAAACACCACACTTAGGTTCACACACCAAAATAGGTCTTTATGTGCTACTATGGAGGCTTAACTAAACTATGTCAAATAGAGGGCTGATTGAGATAATTACTTAATAAAAATTATTATTTTTCTTCTCCTTCATCAATATTAGATAACTAGACAATAGCACTAGATACCTAAACACCATGCTAAATGACTAGACATTAGTAATTCAATTTTGTGTCCCAATGTACATCAAAATATATTGAATTTTTCCAGGTACCTTCTTGTATCTTCCTTATTCCTTCTCTTACATATAGTCAAGATTCACCAATTTTAGAAATATGAATTATTTTCTTACCCTATACATTTCCAAGTTGCTTGATGAGTTATTAGTTCTAGTATTAGTTTCTATTTATCATGACATCTAATTTTATTTAGTTTACTATGCATTTTTAGAATGCAACTAAATTGTTATATAAATTTAACACATTGAAATAGGGTGACCCACAATAGTGGGTTACAATTTTTTTGACGAACAAAAGTTACAAGCCACCCAAAAAAACATTATAAACACCTTCGAATGAAGTAGTCCCTTCAAATGGGGCAGGGGGCCTAGCTCGATTGGTGAAAGCATCCTATTGTAGGCAAGAGGTCACAAGGTCTAGTCTTGCCCCAAATCTGTGGTACTAGAGGGCATGTCACGCCAGTGCCACCAATCATGTGAATTTTTTTTACTAGGTGCACTGTAGTTTATAGGGGGACAGATACCCGACTAATTCCTGCAATCTAAAAAAGAAAAAAATAAAAAAATTAGTCCCTTCAAATGAAGTGGATTTGTATGAACATACAAGCCTTCGGTCAAACCCACCCTTTCAAACGAACCCCTTTACCTTTGTTCGAAGCTGATTTGTAAAATATTTTCAAACAAACTATTTACTTACCTTTCTTTATGCTATATGGTGTGGCCTTCATTCAAAGACCTCTTTGAATAAAGGGGGCTTCAAATGAAGGGGTCTCCTTTGTTCGAAGCCCCCTTCATTTGAAGGAGTCTTTGAATCAAGGCCCCTTTCTTCACCTTGCCCCCTCCATAGGAAAATTTGTACACTTTTTTAACTTTTGAAACCCAATTTGAAGGTTGAAATGAAATCAATTTGACAAACCAAATTGCAGGATTGTAGTCCTTAAAATGAGCTTTCCAACAACTATTATTTTAATATATTTTGGTTTTATTATGATTTCTTTTTTTAGTTTTATTGAACATTGGTCTTTCATCTAACATCAAGTTCTCTACTCTACACATGTGGAAAATAAGTAAATTAGTGATTTTTTATTTGAAAAATATATATGCACTAGGTATTGATGTCCTTGTTCCAACAAAACAAAATTGAATTTCAATACATACAAAACTTTATGCGAGACATAGTGCACCTATGTCTAAATTGTAATTGGTTTTAGTTTAAAACTTAATTAAAAGAAAAATATTCAACAAAATGTTATGAAACAAAATGCAAGCACTAGATATTGGTGTTACCAACCTAAATTCAAAGGAATGAAAAATTTATCCTTTGTAAAAAAAGGTTATGCAAAACATAGTACAAATCACTTTTTAAAAATGTTGTTTACTATTAAAAACTAGTTATTAAAGGAGACAAAAAATAAAAAAAATTAACTTTAAAAAAAATAAATTTAAAATCTATAAACAAAATCTGACAAATCACTAGTTTGCATCATCTTCAAATTCCTAATAGTTTAGCTACTATAGGTGTTAGAAAGTGAATATTTTGTTCAAAATGTTGATTTCAATGTCAAGTTTGGCCAAAAAGTGTAACCCATTATTGTGGGACGACCCAAGAAGATGTACCTAGTATAGTGTATACTTTACATTCACACATATAATTAAAATAGGTATACTTTACATTTACACATATATCATTTTATGTGCCAGTTATTTATTTTCATATTGACTATTTGTTTGTAACTTTGATATGCTCAATTCATATTAGTTCACATAAATGTCAAAGTAGGGTAAGAATGCATACCTTGTACATTTCCCCTCATTTTTGGACTCATTTGACCCATTCTTCTAAAATAAAGCAGAGGTGTTAAATACACTTGTAACAACCTCCCTTTGATTGCTACTATTTTTTTTCTTAAATAAATTCAAAACAAATACCAAACTTAACATGTATTTTAGGTCTAACTTTAAAAATTCTCCATTCACCATGGTGGCATCAATTCAACGTTTCCACTTATATTCTTACACAAAGGTGTGGTAATCTCCCAAGGTTAATGCCATTCCTAGACCTATACCTAAGCCTCAAGGGTTCATTCTTTATGACCTTTCCATACGTATCCCGTCAAAAAATTAGAGGATTTTTTAGTTCACCCACCAATGTTAGAGGAATTTCATTCTCTCCTCTTGTATGAGATCTCTGATCTCAGCTTTATACAGTGACTATTTATTAAACTTATTCCAATCATAATAGAATGATAACAGTTTACCATCAAATTTTGGCTATATACCAAACATTACCAATCCATAGTGTATAAACATACACAAATACATAGGGGTCATATCATTTGATCATCCCAAGATCACATACACAGTGATTGTCTCAAGCATACATCCATATATACAAGGTGACTAGCTCATACACATCACAAGTATGATAGTGATTGATTCATATGTACATAACAAGTATATCAATGATTGAATCATACACATATTTGAAATATAATGGTGATGAGGTCATATGTACATCACACATGTACAACAATGACTAGCTCAAGAATACAATCCCTATATCTAGTGTGGAAATCCATATAATAAATCGTTTGTACACATAAAGAACAATTGGTAAAGTAGAAATGGATGCAACCTTTTTCATGCATCATCCCACTACCTAATTCACAATTACATAAGCACACTATGACAACAATAAAACATCCCATACTACCTGATATTCTCATCAGTAAGGGCACTAGTATAACAATGTGCACAAAACTTAGGCCATTTACACAAGTACTTAGGGAGAGACTAACATGTACACAACGAGTAGCTAGCACCTGCCCTTTTAGTGCATCTGAGATAGACAAGGAATATTAGTCAATTATGCACTGCACCATGTGTCTTGTCCTTTTCATTGGTATTATGCACCAACTGTGATGATAACAAGCATCACATACTATTTGTGATCATCACCGAGTAAAGAGTAAGTAAAAAAGACACATCACAAATAACACACACATTCCTTGAATACACCAATACCTATCCACCCCATCCAAGTGGATTTTATGGTTTGTTGGTGAGAGAGTAGATAATTGGGCCAGCCTATAGTACATAGGGTTAAAATCCTAATGACCATTCACCCAAGGTAAATTACCTAGATTTGATAGTCTAAGATACCATTTCCCACATTAGGATAAGCTAAAACTATAATATGAGGTTGGTCCAACTATTACCTACCTATTACTCATTAGAAACTCTTTTCCCTACAATCCATTAGAAGACGAAGAAAAAAAGGTGGTCCATCTCCTACATGATGCTAGACTTAAGGACCACATATTATTGATAGAAAACCATCTAACCCTCTAGTGTACACTGGACATCTATCACTAGCATGTTGTTGGGCCCAAGGCCCACATTCTCTTGGAATAATCTATCCAACCCTCTATATTAATACAAGGTATGCATTGACAACATCACATTGGCCCCAAGGTCCACATGCTCCTAGTGGAATCCATCCCTCTATCCAAGTGGTACAACTATTGTAGTCTATCGACATAGTATGCTCCTTGAGTCTTGTCAATCTCGAGCATGGAAAAGCTTACCTCTGAGTAGGTTAGAAGATTTTTCCCTCAACGATCATCTCATATGGATAGTAATAGCTTATTTATTAGAGGTTTATAACCTCTACCTATGCCCTCATAGGCTCCTACTCAATCCATTTCCGTAAAAGTTAGCACATGTACCCATCTTAGCACTACAACTAGAAAAGAGATTCCTAATTAGGAATAAGCAGATCCCAATAGAATACTTTAAGAGCCTATACATAGTCATATAAGTCTAAGGTTAATTCTAACAGCATATAAAATAAATCAGCTAGAACCAATACAAGATGAGATCAACTCAACCTATACCCACTACCAAGTAGTCAAATTCATACCTTCATTTATTTTACTATTTAGAAAATAATATGTATTAAATACAATTTATCATGTTTTATTTACTCTTTCATAACCATCTAATACCCATTTTGACCTCATTTGAAGCCTACTAGAAAGAGAAGGTTTAACCAATTAGGAACAACTCCAAAATATGAGATTTATCCCCCTTAGAACCTCCCCCTATGGACTTGAGGTTACAGGGGAATATTTTGCACAAGGACTGCCTATGTACCCACTTAAAAATGAATCAAAGTCACACACAATTCTCTTGAAAAGGTATCTCAAAGGACCTACACACAAGTTCCCATCATAAATATTTTATTAATTACTATCTCATGCTCCACTAGGGTTCCTTTAATGATCCGAAAGAATTAATAGTATTTAATGACAAGCCAAGAATTCAAACATAATTCCCAATTTAGCAAGCCTAAACTATAACACTTCCATCTAAGGACATCAAGATCTCAAATTAGACCTTATTTCCTTTAATCTCTTACAATCACCTATCCAATGTAGCATTCAACATTTGGTACCTTGATTATAGTTTATATTATAGGGTTTTATTTAGGATTAGAATGTGATAACCTATAATGTGATTTGGTAATATTAGATATCACATGTGTATTGGTTCATGATATCTCGAACCTATATATTATACAAATAATAAACCCCTTAAACATTCATATACAAGGATAAACAAATAGAATAAATATCTCAATTAGAATAAATTTAATAGTAATAAGGGTAGCAATAATCAAGATCTATTCACAATATAGAATTAATATGATCAAGCATCACAATCCCATTAGTTATGGTGGACATCATTCTTAATTAGAAACATGTCATGCCTCCATAAGGCCATAAGAACATTATCTAAACTTTGAAATACATAAGAAGAGTCAATGCACAAGTCAAATATAGGTGGTTGACAATACTAAACCTATTGGATCAACATACGAAGATATACATCTCGTAATAATATATTCTTAATCTCTTAATATCCTTCACCACCTAGTGAAATCTAATACTTGTTAAATTAGTCCAATTATCAAAATATGAAATATTCACTTCGGCCACTTATAACAAAATATGAGCTTATTGGTATGCAATGAGACACCAAAATATGTTATCTATTATGATTATATATAGGTTATCTCTTAACTCAATCTCAACAACACCATTAGATTAAGAGGAAATTATCTCTCAGATATTGCAAAAATAATACTACCATTAATATAACTTATAATATCCCTTGTTCAAAGTCACATGATAGGTCCAATATAAAGGTTCATATTTAAGAGGTCAACAAATATTTTATAGTCATATAAATACCCTACCTGTAGGTCTAAAGTGGATTACCAAAAATATCCTTTTGCATCATTAAAATTTGTTTAATATAGTGTGGTTCAAGTGTCATTACATAAAGTCATTATCACTTATATTATTATGAAACCATAAATTAAAGCATCTATTATGTCTCTAATTTACTATAAGAGTCATTAAAGATAGTATTCATAGTTGAAATAATAACCAAGGAACCTTCATGATTATATTTCCAAAATCAACTCACTCTACAACAATATTTTAAATAAAATCACCATCATATTATTGGAATAAGATTATCCAACACTTCAAGAAATAAAAGCTACAAACAATACATAATGTAAAGGGAAAAGGAATACACAAGGTAGGTGAATTATCTAAATAATATATTGAAGGAAAATAAAGGTATGCATAGGACACACAAACTATTTGATAAAACCTCAAAGAAATGTAAATGCAAGAATTGAAGCATGAATCAACCTATGCCAATTATTTCTTGATGATGGAGTGTATATATCTGAATTAAACACTACTAGGAGGTGAAAAGAGGGTGTATTCTACTTTAGGAATAATGTGGAATATATTTCTTTTACAAATATTGGCATCTTTCCTTGCCTCCTTTCCCATAGATTTGCTCAGCTCTAACTCAACTCAAAGGAAAAGAAGCATGCATAGCCTCCTTTTTTTCCTTTCACCACCTCCCTCTATTCTTTATGGTGAATTTCCTCTCTTCCTAAGTGTTGATGGGTGTTCATAACCTATTCAAAATATCTCATTTGACATAGATAGGGAGAGTGCTAACAAAGATTATGGAATGTAGGTTTACATCTGCCAATTATGATTTTCTTACAAGTTTCTCAAACTTCTTTAACAAATTCCTTCAGTGCATATCCTCCCCTCCATGTATTTCATGAGATCTTATTTATTTTTCTCCCTTATTGTCCAACCTTCAAAACAAATGTTGTTAGCATACTAGAATTTTGTCCCTCTATAGCTGTAACCTTCATGAAGACATCAATGTTGGGTTTTGTGTGAACCCTTACAACTATGCTCAACTATTGCTCTCCTCTATCCCCTAATTTGCAAGTCTAGACTCCAAATCCTTTCTACACCACTCTCTGCAAATGTTTCATATTGAAAAAAAAATCCTTTTTATGGAATTATTCTTTATTTTACACATTAATGGGCTCCCATAAACTATTCACATGCTCTATTTGTTGCACAAGCATGGAGGATACTAACAATAGTTGTGAAATTTAGTTATTTCCTATGCATGCCATCTCCTTCTGCTCATATCCCTTTGTTCTCTCCTCTATGTAAGTGTCTCTTCACCTTTCTCCCCAAACACCTCTCTACGCTCCCCTCACGATTCTCTTTAACTTCCTTTTCCCATATCATTTTTGTATTCTTTTTTCGTTCCAACCAAACTCAAATGAGTAGTTATGGGGGTTGTGAGAGTTTAATAGTAGTATTATTCCTTTATCTTCCTCACTAACTATAGAAATCAAGTCATGCAAGTGCAAAGATGCCATACTATATTAATGGTTTGCACTATTTTTTTCTGCCTATAGATAGACAACATGTTTCTTTATTGGTGGGTCACAAGTCAATTATCCTCTATGCACCATTTTTCCCATAACCTACAGTTGGGTCTCCCTTTTCTTTGCTCCTTGCAAAAAATTAATGTGGAGTTGGGGATGCCATACTCCCATAATGGAAATTTTTTTCCCATTCCCTATGCCATCCTTGGTTAGTGCAAATGGCAGGAGTTGTCTAATCTATCTTGTCCCTACATACTCATCCATACTTGCACCATAATCAATGCAGGTTGTCTCCTCAACTATCCTTCTTAATTTTTGGTCTTTGACCACTGGGATATGACAATACTTCCTAATCTAATTTTTGACACCTGAGACATGTGAAAAAATTAAATGAAACATATAATTATAATGAAAAAATAAAGAAATTAATACCACAACACAATGGTTTATGTGGGGAATTTGGGAACAACCCACACTAGAATGCAACATAGTGTATTATTTAGTAGTCAATGGTTACAATAGAATTCTAGATTCTAGGCCTATATCAAAGTATCATGAACAAGATATAGAACACTTTTAGAAGTACCTACAAAAATCATTATGAAAATTCCATCTAAAGAGCCTAATAAATATGAGAAGTAATGTGTAAAACCTTAAATTGGTAATTAGAAAAACATGAGATAAAACTACCCAAATTTTGGAATCCAAAACTCTAAACCCATAATTAAAAAATTCAACACAAAGACCCCAAGATGTGTTCATAGGCTAAAAATGGCATATTCCTTCCCTTTTCCATATGCTCATCATAATTCAATCACCAACTTGGACACTTAATAATGGATCCACTATCTCCATTAAAAGATTCCTTATAATGTTTCATAACATGTATGATAATTTAGTCAAAAAGTGTAACTCCCTCTTATAGATTTCTTAAATGTCATAAATACTCATATGTTTAATGTTTGAGGCCTGAATTCTAGATGCCATAAATTTTGATTTAGAAATCAATCAAGCCCATTTAAAAAAAATATATATATCTTGAAAAGGTTCATGAAAATACAATCCTCTTTCTCTATTTAGGTATTTCTTGGCATTTTCAAGGCCAAAAATGATGTCTAGGGCCCTTAATGTTACATTTTTGTTAGAGGTGCAAATTATGCTTCCTATGCTAACATTTTTTTCAAGTTCTTTGAAGCCTTCTCGCCTAGATGGATTAGTCTCTAGTGCCAAAAAATTGTACTCTATATGGTAAAATTGGTTTCTAAAGAAAAACAATGCTTAGATGTACCCATAAAGCATAATAATTGGATGTAGATGCAACACTCATTTTTTATGTTGGTTGTAATGGTGAAGACATAGATTCTAAATCTCTTGATTATAGGAATAAAAGAGTTCCAAGATAGAATCATGCATGAAATCTAGCTAAGATAGGTGTCCACATGAACACCCTTGGAGAATACCATAGATCCTCACACCATTATATACCCTTGATGCAGGGACATTGGGATTCAAATCATTTTTTTATTTCCTCCACCACCACCTTATATTGAGCCATTGAAATTCTAAATTCAATTTTTTGTTTGTTTGTTTTGGGACAATAAAAATATAATGGAGGGCTCATAAATGAACATCAACAAGGGGAATTGAAGGAGAGAAAATCTAAGCATGAATTCTAAATGCACCAATAGGTAGTTGGGTATTTATGATGGATTTTCAAATTTGTAGTAGATTTAGGCAAAATTTTGGGGAAGGAAATTTCTTAATTTTGGGGATTTTTTAGAAGAGAATAGATAAAAGGAATAAAATAGAAGAGAGTAGAGAACAAAGAAGAAGGTGAGTAACATAGAGGAAAATAGAAGATAGAAAGAAAAACATGGAATATCATGCTAGGAAAAAGGAAGAGAGAGGAGAAATAAGGGATCTCAAAATTTTCCCAATAATTATAAATGTGTAAAATGATTGCAAATGATTATATTTTCTAAGTTAATAAAATAGAATATTACTTATTTCAAAAGTTGGTACCTTTTGAGATTGTGTGTGTGGGGTTGTGAATGATGATTTTATGACTTTGTTGTCTTTAAAGAGTATTTTTAGTGTGTAAATAATTGTTTTTTTATTGGGTATCCCGTGGTTAAGGATCTGCAACATCTATTTTTTTCTAGTAGCATTTTCTTGCACATCTACAACAATATATTTTTATCCACAACAACTATTTCTAGTTAAGCTTCAAAATAGTTATTTATCTGTGCAGCTTATTTTGTGTCCCCTTAGACTCAGATTTGACTTGTGAGTATTTAGAACTCATCAAAGGTTGTGTGAGTTGCTTACAACAAAAAAAACTCCCTTATCCACTTTCTATCTCATGTTTAGTTAGGTTTTTAGGCACCTATGAGGAAGGGGTGCCATCATTTTGTTATTAGAACACAACTAAACCTCTAGGAAGGAAGATAGTGACTTGATATTAGGGTTGAAGGAAGCCCTATAAGTTCTGACTATGGGTGTATCCATGCAGCAAGGTATATTGTAGCCAAGAGGATTGCAATAAGGAGGAAAAGGTAATAAAGGAGATTTAGGGCACCAAGATTCCACCAAGGAGAATTATGGTAGAGGTTGCAACTATAGAAGTAGCAGGAAGGATATATGAGGTACTGGAGTCTCTAAGGGGAGTTAAAATAAGAATAGATGCAATAGAAGGTAGAATGAGAAGAGGTGGGGTACATGAAAATAATGATAGTGAAGATGATGAAAAATGAGAAAAAGTGATAGGACATGAAGGTACAAATGTAGATAGAGATATGGATGCAGGAGATATAAATATTATAAGAGCTATTTCTAGCATTGGGAAAGGAACAAGGAGGATTTACTAAGCTTATCAGGAAGTTTAAAACTAGATGAATTAGTTTACTAGATAAAATATATGGAGGAATACTTTAAGTATGATAAAGTGGAGGACCCTAAAGAGTGAAGGTTTCTCAAACAAGATTGAAAGGGAATGCAAAACTTTGGTGGAAAGAGATGCACACTGAGAGAAGAAGAAATGGTAGAGATAAGATCAATCGATGTTAAAATGGTAAGAAATATGAAGGTTAAATTTCTACCTGGTGATTATCAACTTGAACTTCTAAATAAAATGTAGAATTTAAGACAGAGTTAAGTGTGAAGGCCTATACAAAGGAGATTTAGAAAATCTCCATAAGATCTGGCCATAATGAGTTAGACCATGAAAAGGTAGCTAGATATGTTAATGGACTGAGGATGAATATTCAAGATAAGTATGGTAAGGCTACTAAGTATGGAAGAAGCATATCAAGATGCTCTAAAGGAATACAATAATCTATCAAGAAAGAAAGGGATAATCAAAGGAAGATGTGGATTTAGCAAAGGAAAAAGACAATAAAAAATAATATAACCATGGTAAGGAGGCCAACCCTTCAAAAATTAAAAAGGATAAAGATGAAACAAGACCTTGAGACCATACCCTATGAGAGGAAGAGGCCAAGGTAGAGGCTTCCAAGGCACATGTTTCACTTGTGAACAGTTAAGCCATAGATTTTATGAATTCCCACAATGCAAACTAAAAGGATCAAGGAGAACAAGTGTTGCAAGTGCACACATAGCTAAAGGGGATATTAAGTCATTAGGGTTTGTTATCCAACTAGATGAACCTAAAAGAGGAGAAGCACTCATGATGAAGTTTAAACACTATTGAAGCTAACCAGAAGAGAAGATGAACTTGTCCAAAGACAATTTTTTATTTATAACAATATGTAATTTAGGTGGAAAATGTTGTAAGGTCATAATAAACAGTGATAAAATTTATAATTTGGTTTAAGTTGAAATGGTGGATAGGTTGGGGTTAAAAACAACAACTCACCCTACCCTTACAAGGTGTCATGATTACAAAAGGGCACCAAGTTTTGGTTGATCAACAATGCCTAGTGAATATATGAATAGTCACTTATGAAAATGAGGTGCGGTTTGATATCATGCCTATGAATGTATTGTTGGGATATGGTGTTGTACACCATTGCATAAATTAATTTATCATACTATTGTAATTAAATAATTATATAGTTGTGATACACCTTGGTGGTGTGGATAATCACACTAGGTAATTATTTGGGGTCCACTTGATGTTGTATTGTAACATTGTATTATTATTATTTGTGTGGGTGACATGTGATAATAATTTAATATTGGGGAAAATATTAAATAATGTGATGTCTTAGTACCCAATATTAAATAAGGGGTTAGTGGTTTTGTATTCACATGGTTTTGTGGTACATGGTTTCACCTTACCACTAGTTGTATTATGTGTGAGCTTGTGTCTATAAAAGGAAACACATGTGTAGTGGTTTAGGTTGGTCGAGTGGTTTGGATGTCATTATTGAGTCTCCTTGAGAGTACATTTGTGAAGCATGGCATGGGATGTGTGGATTCATGCTTGGACACATGGGAATGCATTGGAGGGCTTGATGCTTCAGAAGTGTTCATTGTAACTCTTGTATTTGCTTCATGGCTGATTAATATGATGGAGTATGGGTTCTTTTGGAGGCTGGGTTTTTCCCTCTTGAGGGTATATCTTGTGTCATCTTTGATGGGTATGTTGTCTATTCTCTTGCATGTGTATTCTGAGCACTTATTTGCATTGTTATCTCTTTTGGGTCATGTGGAAATTGTTATACAATGGCTACAATTTTCCTTACATGTATGCCACTTACTCTTAGGGAGACCGTAGTAGTTTGATAGGAACACAGTCCATGATGGAAGATCAAACATTTACACTTTGGAGAAAAATGGAATAAAACGTACTCTTACAACATTA
Organism: Sequoia sempervirens; assembly: GCA_007258455.2. Taxonomy (NCBI): domain Eukaryota; kingdom Viridiplantae; phylum Streptophyta; class Pinopsida; order Cupressales; family Cupressaceae; genus Sequoia; species Sequoia sempervirens. The sequence continues at coordinate 100,814,792 of VDFB02281492.1, read as the reverse complement.
ATAACTAAGGAAGAAGAGATGGAAAGTGGTACAAGAATAATATTGTTGGTAGCAAAACAATTTTTTAAGAAGATTAAGGGGGAAAAAACTATGTTTTCCAGTGGTTCCCAAGGATTTATAAGTAGATGCAATAGCTAACAACAGTGGAATTCCTTTAGAAGTAAAGGGGCTAGTGGAAGAATTTGCTGAAATTGTGTCCAAGGAATTAGTAGGACTACAACCTATGAGAAGCATTATCCATCAGATTGATTTGATTCTAGGGGAAAGTTTACCCAACAAGACTGCTTATGGATTGCCACTTGTAGAAAATGAAGAGGTGAGAAAGAAGGCGCACCAACTATTGGAAAAATGACTGATTAGAGAAAGCCTTAGCCCATATGCAATACAAGTTATGTTAGCTCCAAAAAAGGATGGTGAATAGAGGATGTGCATAGACTCAAGAGCCATAAAAAAATAACAATTAGTTATCATTTTCCTTTACTAAGAAGGGATGATCTCATGAATTGTTTTGGGAAAGGCTAAGTATTTTACAAAATAGTGATTTAAAGAGTGGGTATCACCAAATTAGGATAAGAGAGGGAAATGAGTGGAAGACTAATTTTAAGAACAAAGAGGAGTTATATGAGTGGTTGGTAATGCCCTTCGGATTAGCAAATGCACCCAACAAATTTATGCAATTGATGAATAAAGTGTTGAAATAATTTTTAGGAAAGTTTGTGATTATTTATCTTAAGTAATGATATTTTAATTTTCAGTAACAACAAGAAGGAACATTTATTGCATATTAGATAATCCTTACTAAGGCTCAATGAGGAAATTTTATTGGTCAATTTTTTTTTTTTAGTTTTATGAAGGATAAATTGGTTTATTTGGAATATGTTATCTCATAAGGGCTACAAATGGATACAAAAAATGTGTGTGCTATAATTGAATAGCCAACACCTAGGAGTGTGCATGAGGTTCAAATTTTGCATGGTTTAGCTAGTTCCTATTTTAGATTTATTCAAAATTTTAGTGGGATATGTGCACCCATAACCAAAACCATAAGGGGAGACAAAAGGGAGTTTAAGTGGACAATATCAATAGATAAAAGTTCTAATATTTTGAAGAAGGTCGTGCCCAATTTTTCAAAAGTGTTTCAAGTGGATTGTGATGCAAGTGGGACAACTATAGGAGCAGTTCTTATCCAAGATGATACACCTATTGTATATTTTAGTGAAAATAATAACGATGCTAAGAAGATATTATTTTTTTATGATCAAGAATTTGGAATAGTGCAAGCTTTAAAGAAGTGGTGTCATTATGCCAAAGGAGGGAGTCAAAATATAGGCCTATGCTAGTCATTACCCATACTAGAGAAATAGTGGGATGATATAAGTATGGATTTTATGCTTAGAATTCCAAGAACACAATGAGATAAGGATTCCATTTTATCGTTATTGATAGAATTTTGAAAATGGCTCACTTTATAGCATGCAAGAAGATAAATGATGCAACACATGTAGTAATTTATTCTTCATGAAGGTTGTTAGATTATATGGCCTACCAAAAAGTATAGTTTGAGATCATGACACTAAGTTTGTAGGAATTTTTTTGGAGGAAACTTTGGAAGAAATTAGATGTTGGTTTAAAGTTTAGCTTTGCATATCAGATTATCAAATGGATGGATAGATTGAAGTTGTTTAGTTGGTGACAATCGTAAGTAATGGGATTTGGTATTGCCTCAAGATAAATTTGCATATAATGAATTAGTTAATAAAAGTGTAGGTAAGACTTTGTTTCAAATTGTTTACGGATACAACCCTAGGGGAATTTCATAAAAATGATATTTATATCCAAAAATAAAATAACTCTTGAAATAAAAGTCAAAGTAAAATATTTGTTTACGTATTGTTTCTATAATTTATTGCATTACTATTGAAAAATAAAATAGCTCTCTAATAAAAATATAATAAGCAATGTTAAAAAACAAAAAAAAATTGAAGTGAAAATTAAAATTGTTAACTTCTATATATTTTTTAACTAGTCTTTTACCTATTTATTATATGCTAATACTTGTAAGTGGTAGTTTAGATAAATAGGAAAAATTGATATCATATGAATATTGTAAAAGAAAATACTTTCAACTTAAATTAATTCATAATAAATTTAAATGATGAAGTAATATATGATAATATGTAACCAATTTAATATAGAAATTTCAAAATAAATCTCTCATATCTTTTAAATAGATGTATTTAAGAAATATACATTATTTTATAATTTTAGTTTAAAATAAATAAATTATATTTTATTTTTACTTATACTATTATAACATAAAATTCTATTTTGTACTATCATTTTAAAATATTTCTTTATATAGAAAAAATATTTTTAGCACTAATCAAAATATAAAAATGTAAAAAATAAATAAAAATCAAATCTAAAAATGTAAGAAAATAAACTTTAAAATATTGAATATTTTCAAAAAGATTTTAACAAATTTGTGTACAACAATATAATATAATATATAGTATAATAAATAATATATATAATATAATAGAAATATATAAACAATATAATATATTATGGAATAAAGGTTTACCAAAAGAAAAAAAATTATAGTTTCAATTGAATTGTGCAAATTCAGTGTGAATGCTTAATCAATCACTGTAACACGTAGCATCCTCTACTTGTTAATATTTTTTGACAACTATTTTGCAAATAGTACAAGACTTATCCTTTAAAACAACTCCTACACGTAGTTGGGCTACATGCTGGTTTTATTTACATGTTTTTGACACTTGTAAATTTGCATGGTTTTATTTGCAGATTGTTGGGTTCATCAAAGAAAATGTATTTAGTTTTTTTCTTTCCATCCTTGAAGGTTGCATCTAGTCTTTTCTCTTAGGTTTGATGTATTGTTTGTTTGAAGATTTATTTTCTGATTTAAATGCTTATAATATCAAATTTATCACTTTGAACTTGGAGAGTAGTATTGTTTTAAGTATAAGCTTAGTTATGTTAGGGATTTTTAGTTTCAAATATTTTGAACTGGAAGGAATTCATAACTTTCAACATTTTGTATCAAAGTTTTATTAATAAATATAATGTATTGTTGCAGCATTTTATTATTTTTTTGTATAATTTTCTAGCTAATATCTAATGTTTAATCATTAGAATGAGTTTCTATTACTGTTTTTCTCCTTCAAAACCAACAAGGCCAATGCAAGCGAATGCATAATGAATGATTGAAAGGTATAAACTTGCTCTAGAAAGAAAATTAGCAAAACAATCAAGGCTACACACAAGAAATAGATCTTCTCAATACCTCTCTCCTTCTCAATACTATTGAGCCATTGTATCAATGGAGTTGGTCTCTCTCCTTCTCAGAACTACTCTGCAAGCCTATTTTAAACAACATTTGGATCAATTTTCATTTTCATTTGGCTGGTATTCTAAGGGAAACAATCTATGTTATTTCTTATTCTAGTTATAAGAACAAAATGGGACTATATCTAGAGGTTAATATAGGAAGACAATTAGATATTTTCACAATAAGAGCAGAAGAAAATGGTGTGACTTTGAGTGTAGCTTTCAATGTGTTTCATCAGCCTAACCATCCATGTCATATTGTGGATAATGATCATTTAATCTAGTAATAGTAACAACCCCAAGCTTACTTCCACTCCAACATTTGTCTTTGCAATTTGAACCACCTCATTGTCCTTAAGCCTTTGAAGAAGAAATTAGACTTTTTAAAATCTATTTCAATATAATGAGCATAGGAGCATGTTGCATCTAGATCCTTAGGCTTTGAAAGAAAAATGTACCTCCTTAGATGGATACAAAGACTACCTATGCATTTAACTAGGATTATCTTCTTGCACATCCTTACTCATTTAGATAGCCATTCTATAAAATCCACTAGTGTATTCTTAAGCACTTTTTCCTTGTTACTTGTAATGTTTCCAACAAAAATACCTCTCTTCTTAATGAAAAATAAGATTGAATTGTTTTGATTAGCTTTTGAAATTCATCCCAAGAACAAAAAGGGTGTTGAATTTCTTAAAGTCAAACAATGAGAATAGATTTCAAATCAATTATGAGTATGTTTTCTAAATCTTAATTGAGCAAACAAAATTTGTCGGTACTTGCTAGTAAAAAAAAGAGAAATTAAGAAATACCACAGTTTGTGTGTTTGGGTGAGGAGGTAGTAAACCATTAATTCACCAATTGAAAAAATTAAAAAAATAGAGCAATTAAGGAAAGACACTAGTTTGTGTGCTCTAGGAAAGGTGGCAGTAAACACTTATTAACCAATTCAAATAAACAATTTTTTTGACAATTAAGGTAAGACCCTGATTTCTTTGCTTGGGATCGATGCACTATGGGAGGAGATATTAAATTGAAATAAACCCACATAATCAATGCCTTCAATTAATAGATAACATAATTATTTTATAATGAAATAAATCACATCAAAAAATGAATCAGATGAGTATAGATTCCCAATTAAAAAAACTCATTGAAACCATGGCAAGTGACTTACCTTAGGATTCTACACAAATTTTTCCATGCTATCAACCATGCTAATAAGGAAAAATGGGTAGAATTTGTAGAGAAAATATTACGAAACCCTACCAAAGTAGAGATTTTATAAAAATACGATGAACCAAAACCAATATCCCTATAGTTTTTGCTTCAATCTATTCACAAAAATGAAAACTAGATCCAAAAACATCAGGGTTTAAGGTCTTTCATGCTCAATAATCCACCACCCATTATAACAAATCCCACTTTTTTCAAATCAACATATCTATTAGGGCCTCAAACACAACAAATAGTTCCCAAAAACATGTACACTCTTCAAAACTACCCCCTGCTCTTCAGAGCAACCATTGATTAGTAACTGTTGATGCCTAAAATTACTAGGCAAACAGCCTTATGGGAAACTCGGTTAATTGGGGGACCAATTGTGATAAACTAACCTTCTGGTTTTAAAGAAGTCGACTCTTCCATGTATTGGGGGGTGAAAAGGGAAAAGGAAGCAGATATATTAAAATAAGATCTAATCTAAGGTGATGTGCCAAGATTTAAGTAAATAGACACTAGAAATCTTCCTTCCGAATGAGATTTGAGGGCCCATTTAGCAATTTGCATGCCCAAAAATAACATAAAGGATAGATAAAATTCTTAAGAAATTAATCAAATAGCATAATATGACTTCCATATGCATTCATTGAACAAGAAGTGTACAAAAATGATATGAACAGTGAAATTATATTTAAATTATGAAAGCTTTGATGATAAACAACTCATTAAAACAATACTAGCACAATATAATGTTTTATCAATTAACCATGAAAAAAAAAAGGCCGAATAGATTGGCACAATTTGTTAGTCTTAATACAATAATCTTAAGAAACAGTACAAAGGACGAGAGTCTTTCTATCTTTTTTCTGTGTATTTTCGAACCCTTTTTTAGAGAGTCAAAGTAGTATATATAGATCCTTCCACCACTTGAAAGCCAGCTAACATAAAATATTCCCCAAGCATGGGTCGTGCCGCTTGTTGCAATGATTTTCCAAAATTGACACAACAAAAAGATTCTAAAACATGGCATTCAGTTGCCTCAAACAAAGTGCACCCTTCTGCAAATGATGGATGTGGTCCAAAAGCTAAAGCAGTAGAAATCTAGAGTAGACACGTGTCAACCACTCAAAGAGTTGGTTAAGACATGTGGCATAGAGGTGGGGCCTCTCATTCTTCCTTCCTTCGAGATTGAAGTCCCCACGGAGGTGACACATGGTACAATTTTTTCTTCAAGCATTGACTGTGGCGTCCACCAAACAGGTTCCCACAGAGAATGCAATGTGGCACACAGGAAGAGCTCAGAGAAGAAACAAGGGAAAAAAGTTCCCAAATGTGCGCGCTGCTGACACATGGTGCAAGTGGATGAAGGCACTATCAAAAGGAGCTTGAAAATATGCAACATACAAAGCACGGGCCGAGGCCAATGCAAAACCAACAATATCAACCCAGAGGGAGCTTTAAAGATTATTAAATCCACAGCTTTTGGTGACTAACAGGGCCATTTCACCTGCTAAATGAGAACCCAAAAATATTGGTTCCAAGACCAGAGCCTTGTCCATTGGGCAATACTTAGAGATTTGAAAGGGTAGTCTATAGAGGCATCTAGCTGGCCTTGGATGACATCGATAAGGCATGCAAATGCTCTTGCACCTCATGCAGATCGATAATTTCTTTAAATGATAGCTCCATGGAGATCCCGGTCTTGGAATCAAGCTGGAAAAGAAGTCGCACTATCTAATGGATGGCACTTTCAATATTTGTTGTCGTGGGAGGTTGATTGAATGATTGGAAAGAAGATAGATCCTACTAATTTTCCTTGATTTTTACTGCAATATACTCCACTATGGCCACTGATTGGTTAAAGAGAAAGGGGGAGGGCAAGCCCATCTGAGTCAATTGGGAGAATTGCATCTACATATTATTCATAGTCTGACTCAATGTGACCGAGAAATTGCTAGCTTGAAGGATCGCTACATGATAATGGATGAATTCCTTTCGCCCTTTTTGCAGCTGATCTCCAGTCATCTATTCCTGCCCTCACCAAATATGCATTCGACACTGTATACAATTTGCCCAGAAATTTCTCAGGCTCTAGCACCTTCTCAACAATAAATTGTGGAACCTGCTCAATGGTACCACACACCTCCCAGCTTAAATTTTCCGCATCGACCATGAATTATAATGTTGGTTGCAGGGAAAAATAGAAAGACTTGAATTTCTCCCAATAGGAGACATATGTTAGAAATGTGTGCCTCAATCCCACAGGCTGAAACCTCTGAAAGGGAAAAGTTGGTGTGACATCTTTTGTGTCTGGCTGACTAGCAGTTGAAACCTTGTTGAAATTATTCAGGTCATTGTGACCTTGCTTCAGTCTCACCGAAGGAGCCTATCGCTGTGACATTTCATTCGGTATAACCTCTCACCACCCGTGGAGACCTCTTGTCAACTGTTGGCGTTTATCGGATATCGGGGAGAGTCTTGGATGTTCATTGTGAACTCTCAGCGATATGGATGTCTCGCTGACACGTTTTCTATTGAAGTCTTCGGGGAGAGTCTTGGGTGTTTGGTAAGAAGTCTTACTGATATGGATGTCTCGCCAACAACTTTATCCTGGAGACTCGGGGTTACTTGAACACTCGGGAAGAACTCTTGGCGATAGTTGGTGTGTCTCACCGTCAGTATACACTTGAAGTAGCACAAAGGTCTCAGTGTGAGGTCTTAGCAATGGACAAAAGTCTTGCCGACTGTTGTTTGGTGCTCGGTATGACTTGTGAGCATTCAGAGTAACGTCTCAGTGATTGTGGTATGTCTTGCCGAATGTTGAACGTTTTGGTATAACCCTTAATGACTCGGTATGATCTCTCAGTGAAGGACGATAGTCTTGTCGACTATTGAACACTTTGGATACTTAGTGAACATCGATGTGATGTCTTGGCAAAAGATGATTGTCTCACCAAATGGAAAACTCACGTCTGTGTGACTTTGAAGCTTCAGTATGATGTTTCACCAATAGCAATAAGTCTTGGTGATAGTGATACATGTGATGATCGTCGGTATGAGGTCTTGGCGACATGGCGAAGTATGAGCGATAGCTCTCTGGACTCGATGTAACATCTTGGCGATAAGGATGACTCTTGGTGACATCGATGGTTAAGTCTTGTGGCATTGGGGAGACACGGTTAGTGTCTCACCGAAATGCCAACACAGGTTGATCGCTTTGACCGAGAGAAGACCATCCTATGTGGTGAGTCAATGGCCAATCAGAGGAGCTGAATGGGAACCGCTAGCAGTTGGAATGTTGTGGCCATTACTGAGAGGAAGCTCGACAGACAGGGGCGACATGGATATACTCAGTGATTGTAGATTGTCATGGGTTTGATGGTTCGACAAATTGATGGTGTGGTTGTATGATCAGTGGATGAATTCAATTTTGTGAACATTGTAATGTGAAAGTTCTGTACGAGGTTGATCATAGTGAATGTTGCTATAAACTGACATTAGAAAGATAAGTCAGATCTTTGTATGTAATACAAAGTGACTTCTCTTGGTGTGGTGGGTTTTTCTCTTGTAAGGGTTTTCCCACGTAAATCTGGTGTTCATATGTGTATGATTAATTCTCTGTTTCTGTTATCTCTTTCAAGTGCATCCTAATTGGACTGTAATTGTAAAATTTAAAAGGTATCTCTACATTCTTCCCTGAGGTTTTGACGTTAGGAGAGTTGCTTCCGCATCTAGCTTTCCTTACAACATATAACTGTTGAGCCACCAAAAGGAGATCCAATTGAGGAACATAGTGTTGAGAAGGAATTTTCAAAAGATTTATATCAACCTCCTTCGACCTGATTTCTTTCATCAACTCATCAATCTTCTTGCCAGATGTAGTGAGTTGTTCCCATAAGGATGCCAACTCTGTATCTTTTCTTTTTAACAGCTCCTCTACTTGAATTTGAGTTCCACATTCTTTTTCCAGGGAGGCCTTTATTTCTTCAATCTCCTTTTCAAATAGAGCCAGTTGGTTCCAAAGCTCCTAATTATTTTCTTAGGCTTCCTTCTTTGCTTGAGCCAACCAGTCCTGAAGTTCTTTTTTTTCTGTTGCAGATTAGCAACTAGGTTGAGATCCTGGGACTAGAACTTTGCAAGTTCCTCCTAGAGCTTAGCCTTTTCTTCCTGCACTTGTTGAGACAAGCGTGCAATTTCAACGTCCTTAGCCTTTTCCTTCTTTTGCAGGATCTCCACTATTTATTTAACGTTCTTGAGCTCTTCTTCCCTCTTTTTCAGTTGATGACTATGCTTCAAAAATTTTGTTGTCACAACCCTTTGAGTTTCCTCCATCAACTCAACTTTTTCTTGCGATCAAATGGAGTGTAGATCGATCCCTACGACATGGATTGTATAATCCTCGGGTTGCATCTGCCTTTGAAGTTTGATGGTGTTGGGTGACATAATTTCAAACGTTATCAATCCTGGAACCTCATTAAAGAGGGTCTTCATGAATGGCTCAACAAGTTTTGTAGCATCCTTTTCCTTTCTTTTCTGGACTCTTCTAGCCTGTGCTACCTTAGTCATGACATTTTTCCCAAAGAATTCTGCTGGTGATCTAATTTTTTCGCTCACAAAGGGTGCACTAGGAGGAAGAGAAAAAGGGAATGAAATCATCACAGATTTAGATGATTTCTACTTTGGTAGAGTTACCATGAATGGGGAGAAAGGGGGAATGCTAAGCCAAGTTCTGGTTGGGAAAGCGACAGAAGGAATCATAAGGGTTGGTGACAATAGCAGAGATGCAAAGGTTACCATTTGTTGGGCTAGTTGAGTCAGAACCGACACAACATAAGCAAAAGGGTTTGCAATAGAGGGTTTAGATTGGGCCCCGATAAAAGATGGAACAAACTGTGAGGGAGTAAAAGTTGCCTGTCTGATGGGGGAAAATGAAGACTGAAAATAACATCTCGTGGGCGTAGAAGCAAAAAATGATAAGCTGACACTTGAAGTAGTTGGAGACATGGACACAACAGGGTTAAACAAAGATTGAGATGGAAGAAGAAGGGGAGAGAAAGATACTTGAGTTGCTGAAGACTCCAATCCTTCGCTCGTTGCAGGTACTTGTGAGCTTTCTCTGTTGGAAGAATGAAGAAGAATGACTATCTCTACAGTTTTGGGTTATCATTGATGTCACCATGATTATGATTGCAAGTCTAAGTCAGTACTTGATCTGGTATTTTGGTCTGATATCTGAACTGGTATTCAAGCTACACCCTCCAGTATTTTAGTTCGCAGTGCTCCATAGTTGACAGTTGCTACTTGCAGATTTTGGAAACTATTTATGGTTGTTTAAAGCATGTATGTTCACAATATTTTTTGCTCTGGTGCTTGTACAACGTATTGGCATTATTATGTTGATTACGTTTTGCAATTAAGTCTATTTTTGGCCGACTTCATGGATTAGTCGTGATATGATGAATCAATTCTTGTTATGCAAATATATGTGTGACTTATATTAGGTCCATACCGACATGATGTAGCGTGTTGAGTGTTTGAATTGATTTTTGGGAATATTTTGTGAAAGCTTGTAGCCAGCAGGTTGGTATTTTTGATGAATAATAAATGTGTCTATTTAGGTCGACTAATTGATGCTTGCAGGTAAATCGAGTATATATGTTGAATATTTTTTTTTGAAGATTGATACATCGAAGAGGCAGTTGTGAATGTGAAGGTGAAGAAGAGCGAAAATGATGAAGTGTGTTAAGTCTGTCTATTGAGAATCACTGGAATTGCATCAACACTTGTTAGGTGCACTCTTTTTAGTTGATTTTGGTTGTGAAGCCCAATTTTGTTTTGTAAATCCTTTTGTAGGCAATGAGCCTCCTTGTAAGCAGTGAGCTTTTGTATTTGGAGAGTGAGTCCTATTCAAGGCAGTGAGCCCTTGGCAGTGAGCCTTATATATTTGGTTTTGGAACTAATTTATATTATGAGTTAATCCTCACCATGGTTTTTCCCTCATTGGGTTTTCCACATAAAATTTGGTGTTCTTTGCGTTGATTTTTCTTTCTGCTATCTGCATTTCATGTTTATATTAACAGAACAGTGTTTTTATGAAGTTAATAAGTGTTGAAGTTTTGAGTTTAATTTGGTGACAATTGATTCACCCCCCTCTCAGTTGTTTTGCACCTTTTAACATTCTCCTGGAGTGGCATCGATGCATAGCCTCTTCTCGGGTGGAGAATTGTCCACCTCTATGACCTCCTGAGATTGTTGGGTTGCCCTGGGTCTCTTAGTAGCCCATGTACATGGTAACATGTCCACCGCATGGGATGTAGTTACTTGCGCGCTCAGTGGAGTTTCACTTGGTTGTTCTACTACTTCTCCACCTCCCTATATTTGGGCCTTCTTTTCCTCTCTTTCTCTGAATATTGCAGTTGCTTCCTCCCGATCCATTTCCTCATCTTCCTTAGCATCAATTTCATCATGCTCTCTCTTCTAGAGATCATCAAATCTATCATCCATTTCTGGCTCCTAGAAGTTGGCATCAAGACATTTGGTCTCTTGATGATAAACCCAAAAGTGGGAAATTTTATCCTCACTCCACTAGTGATTCTTGGAAAATTCATTATAGAGGGTGGCCCCAATTTTCTACTTGTCATTGGTCTTGGCCAAAGGGAAATAAAAATATAGCCATGGCGGCCTTCCCGAATTTGTGGGAATATAGGCCAAGTCTACAAAGAGAGTATGGTTCCCTGTCAGCAAACTTCACCGAGTTTCCCAGTAGGGCCAAGAGCTATGAGTCACTTTGATGTTCAGAGCTGCTAAGTCATCATCGGGATTATATTCCCATTTGCCATAGATCAATACTAGCCCTAGATGAGCAAGCTTCGTAGTTATTAGATTTGAACTATCTACTTTTTCTCCATTATTATTGTTCCAAAGCTTAAGGGGAATTTGAAAAAGCCTTTCTTATTTTTTCCCCCACAAAATGTTTTGTCTATAATTGCCAGTTACTTAAACACCTCAAGGGCCAACACCTTGTTTTTCACACAAACAGGCTCAATAAAACCATGCATCTTGACAAATGAAAAACCCTCTCTGAGGAACGAATCATAAGGAGGAACAAAATCTTGCATCCATCTCACTTGCTCAATGGAGAAATGATAACAGCTAACCTCACCCTCCTTATTGAAATCTTTCAATATCGGAATCAGGAAAGACTTAGAAAATGCATAATAATCATGGGTCACATAAAGGAGATGGGTCCACATAGAAATTGGCTTCCTCACCCCAATTTCATCAAAGATATACAAACCCTTATGCTTTTTAAAGAAATCATGGTTTTGGTACAAAAACATATGAGCAAGAAAAGAAGAAAACCTGAATCTATATTGCGTGTGATACTCCTTGAATTGGTTCAACATCTCTCGAACAATGGCCTTCACAAAGTCATACCAAAATAGGGTATGTTGTTTTCTTAATTGAAAACCCAAACCCATTTGAAACTCATGCACCTCTTTGTTACTGTCCAGGCCACAAATGAAAGCCAACATAGAGAAGACATCTTGCATGTCTGAGTTGAAACCATTGATCCTGACCGAAAATTACGATGGGTGCTTATCTTCCTTGGGCCTTTTCGTTTCATAATTGTAAAAAATCAGAGCATGGGATCTGGTCTCCCAAAATTTTTCCAATTGGTTTATGGTGAATGTCTTATGCGCTTCTCCAATATGCCTTGTAGGGATACATAGCATATCCCGAATAGCGTTGACGCTAATCACTACTCTTAGGTTTTGACCTTCTATGATGCTTATATTTGAGTTGAAATTTTGAGCACATTCATGAACTAGCTCTAAGTAGTGATGCACCAAGGGAACCATATACTGTGGAAGACCACAGAACCATAGCTTGTATGAAAAAGACTCTTGGTCATTAGTATTTTTCATTCTTTCCCAGGCTGTCTCTCGAAGATTCTTAGGGTTGGTTTTGAGCTCAGGATCATAAATATTATCCCTTTCTTTTGCTATTTGGACCTTTTTCCTATGGGAAGTCTTTTGCATGACCCATGTGTGAGGCCATTTTGGCTTTTTGGGCATCCCAAGTGAGGCATAAGAGATGTCACTGAAAACATGGGCCATTGGTGCCATCAAGATGGTTTCTGATAAGCTTTTGACCACCTCTCCTTGTGCTTCCATCTCAAGATTTTGTGCCATTTCAAGATTCTGTGGAAACCCTTGTAAACAATTAGTTTCTCTCTGGAACTCACACTTAAATTTTCTCAGCGAATTGTGTACTCAAAAATCTTCATAGTGTTATTCTTTTGCATGCAACATTACCCTTTCCTTAAATAGGAGTTGGAGACAATGGCTATTTTTAGCAATAAATTTGACACGTACCTCTGACTCTTTCGTTCATGCAAAATGAATTCCTACTCTTTTGAAAAGACAATAATTCATAATGACAATTAGCCATCATGTCTTACGATGCCATCTCTTGGGGAATTGAGCCAAAAATTTAAGGTGTACGAAACCTTTCACATGTTTTTTCATTTAATAAATTTAGAAGAATTATTAAGCAAAATGGCATAATAATTACACAAAAAAGATTTGAGTTGATCCTTGGAGACTGAAAAGCGTCCATAGCCTGAGACTTACCACTTAACCGTGCAGACTACCACTTTTAATTACCGCAAGTTTTAGTTGATTAATTACCCCATCTTAATTCACATGCAACAAACACAACTTGGTGGGATTTTTGACTTTGCACCTCGATCATCATCATGCTTATCGCACACATTGTACCTTAGCTACCTCTATAAATAGACCTAAGGATAATTGCATAATTCATACTTGGTAATTGGGCTTATTGATAGAGGCAATGGATACTCCCATTAGGTTAACTAGTAATAGGTCTCAGGCAGCTTTCCTAGGAGAAGTTTCCAGTAGGCGTTTGAAACATATGACAAAGAATAAGCATTCCTTAGCCATAGTTGCAATGAAGTGGGTACTGGGAAAATATTGTATAGAATACGAGGACAAGTATTGAGTGAACACTGATATTTTTTCTTATTTGGTTTCCTCTCTATTGGACATTCAGGTGTCGAAGCCGATGATACTGAGGCTTACCATGGAATTTTTTCCCAAGCGCTATCTCAGAGGCCTCAAGGAAATTGTAATGAATGTCGTGTATGGCCTTGGTATTCCAACAACAAGTGATCTCCGTCGTCATATTGAAGAGGATTTGGTGGTGCCTTGGGTGCCATTTCTGAGTGGATTTCACATGATGACCATTGGGGAACACCATCAAAGGGTGTCTCGTGCCTGCCACTTCTTGCTAAGGTGCTACAATGTAGAGATTTTATATGATGTGGAGTGGTCTATCGATTTCAAAAACCTAGTGTATACTCCTCCACTTGTAGTTGTTGTTGTTGAAGCTCCTTCCGTTTCTATTGACTTTGCTGCTCCTACTGATGATGAAGCTCCTATTGATGATGTTGCTCCTACTGAATGAATGAAATATTTTCTACTCTCTTTTTTTGTATATATATCTCAAAAAGCTTCTTAATATATATATTCTCAAAAATCTTGGCCTAAGAGCCATTTTGAATTGTAATATCCCAAAGTAAATATTACCATATAATGAATATATAGCTCTTTTTTCAAGTTTTTGTCTCCTTTTCTTTTGGATTCTTTCACGTTTTAAAGGACTCCACTAAATAAAGACTTAGCCGAACAAAACACACAAAATAAATTTACATATTTACATATTTACACTATCAAATGGTTAATAAAGCTAATTAAAAAGTTTGAGGTGAATTCCATTGACAAGAATTACCAATGCTTCTTTTTCCATATTCTCTAATTTGAATGCATTACGTTGCTTGCATTTAATGATGCAGAAAGGACCCTCCCACATACTATCAAATTTTCCATGTTGGC
>VDFB02281492.1:100682834-100800197 GCA_007258455.2 Sequoia sempervirens | reverse complement strand
TGGTTGTTGTATTGAAGGAGCACTCCTAAAACTTGGAATCTTGATTGGTTTGGACTCTACAACCCCTTCTTTTTGATCTTGGATTGGTATGGAAGGAGTATCCTTAACAAGGTTTGACATTTTAAAATCAGGATGCTTAGTCCAAGGAGGCCTCCATAGCTGTTCAAATATTTGATGACTTGGTTCATGCTCTTGATATGACTAAAAGTGAGGATTAATGCATTGGTTTTGGATAGCTTTAGCTTGTAACCAAGAACGAAATTGGGCCAAAATTTGTGTCATTTGTTCCTTGTCAACAACAATCTTCCTATTTTGAGATTCTTCTTCATACTTTCTCTTTTCTTCCATCTCTTGCTGATAACAATAAGCCTCATAAGACTGTTGCTCTTGCTATTGGAGAGAGGCTTGATAAGCCAATTCCTCTTGAGCTACATTTTATATTCATTTTCTCTTTCAATTTTTGATATCTATCTTTGATAATCCAAAGCAATCTCCTGAATGCTCATGCCAGTTTTGTGTAACTTTAAAGTCATATCTTGAATGCTCGTGCTATCCTCATACTAAGGCTGATCACTTGAAAAAGCATGCTGATTGGGATCAAAATAGTCTTTTTGGGACTGGTTATGAGCACATGTATGTTGCTATGAAGGTTGAGCAGTGGTGGGTGGGAGGTAAGCATGTTGAGCATGCTGATATACTATTGTTGCATGGCTATTTGGGATAAAACCAATAGAATTTTCAATTTGATATGGGTATTGAGAAGGCTATAAAACTGCACTTTGGCAAAATGACGGGATAGGAACATAATTTCCTTGATACTTTGACATACTAGCACATTCGAATGAGATGGGTTTTCATAAAATTCTTTCCTAAGTCAAGAAAAATAGGTCTAATTTGGAAGATTTTGTACATACCAACAAAGTTGCCAGGTGATTGGAAGGATTCTATGATGAAAAGAACTAAGAATATCATCTAAATCTTGATCCTTTATAGTCTTTATGCTTCTGGACTGCTAAAATCAATAGATTTGAACTTGTAGAGTTACCAGGTGTGTGAGATACTACCTCTGAAGGCTAATATTGCTGATATACACACCAAATATCAACAATGGATGAAAAATTATGGTCTGTAATGGTACGATCAATGCCACAAGGCATGCTAAAAACTGTTATCACATAGGATTGCACCCGAATGCAAAGTTGGAAGGCTCAACAATCCTATGTAACTTGGAATCACTTTCGATCCCGTGGGTTACTCATAATGAAAGTGAATCTCTAGATTATGGGTTGGTTCTCCTTTTGATTTCTTTTATGAAACTAATGACTTATGCAGGAAAAGAGATATAAAGATTAAGATGAATGGTAAAAACTAAAACTAGTAGGATGGTGATGCACCTAAATGATAATGAACATGCAACCTAATTCACAAATACTTTTCAAGGGATTTGTTTACACAACTTAACTTGGGCAGTTAAATCACATAAATAATTTGCAAACAAGCTTTGAGGAATCTATCTTCTTGTGAAGGAAAACCGAGTTTTCACAACTTGAAAGAAAGGATTAAACAACTGCACAACCTATGACTTGTGATATTAAATTGATTTTGTGTACATGCAAATATGAATGAGACAAAAATTAAAGGTTTTTAGATTCAAACACAATAAATTTTGATCAAAATCAAACATAAAGACACAACACCTAAAACTAAGAAGGGAAACATCTAATTTTTATTGAAAAGTAGAAGAAAAATTCAGCAAATACTGAAAGATAATGCTGAAAATAAAATGCTGCTATAAAAACTCCGAAGCCGAGCTACAAAAATTTCTATCTCTTTGCAATGCACAAGAGAGTAGGAAGAAAGAACTGAGAAAAGAGACTAAGTCATTTCCTCCTATATACAAAAAGAGTCTCAAATTACCAAGAGGTGGCACTTGTAGCTAACTGCCCCTAAAAATAGAAAATAGAAAATTCCAAAAAAAGGGGGGTCATAACTGATGTAAATTGAGCTCAAATAGCTCTAAATTTTTCCTCATGATTAGTTTGACCCAAGTGGACTTCAAAATCACTCCAGTTTGAGTTTAAGTCAAAGAAAATCCCCAAATAATGAGGTGCATGAATCACTTGAACTTCACCATGTTTTTCTCAAAATTTGCATGAAAAAGAATCTCAAAGGCACTCCAATTATTTCCAAATCCTGATTCTTGCATGATTTTGTGATGAAGGTAATCAATCTAAATAAATATTAAAGCAACCAATTAATGATTACTTTAACATGCATTGTGGATTATCCTACTCACTACACTTGCATGAAATTAATTAAAGAAATTTATAATTTGATTGCTTTAATAATGTTTACATTATTATTTTTGTCTCAAAATCATGAAAAATATAAGGGGTAATGGTTTTGTTTAATAATCACACAAAAAAGATTAAAACAAAGTGAAAAATACCCCAAACAGGAGTCAACCAATACATAGGGCATAAAGAAACCCTAAAAAAAAACTGCGGCCTCATATGTTAATCCACTTTACTTTTCACTTTGCATTCTTTGGACAGTTTGAGCCACCAATAGAGGGTTTTATCTGGAGCTTTCATGGAGTCTTCACCGCGATTTTGCATGCATTTTTCATGAGAAATCAACAAAACGAGCTTGGGTAAGCTCTCTGTCTACATAAAAACTTCTTTTCTTTTCAATATTTGTGGGAAAATGCTTGTTCTTGAGCTCATTCATGCAAAAATATCTATGAAAAAACTATCAAAGCTTCTTTCCTCTATTTCCTAAGGAAGAAAATGAAATTACTTCTCTTTTACATGCATTTTCTTTGTATAGAAGCATTCTGGTTTCATTATTTTACAAATATAAAATATTTTTTGTACTTCTATGGCCACGAATTTACATTCTTTGCAATTACCAAAAACTTTATTCTCACTTTGTGGTTGTGGCTTCTTTTTTGGGTATAATGAATAAAAAATCTCCTACCTTTGGTTCGACCTTTGTAAATTTTTGGGTTTTTCACATCCTTGTGAATGCTTGAAGGTTTCATTTATTTGCATATATGAGGGTTTTTTTGTCTGAATCTCGAGCTACCTCTTGCTTCATTCTCGGCCCTTGAACACTTCATTTCAATTTTCACTTGTTGAAATATCCACTGGGTTCTTTGACTGATTCTTGTAAACCACCTTCTCCAGTTGACATTGTCTTCTATTGCATTTGCATGAGATGTACATACTATTTAGCTTTTGAAAATGATTGCAAGCCATTTGATATCATAGTTGGTTCTGCATCACTAGAACATAATTCAGTTTCAAAGAATATTTTATCTTTTGTGGATGTCTCTTCAAGCTCATGTTGTTGGGAAATTATTTGAAGTGCCATGACTGGACTATTAGGGATATTTGTAGCTCCTGCTATACTTGAAGCTTGTGGAGATGTCATCTTTTGTATGTCCTCTAATGGTAAAATCATAACTAGAGGTTCTTTAGTCCCACTCTTCTGAGCAATTCATTGAACAACTTGCTTGTCTTCATTATATTCCGGATTTGGATCTTTCTTGGCTCCATCTTCATTTTTATTATTAGAACTGCTTATATTTGTTATCTCCTGAGTAGATTCACATGCATAAGTAAGAGTAGGGAACATGTTTACATCCACACTCATGTGATTTGGAATTCCAACATTAGTTTATGTTTGATTCCCAATGATGATGGATTCTAATTCCAATATTTGATGAAGCTTGTGATGAGTTACAAGTTCTAAGTTCCAAAAAATCACCATCACTCCAATTTGTATGAGTCTGAAACAAAACTTTCAATGTTTAGATTGCCATTTATTTTGATGACTTGCCCTATTATTTTGATAATTTTCTCCAAACAAATTTCTTCCTCCTTAATGTACATGCATTATAATGTGGGACTAGCTCATATGGATATGTTGGATTTAAGATCATGAAGGTTGTAATACTCTGTTACTCATGAATGCATTATGCTGCTAAGTTATCTTCTTAAACCCTTTGACACTTCCTCTAATGTGCCTTCACCTTGTTGCTAAACATGTTCATTAAGCAAATACTAACATGCTAACTATACTAGATCCTTTGAAAATCTTTTGAAAACTATCATAATAATCAGTTGCTTTGAACTTAGCATTTACTTGGACCTCTATTATAAATAGTGTCTCTTCTTAAAGCACTAAGTGGAACCATTCCTTT
This sequence comes from Sequoia sempervirens, assembly GCA_007258455.2. Lineage (NCBI taxonomy): Eukaryota > Viridiplantae > Streptophyta > Pinopsida > Cupressales > Cupressaceae > Sequoia > Sequoia sempervirens. Next base: position 100,795,990 of record VDFB02281492.1, on the reverse strand, counting down.
TTATTGCTTAATCACTACTTCTTCAAAAATTGTACTCCATTGTGCATGGTGAAATCATACTTAATTCAATGTGTATCCATTGTTCTTTTCAAGACATAATGGATATCATCTATGCATTATCTGTCCTATGTGTTTGAAATAATGTTCACAGTATCTATGCACTATGCTATCCCACAACAGTGATAATAGAGTGAAATGATTGAATCTTGGCATGTATGTTTCTGCTGCCTCCATTGATGATATGTTGCTTTCTCAACATAATGTATTCATTGATAGATGATATGATTCTTTAGAAACTTGTAGTGACTTCCATGATTGAAGTCACTTTCATTGATTAAAATATACTTCATATCCCCTCTAAAATACAAGAGAGCAACATGTTGGTCTCAACCCTCTGTGGGAGCCCATTTTTCTCCACATGCTGTGATGTCAAATCTTGAAAATCTGGAATATCAAATGAACCTATACCTGGATAATGAACAAACAAGTTAGCAAAACAATGAAGCTAAAAGCTTCCAATGATGCATTAATTCTTTTGCTCCTGAATGTTTGTGAAATCTGCATATTTGATCAAATGATTTATAGGAGTAGATTATGTATTTGGTTTTTTTTAGATTGTAGGAATCAGTCGGGTATCTGTCCCCCTATAAACTGCAATGTTCCTTGTAAATTTTTTTCATGTAATTGGTGGTGCTGGCATGACATGCCCTTTGGTACCACGGGTTTGGGGGGAGACTAGACCTTGTGACCTCTTTCCTGCAATAAGAATTGAGCTAGCCCCCCCCACCTTGTAGATTATATATCTATTGATGTATGCATATGGAGAGAAATTTGGTTATGAGCTCTAACACAATAAATTCATCCCTTGTAGGTATTTCTAGAGTGACAATGGAAGGAGCTCAAGTTGGAGCAACTAAAATTGAAGACACAATTGACAACTTTGTGATTCGTCATTTAGGCAATGGAAGATCAAATTTATTTTTATGTTCATTAATTCTTTAGTTGTATAGTTTACTCTTTATGTCTCATTTCATCATGTATTTCTTAGTTACTCCCACAACTTGTGTGGGACATCATATTTTGTAAAATGAATAAAACAAAATTATTTTATGAAAATTTTGTAATCTTTTCTATTGTAAAACATTTGCATAATACTTCATTTGAAGACATCCTTTGTACAATGACAAAAAAATAGTATAAATTTCTATGTACCTTTCTTCTTTAGCTACAAACTACGTTCCAACTCTACTTGAGCTGTAAGAAAAAAATAGGTAATAGTACCAATTCTCATTGTTAGAATTTAATCTAGTTTTGAATTAGGTTTGTTAGAGGGTTGTCCTACCTTCTCGTCACCTCCATATTTTATTCGGGTTCACAATATGTTGAATTTTCTACTTCAAGTAAAGATTTTAGTTTATGATTACAACTAGTTCCTCTAATTTAGTATTTGTATCAATAGACATTAACCATATTCATTTTTTTAACTTAATCAAATGGAAATTTTATTATATTATTTGTGGATTACATAGTATCCTTAATTGACTCTTTGCAACTACAAGTCGCTATTAAAAAAGGGACCTCCTCGAGTTCTTCCTTACCCTCAGAGTCAACTAAAATAATTTTGAAGGGTGGATGTACTCACAAGTACTCATCCATAACCTTCTTACTAATCATAGGTGCATTCCTTCCATAACCAAAGGGTATCTCCCTATGAGTTGATGGTTTGACTGGTTTGACCATAAAGATAGGAAAAATGGCTTTCACGACTACTATATCTTGCTACTTCTTCTCTATTTTGATACACTTGAGTGTGTCAGCCAGTGTCTCAGAGTCACCCATTCAAGAACCTCATGTGTAGCTAATATGGTTAATAATTTTAACCTTTGGGTATGACTCTTTCATAGTCCTAAATTTAGACAAGTTTTCATGAAATTGACTTCCTTATTGTTTTCCTTCTTCTTTTTCCCACCATTCTAGCATAAAAACATTTCAAACATTAGGTACTAGTGATTTTTGAGGAAACACTTATGTAATGAGCTCATAGGTTCAAGTGTTGAACTTGGTAGCTCTGATACAACATGTAACATACCCAATCTTTACTCTATAGTTTTCAAAATTAGTTTTAACTCATTAAGTGAATAATACAATGTTTCTAAAAATAGGAAATATTTTTTTCTTTTTCTATAACATAATTTGCATATTACATAAATAAATTCATAAAAAATTACATAATTGAAATATCTTAACTAAAATTTAAGTAAATGAAACTCATCTATTCAAATATAGTTTATAAATAGAATTCATGATCATATATATAATTTCATAATTTGGAAGAGATAAAGGTCAAGGTATCCTTATCTAGATTACTCTTCTATTTCACAAGCCTCAACGTGTCATCTATAAGAGGGAGAGAATCACCCAAGCACTTTACCTCCAACCACAAACCAATTGTCCCCACACACCTTCCAACTAGAAGTGGCCCTACCTTTTGATGAAGAGTTTAGTATTGGAACCCATAGTATTTCAATCTAAGTATCTAGTGTTGTGTCCTACATAATAAGTAAGGGCATACAACTATGGATACCTTGCAACTATGCATGACAATATTGACAAGTTATGCAAACTTGGAGCATAATAAAATGACAAGTGCAAGCAATGAATTTTAGGCTTACTTTGTCCAAATTTATGATATAAGTAATCAATCCACTTTCTAAGGAAGCAATGTCGTAAGTTCACCCACCTCTAACTTGACTTGTAAATCTTACTGAACTATGCTTAACTCTAATTTTGTTTTGACCCAAAGGTTAACTAATTCAAATAGATTCTCTTTTAATATTGATGACTTCACTAGTGTCGATTATTCAAATAAATAAATTTAACACATCTAACTCCAATACCCATGTTACATCCTCGCAACATTTTGGGTCTAGGAAGTTGCCTCTTATTTGAGTCCTTTCTTGCTAAGTTAGTAAATGGCTTGAACTGTTATACTTTTCTGACTAGATCTTTCCAGTTGCATTCATGTAACATTCTGGAGCTTGGCAACTACCTTTTTCTCAAGTCCTTATTTTTAACCATGGGAGTAAATACTCTCCTATTTTATGCACAATTAGTTAATACTGATGACACAAGGTCATCAACTAGAAAGACCTTGTCTCAATCTAAAGTACTGATAATATGTCGATATGTATAATAATCAAGTATTAAACTTGAATTGAATATTATTTCTTCATATTAAATTTTCAGATGTCCAAAATTTATTCTTATAGTTCTATTCATAAAGAACTCCATATCGAATACGGTTAATCTTGAAGTGAACATAAATAAACAATCTTCTTCTTCTTAAATAATGGGTCAGACTCTTCATTGTTATAAAGACTATGGTTCTACTCTTCTGGAACACCATAAACAATATGGTTAATCATGATATTAAATATCATTTAATTTGATTCAATATAAAACTTTATATTCATAGTAATATTCAATAAAAATTCAATATATTAAGTTGTTAATGTACCATAGAAAAAAGGACCTCTTGCTTGACATGGGAATAATTGATGAAAAATTAGACTTAATGAGACCTTAATTCAAGTGTTGTGAGGCATTTTATGCATCCACACTAGGTATTGGACCCTTGCAAATTGAATAATATGCACTTATTGATGTCTTGTAAAGGTGTTGTAAAGTGTTGTAAAGGACTTTCACACATTTCGAGACTTAATGAACCTATTTCAACATTATAATTTAATGTGTTTAATAAAATTATCACATCAATTTAGAAGGCTTTTGAATTAAACTTAATGCTAAACTAGTGTTGTAATGTGTCTTGCACATTCGCATCAGGTTCTTGTGCCTTTCTAGGCTAATTGGACCACATTTTAGTGTTGTAAAGTGTATTTAATCACACTTTCACATTGAATTTTGTGTCCCAAGCCCTAATTGACCTCTACATAATCACTAATAGGCCCCTATTACCCCACATTGCGCATCCTGAGGTAATATTTGATAAAATACCTGACAAAGTTGCAATTTAAACCTTATTTCCTTATCTCCTGGCATCCTAGCTGTCAAAATGACCCATGTGGGACCCATTCACCATCCATGGAAAATTAGTCCCATCCAGATGGGACCCATTTTCCATGGGTGCCGAATGAGTCTTGTTTGGTGGCGAATGAGTCCCATTTGGCCCATTTTTGACCTTTGAGTGAGAATAATTGAAATTTAAGTTTATTATTTTCACATGTCAGCCTTAGGGATGTAATTTTCAGGCTAATAAGGTGAATTTCCTATAAAATCACCTCTCAAAACCCTAAATAATATTCATTCTTCATTATTCATCCATCATTCTTCCATCTCAAGTCAAGAAACTTAGGGTTTCATCATTTCAAGTCACCAAGATATCAAATTTTCAAATGTTCAAGGGAATTTTTTTCATGTTTTTCTATAGAAATTCAAGATCAATCATCATGACAAGCTAATAACTCCATTATTGCATGTTTCATTACATTATTTCATCATTTTGGTTTAATTACCTAAACGGGGTTTGACCAAGGCAAACCCCCATGCCCTAACATTCAACATTTCTCTCTCTTGTCTCGTGTGTTTGCAGATTTAGGTCTCTTGGAAGCTTGGAAATAATTAAGAATCAAGTTGCAAGGTTTCTCAAGTCTTCTCTTCATTCAACAAGTCAAAATATCAACAAAAACTCATTTTCAGGTTCAGAAATATGAGTTTCAGAAGCAGACACCTATAGGGAACCAAAGTGTAGACTAAGAGCTCTAGATTCCACCTTTGAATATTCAAAAATTCAAAAATAGAATCATTCACCATGGGTGGCGAATTTTTCCCACTTCTAGTTTAGTTTTTAGTTTTCTTCATTTTTGGATACCCTTTTGTCAAAAACAGGTTCCAGGATAGTTTTGCAGAATTGGGACTGATTTGCCCAAAATGGAGAATGAGTCCCACTAGGCCTGAAAATCAGCATCAGTAGCATTCCAGAACCTATTTCCAGTCTCCATTCACATTCCAGGTGCACACTTTCAGTTGCGTCAAGTTATGTTACAAATTGCATGCATTTCTAAGAGTTTTTTCATTACACAATGTGTTTTCAAACAAGTTGTTTTCCTTTAGTTTTCATTCATTAATCAATCAATATTATTAGTTTCTTGCATTAAAACATTGCATCTAGGTATATTATATCCATATTCCATATGTATTGCATTGATTGTGAGTGTAGCATTTCCCATTTTGGCCCTTCTTTCCGCTTTTAGGTGAAAAACCCTAGAATCGCTAGAAAGACCTTGGATGCCAAAAATCTATGCTACATTTTGGTGAACCTACTTTTCAAATTCTTTCTTGACTGATTTGGAGTCCTTCATCATCATAGATCTAGCTTGCATTAAGGTTTGCATGATTCCTTTGCATGCTAGGTGTTAAATTTTGCATTCATAAAAAGTGCATTTAGGTTGCATTTTTGGCATCTAATTTCATGTAAATTTTCTGAAATTCTGCATTTTTCATTTAGTTCTACATCATAGCACTCAGAAAACATCAAAATCTATCAATTTTTTTTGGAAATTCTAAAAAAATTCCATATTTGGACTCATTTGTCACCCTAGGTGAATAAGTACCTTTTGACCCCTAAAACTACCTGAAAACCCTATTTCTAGGCTTCTGTTTGGTGCCATTACCTCATCATGCATGAAAACATTTCATATTTTAGCATTCTCAGCATATCATAATTAGCTTCATCTTTACATGCATGCATAGAATTTCACTTCGCACTTGATCATGTTATTGTTGACAATCATTAATTATCATAGATACTTAAATCATAGCTGTGAAAATCATTTGATTGAGCTTGTTTGTCTTCAGTTAGGGATAGATATTTTAGTCAAAGAGAAAATTACATTTGATTCTCCATAATTTTACATTGAAAGAAACATCATAGATTGTTCTTTCAAAATGTTAGTTTCAATCTTCTCCAAATTTTGAAAGAAAATTTTTGTCACTAAGCATGATAGTTATTCATTTAATTCCTTCCCTAGTTATGAAATTCTCTTAGTGCAAGAAAGAGAAAATGACAATGTTAACCTTAAACTCACACCCTCTCCTATCTCCCTTATTTGTGTGGATAATGTGATAGAAGAGCATACAAACATAGATACTTATGATGATCATAATTGTGCTTCTCCTAATACCTCTCCTTTTAGTGATGAAGGTATCTTGGTGAAAGAAGACACAATCATTGAGCATCATGAGGATCTTGTTTGTCCTTCTCCTCATCCCCTTTGGGAAGATATTTTAGCACAAGAGAATGAAATCATAAACACATTCTTAAACATCACCTTAGCTAATTTCCATTGTGAGAATAATTTTGAGGAAGATAAGATTATAAATGATGAAGATGTGTTGGTCTACAACAACCCTCTTTATGATCCTTCCCCTATCTATCCTATTTTGGAAAACATTTGAGAACAAAGGCATGACGTTGTAAATGCTCATGATAATCATACTTGTTCTTCTCCTAGTATCTCCCCTAGTTGTAAGGAAGATGCTTTCATGTTAGAAAACACAACCAATGAGGGTCACGAGAATCTTAGTTGTTCCCCTTCACCTCACAAAATTCTTCTTAAACAAGACAATACAACCATAGGTACTCATGACAACAACATTTGTCCTTCTCCTAGTATCTCTCCTAGTTGTGAAGAAGATACTTTGTTGTTAGAAAACATAATTGATGTCAGTCATGAGAATCTTAATTATCCTCTTTCACCTAAGAAAAACCTTATTGAGCAAGCCAATTCAACCATTAATCATCCTCATACTTGTGATGAAGTCCTTTTAGAAGAACCAACCTTAGAATGTCAAGAAAATTTGGTTTGTAGTTCTTCTAAAAACCCTCCTCCTAGGAAGGATATCATGATACAAGATAAGAACCACAATAATGATATAGATTCTCACTTGCTAAGGGATTTTAACATTATTAAACCTCAACTCATCCTTTACCCCCTTCACATAAACCTCCACCTCAAAATAAACCTGAACTTGTCCTTTACCCACCTAAGAATAGTGTATCGTAACAGCTGAGTTATAATACCATTTCTCATACATATAACACTCGAAATAATATGCAACCACCACAACCAGCCTCAAAACCCTTACCTTTTCCTAATACTATCCCCCCTAGACCTATCTTACTAGGTCTTCCTAGTGGAAAGGAGTACAATCTTGTTGAACAAATAAAGAATACTCCTGCTAAAATCTCATTATGGGACCTTATTCAAGCCTCCCCTCACTATCACAACATGATCCAATCAACCTTGCAACAAGTTCCTGTCCCTTCTAATGTGCAACCAATTGAAATTGCAACCATGATCCAAGGAATAAATGTTGACATTGTTTTCCACCAAATTGAACTCCCCCCTTTGGAAGTGCAAAAGAAAAATGAAGCTTTCATGATCATTGCTCAACATAATCGGATAGGGATAAAGCGAACCCTTATTGATAATGGTTCTGCCCTTAATGTGTGTAGTTTGAATCTCCTTAATAGATTGCGTGTTAACAAGTCACAAATAATACCTGATTCCGTATTTATTCAAGGATTTGATAATACAACAAAGCAACCGCTCGATGTAATTATTTTTCCTATTACAGTTGGGGTGGCTACATTGCAAACTCCTATTCATGTTATTCCTTGTGATCTTTCATATAATCTTCTTTTAGGCAGATCATGGATTCATGAGATGAATGCAGTGCCTTCAAACCTTCATCGTATAATGAAATATGTCTATAACAATAACATTTATCAAGTTGAAGCATACCCCGAGCCTGAAGTTGCTTGCACCTTGAAAAAGGAGCTAGAAGTCCTCTAAAAACATTGATTCCAACATCCAATATAGATGCTCTTGAAATTTAACAAAACAATGAGAACTCGATGTCTAAATTATTTGGTGACGATTTGGGATCCTTAGAATTCACACCATCGTTTATGGGCACATACATAATTACACAAAAGAAAGATGAGAAACAAGCACAAACAACCATCATGACAACTCAAAATTCAACACAATCTTCTCAACCATCTATCTCCTCTACTTTGAAAGAAAATACAACATACAAAACAACCTTTGATGAACACAATAATGAACAACCACCCAATCCAAAAAAAATGAAAAAGCTTTATGGAAAAGGTTATGGGCTTATGAAACAAATTGGATATAGTAGGAAAGGATGTGGTGCTAACAAACAAGGTATCCACAAACCTATCGACCCTATCACACAACAAACAACTCATGGTCCTGGCTCTTGTAATGTAATAGAGATCACCAAACCTTCACCCAACATCAAAAATCTCACATGACACACTCCTCCATCATCCTTAACACTCATCCATCCTAAACTCATCAACACTAGTGGTCTTGAACATCATCCTTTAACAAACATAAAACAAACACCTACATCTTTGCTTAATGTCAATGTCGTTTTGCAAGACATCAATGATTTGATAGATTTTCCCTCCTCTTATAAGAGTGAGAATGAAATCTCACAATCTAGAGAAACTTGTGTTGGTATGACATCTATTACTAAGCAAGATTGATCTTTGATGCAAATCACAAGACCACCTTCTACCATTGATCAAGTGGGTATCTTGTCGAGACTCCTCCAAGATCACTTGATCACTCTTCCCCCTAGAACTCAAAAGAAAAGCTCTTATAAGACTTCATTTTGTGCATATCATAGATTTCATGGACACTCCACTAATGAATGTAAAGCTTTGAGTTGTAAAATCCAACATTTTCAGGAGTTTGGTATGCTTCCCTTTGTGGGGGCACCTAATTCCTCTAATTGATATCGATTTTCACTCTAGCATGCATTTCATCAATCGTTTCGGCTCACCTTTGTCCTGCACTCGGTGGGGGAAAGGGGTTTAGTAGCCTTTTCCTCATATGTCACTTGTGGTTGCCTCCTTTGGCAAGTCATTAACCTTTCATGAATACATAAGAGCAAGCTTAGGATGTGTATGACATGCCTTAAGTTGGCTCGCATATGACATACTTCCCTTTTTCATGATGTAGCTTATCAAAAACATATGACTTGGCATAGGGCTTTTCGTGTAATCTCTCATGTCCTCTTCTTATACTTTAAAGAAATTTCTCGTAGTACTAGTGTTTGCAACCACTTTAAAGTGGGGCCATACATCACCACTCAGATTTCATTGTGTGATTTTATTTTTCTTGTGATCCCCTCTTGGACACATTTAACACAATGTTCCCTAGGATGAGACCTTGCACTTGTCCTCTCTTGGAAACAAGATGAGACCATTGGCACTTATCCTCTCTTGGAGGAATTAAGCATGATGTTCCCTAAGATGAGACATTGCATGAACTAAGCACATTCCTTTGAACAATGCTTACACTATTCTGCATAATTAACAATATCTATGATTATCAAGCATACAAAGTTTTTCTTACCTCATAGAGCTCGGAAATCAGTTTTCATTGTGGTACCTTATTAAAGTTATCAGGAGGTATAACTTTGATATGGTTGAGTAGGAAGCCCATTTAGAGGCATGACCTTCCCCATAGCCACCTATTTTTTTTGTGAGTGCATACCAACCAGCGTATGTTTCTCACTTTTTTGGGATTTCTCACCCAACGAATAACCAAGAGTTATGTCACCCTAGAGTGAGTATGCATTTCTTTTTCCAAACAAACAAGCCTAGATCTAATCCAAAACTAGTTGGACAAATGATCGAAGCTTGATCCACCCCTTTCGTTTTCATCTTTCTCTTCTTCCTAGTTTTTGCCATTGCATGATTATGTATCTTGACGGTTTAACTTAGGATCTTGGATCCTGGGGGCTTTGCTTAACCTCCTTTGATCTTTGTCATTCTTTTTCATCTACATCTGTACACTCGGATCTCTCTTGAATGTCTACTTTAGCGTGAGTTTGAAGCAAGTTCATCCTCTCACTAAAGTGGGGGCTAAATGTACCATAGAAAAAAGGACCTCTTGCTTGACATGGGAATAATTGATGACAAATTAGACTTAATGAGGCCTTGATTCAAGTGTTGGTAGGAATTTTATGCATCCACACTAGGTCTTGGACCCTTGCAAACTACATAATATGCACTTATTGATGTCTTGTAAAGGTGTTGTAAAGTATTGCAAAGGACTTTCACACTTTTCTAGACTTAATGAACCTATTTAAACATTATAAAATGTGTTTAATAACAATATCACATCAATTTAGAAGGCTTGTGAATTAAACTTAATGTTAAACTAGTGTTGTAATGTCTTGCACATTCACATTGGTTCTTGTTTCTTCCTAGGCTAAGTGGACCTCATTTTAGTGTTGTAAAGTGTATTTAATAACACTTTCACATTAAATTTTTTGTCCCAAGCCCTACTTGACCTCTACATCATCACTAATAGGCCCCTATTACCCCACATTGTGCATCCTGAGGCAATATTTGATAAAATACCCAACAAAGTTGCAATTTAAACCTTATTTCCTTATCACCTAGCTATCGAAATAGCTCCTGTGGGACCCATTCACCACCATGGTTAATTAGTCCCATCCAAGTGGGACCCATTCGCCATGGGTGGCGAATGAGTCCCATTTGACCCATTGTTAACCTTTGAGTGGGAAGAATTGAATATTAAGTTTATTATTTTTACATGTCGGCCTTAGGGATCCAATTTTTGTGCTAATAAGGTGAATTTCCTATAAAATCACCTCTCAAAACCCTAAATCACATTCATTCTTCATTATTCATCCATCATTCTTCCATCTCAAGTCAAACAACTTAGGGTTTCATCATTTCAAGTCACCAAGATATCAATTTTCAGACATTCAAGGGAAGATTCTTCATGTTTTGTTGCAAAAATTCAAGATCAATCATCATGGAAAGGTAAACTCCATTATTTCATGTTTCATGACATTCTTTCATCATTTTGGTTTAATTACCTAAAAGGGGTTTGACCAAGGCAAACCCCCATGCCCTAAAATTCAACATTTCTCTCTCTTGTCTTGTGTGTTTACACATTTAGGTCTCTTGGAAGCTTGGAAATCATTAAGAATCAAGTTGCAAGTTTTCTCAAGTCTTCTCTTCATTCAACAAGTCAAAATATCAACAAAAGCTCATTTTCAGGTTCAGAAATCAGACTTTTAGAAGCAGACACCTGTAGAGATCCAAAGTGCAAACCGAGAGCTCCAGATTCCACCTTTGAATATTTAGAAATAAAAAAGTGGACTCATTCGCCATGGGTGGAAAATGAGTCCCACTTCTAGGTCAGTTTTTAGTTTTCTACATTTTTGGATACCCTTTTGTCAGAAATAGGTTCCAGAACAATTTTGCAGAATTGGGATTGATTTGCCCAGAATGGTGAATGAGTCCCACCAGGCCTGAAAATCAGCATCAACAACATTCCAGAGTCTATTTCCAGTCTCCATTCATAGTCTAGGTGCACACTTTCAGTCTCATCAAGTTCTGTTACAAATTGCATGCATTTCTAGGAGTTTTTACATTACATAATGTGTTTTCAAACAAGTTATTTTCCTTTAGTTTTCATTCATTAATCAATCAATCTTATTAGTTTCTTGCATTAAAACATTGCATCTAGGTATATTACATCCATATTCCATATGTATTGCATTGATCGTGAGTGTATCATTGCCCATTTTGGCCCTTTTTTCTCCTTTTAGGTGAGAAACCCTAGAAACACTATAAAGACCTTGGATGCCAAAAATCTATGCTACAGTTAAAATTATCATAACTCAATTGAGAACCATCCAATTAATCTCCATATTTCTCATAGGTTTCTTCCAAGTTATCCCTTGCATAATTATGTATGGTACCTACGGTTGTCTATATATAGATCTTCTTGACTCATCTATTCTCATATATAAATGTATGATAAGTCTACAACCATACTGGAGAATATCTTCTACTTGAGACTTATCTTTGCTTCTACACCCTAAAATATCCTAGCACTAAGGCATTTGGTTAATAACATGAGAATAAATTCCTCTATCTCGGATACATGATTTTCAATCAGTGGGTAATAATAATGGCTCGGTCTATTATATAATTCTATAATTCTCAAAGATATCAATGATTTTCTCACTTCTAATATGTTTCAGAACTTCTTACTTAAATATAATATGAACCTTTTTGATAATAATATATAAGAAACCATCTCATTTGGGTAAATATCATATTCCCATACTTATATTTTCTTCACTACCTTGGTTTAACAAGACAATCATTTTGGTTAAACACAACCTAGAGATTCTTAAATGTTCACTGAAGCTCTCTCAAATATACATATATAAATTCAATATCACATGAATCAACATGATTTTAATAATATTTATAAAAGAAAGCTACTTTGATCTAACCAACAGGTTACACTGGTTCTTATTGAATTTTTTTGATAAATAACCTAAGCTTTCAGTACATGCATTCATATACTTGAACCCAAATAGCCACGCTTTGCACATAGCAATGGCAAAAAGCAAACTTAGAAAAATAAATGAGATTTTATCATAATTTGAAAGGGAAAGAAAAAAAATTAATTTAATCATGCCTGGAAATAAATAGCCTGGCTTTGATTCTGGTATTCCTTGCTTCAACACTATCCTTGCAACGTTACTTTGATTCTTCAACAAACAATATGAAACTATTGAACAAACTAATTCTTACACAATGAAACTAATCCCACTAAATAGCATATTGAAATGTAAATTTCAATTTCTCTTCTCACTATACTTATTTCTTCCCTCAAAACCTCACGTATCTAGCTATCTCAATATTGCAAACTCATGAACAACCAAACAATGAGCAACTAATCTCTATTTATGCTTGAACGAGTTTTCCAAAGATAGAAAACAAAATTAACATTTGGGGATTGAATTTGATCTCAAAATTCCACGACCTGCCTATACTTAGTCAAGCGTGAGGAAGACTTCTCCAAAACAAGTCGACTATGCATGCTTAGAGCTGCCACGACTGGAATTTGAAATAGTAAAATCAATTCGTACACCTCCACAAAAGAATGTAGTTACATATAATGCTAATTTTTAGTTTGAGTTGGTCTTCAAAACTATTCAACCTCTTCCTTTCATTGCCATGACTTGATTGGCAGATTTAATGTTTTACTGCTGGCAGTTTATTGTTTTAGAAAAAGTTTTCATAGATGGCCTGCAATAGGATGTCAAATTCCTTTGAAACTCTATACTAATCAACTGCCAAGCCATGGGCTTCCATTTTACTAGAACACACATGCCAAAATAATCTCCCATTCGCCACCTTCACGTGCCTAGTAAAACAATTTAGAAAGTACATATAATCGGCCACTATGTGGAAATATTAACAAATTAATATATGCATATTGTGGCACCAAAACTCGTCAACCCCATTACTTATTGTTATAACAACATTAAGCCTTGCATACGCATGGCTTTATAAATACTTAATATGGCTTACCTTAATCACTTTATATATAATAATATATATTTATATGATAACATATATTTCATTTAAATACCCGCATATACATATGAGTATACATAGATATTATTAGCTACATATATTTATATCTACATTTATACATATATATTCTCTATATATATATTCTATATATATTCATATATATTATTCAATCATACAATACATGTTATATATATGCTATTTACAAAGAGTTTTAGCATTTTAATTTAATTTAATTAAATGATCAAGGAGGATCAAATATGAAAAATGGGTAACTTCCCTAATGACTCAAACCCTATCAACTTAGGTTCAAGACTTACCCAAAATGAAACTCCAACTGAATTTATGAGGTTCCACTAACCTATGCAACTGGGTATGTGTGTCTACTTAGATAGCAATACCCAACGTTCCAAATACCAACTCTTCTCCTAGGTGATACTCTCCCTCCCCGTTTGGAGGGCTCAAACTTTCTTGCATCCAACTTAGAGAAGCATGTTCATAGTTAGCTAATAATAAAAAAATCATATTCACAATATATAGCTTAAGCATCATATAAGCATTTAAAAGTAGTCATCATATTACATATTCATTCATTTCATTTAATTGTCAAATACCATAATGACATAATTCATGCATTAATCCAAATTTGGACATATAGGCTAAAGTAATTGGGTAAATTATTGATGGGGTGTAACATATCCTCCCCCTTAAGAATCAGTGTACCTAATGATTTAAAGTATCATAACATGTATACGATCAAATATAGATTTTACTTTTAATTTTCAAAATCATGTAAGAGATGGGAAATTTTTGTTTTAATCTCATTATAATCTCCCCTTGTAGAATTATCATCTACAAACTAGTCCCACTAGACCTTGCAATGAGTGACCCTGCTAGCACACTCGTAGAACTTGTGTGATTCAAGAACTCTTTTTCCTTTGAGAACTATCTTGGTATACTTAGCATCAACAAAGCTTTTTCTACCTATCATTCTTCTTTGTTAATTTCTCTTCTTGATCAACTTGATCTACTTTTCAATTTCTGACAAAATTTCCAAACTAAGGCTAATCCTATCTTCTAGCTTATCCCATCTTATAGGAATTCAAAACTTCCTTCCATATAATGTTTCAAATAGATCTAAATTTATCATGAAATGATAGGATTTGTGTAGTAAGAAGACTCTAAAAATACACTGGAACTTGGTTTACCATTTTCAGCTAACCATTTGTCTCAGGGTGATAAGTTGAGCTTATATTCAATTGAGTTTTTTATTAGGTGAATATGGTTTTCAAAAATATTAATGTTACACAAACATCCCGATCTGAGATAACCTTCTTAGGAACACCATGCAACCAAAATACCTCTTTGCACAAATTTTGCAAGCTATGACTAGTGCCCCACCTGTCAATTTTCTTCATATGAAATGAGCTACCTTGGTGAGCTTATCCATCACTGCTAAATAACATTATACCCATTCTTTGACATAGAAATACCTTGTACAAAATCCACACTAATGATTTGCCACTTCCTCTCTAGAATTTCATGAGTATATAAGTCCTGCTAGGTGATGACATTTCGCCTTCACCCTCTGGCATTGTAGACAACTTGCTATAACCTTGCAACATCTCTCTTCACTCTCTTCCAAAAATATAGTAGTTTCACATCAACCAAAAAATTTGTTACTCCAACATGTCTTGAATATGGTGCCAAATGAACTTACTTTCACACAATATTCCTTAACTCCTCAGAGTCTGCTACATACATCCTTCCTCTAAATCTTAGCATTCCATTTGGTTCAAAATAGAACCATCATAACTCAATTCTCGAGGATCATCCATGAGAGATTTTTTGACTTGCTCATATTTTTCATCTCCCTTGGAATTTTACAACACTTGATCCTTGAAAATGGAATGAATAGATATTTGCAAGGAGATATACCTCCTTCAACTTAGGGAATCTTGCAACTTCTTTTCCCTTTATATAATTGATTTTGAAATCATACTCTGATATTAACTCAAGCTATCTCCTTTGACAAGCATTTAGATTTGGTTGGGTAAGAAAATACTTTAGACTATGATGGTTTTTCTTAATCTCAAAATTTTCCCAAGTACATAACACCTCCATAGATACAAAGCATGAGCAATTATTTCCAGCTCGAAATCATCTCGAGCATAGTTTTCTTATTTCCTAGACTTATAGGTGATAACTTTCCCTTCTTGCATAAGCATCCTACCTAACCTTTTCCCAAGGCATTAATGATAACCACAAGTTATCCTTGTAAATTAGGAACTTTTAGAATTGGTATTGTAGTTACTTCTCTTCTATTTGGTCAAAGGCATTTGAATTTTTCTTGACCATTCAAATATTTTGCTAACAACTCCTACAACTAACCCTTCAACTCCATCAATTTTTTTGTGGAATTACATCATCAACTCCAAGTAATTTTTCTAGAAATACATCATGAAAACCCTATTGAATAGGGTACTTATCTTTATCTGATTTTTTCTTGATCCATATAATCCTCTTCTTCCCATCCTCGGTGTTTTTGGGGATTCATAATACATTAAATCATCTTAAAAGATGAACTCTTGTAATCATCTATTTCTCCATTTTGACTGTTCTTCTTTCTTTGCCTTCTTCAGTTGAATGGCTGAAATTTTCCTTAGCTTCACCTCACTAGGTGTACCTTGCAAATACACTTTGTTCCCAAGGTCATCTAGTAATTCTACCATTTTAGCATACCATTCAACCTTGGCTCTATGCCTCCATAACACTTTTAACTCGAGAATGCCATCAAAAGATCCAAAATGACTACTTACAAATCTACTTTTTGTTGAAAAACTTGGAAGTTCAATATTAGATTTGACCAAAAACTGCTCTACCTGAGCTCTTATCTGGGTAGCATACTTTACTAACCAGAGTTTAACCTTGCAACCAAATTTTCTAAGAAATTTTATTGATAATTCTTGGTGATTTCAGCTACTTCATAATCTTAGATAATTCAAGGGCTAATCAGTTTATTTTCTCATCGATAAGCCTTGACTCAAAATTGTCCATGCCCACTCAAGGTGGTGCGTTCATGTTTATTTTCATCTTTACCTTTGTGAGATTTTTCCTTTTCTAGACTTCCCTGGCCTCTAAAATCCTACTCTTAGGTACCAATTCTCATTGTTATAATTTAATCTAGTTTTTAATCAAGATTGTTAGAAGGTTGTCCTATCTTCTGGCTATCTCCATAGTTTGTTCTAATTTGCAATATGTTGAATTTTCTACTTCACCTGAAGATTTCAGTTAATGCTTACAATTAGTTCCTCTAATTTAGCATTTATATCAATAGACATTAATCATTTTCATTTGTTTAACTTAATCAAATGAAAATTTTATTATATTATTGATGGATTATATAGTATTCTTATTTGACTCTTTGTGACTACAAGTCACTATTAAAAAAAGGGATCTCCTTGGGTTCTTCCTTACCCTTAGAGTCAACTAAAACAATTTTGGAGGGTGGATGTAATCATAAGTACTCATCCATAACCTTCTTACTAATCATAGGTGCATTCCTTTCACAACCAAAGGGCATCTCCCTATGAGCTAGTGGTTTGATTGGTTTCACCATAGATATAGGAATAATGGCCTTCATCGCTACTAGATCTTGATGCTTCTTCTCTAGCATGTGATGCACTTGAGTGCATCAACTAGTGTCTCAGAGTTAGCCAGTCAAGCACCTCCTATGTAGCTAATATGGTTAAGAAGTTTAAATTATGAGGAAAACTCTTTCTTAGTCCTAAAATTGGAAAAGTTTTGGGAAATTGACTTCCTTGCTATTTTCCTTGTTCTTCTTTTACTCGCCATTTTGGCATAAGAACATTTCAAACATTAGCTATTAGTAATGTTTGAGGAATTTTTTTTGTAATGAGCTCATAGGTCCAAGTGTTGAACCTAGTAGCTCTGATACCACATGTAACATACCCAATCTTTACTCTATAGTTTTTAAAATTAGTCTTAACTCATTAAGTGAATAATTTAATGTTTCAAAAAATAAGAAATACATTTTTCTTTTGCTATAACATAATTTTCATGTTGCATAAAGAAATTCATATAAAATTTGCATAATTAAAATATCTTAACTAAACTTCAAATAAATGAAACTCATGTTTTCAAATACAACTTATAAATAGAATTCATGATCTATATGAAATTTCATAATTTACAAGAGATCAAGGTCAAGGTATCCTTATCTAGATTAATCTTCTATTTCACAAGCCTCGATGTGTCATTTACAAGAGGGAGAGAATCACCCAACGCTTTACCTCCAACCACAAACCGGTGGTCCCCTATAGACCTTCCAACTAGAAGTGGCCCTACCCTTTAATCAAGATTTTAGTATTGGAATCCCTACTATTTCCATTTGAGTATTTAGTGTTGTGTCCCACATAATAAGTACAACTATACAACTAAGGATACCTTCCAACTATGTGTGATGCTACTAACAAGTTATGCAAACCTGGAGCACAGTGAACCAACAAGTGCAAGAAATGAATTTTACACTTACTTTGGCTAAGGTTTTGATATATTTAATCAATCCACTTTCTAAGGAAGTGGTGTCATAAGTTCACCCACCTCTAACTTGTCTTGGAAATATTATTGACTTATGGTTAACTCTACTTTTGGTTTGATCCAAAGGTTAACTAACTCAAATAGATTCTCTTTCAATAGTGATGACTTCACTAGTGTCGTTTATTCGACTAAATAGGTTTAACACATCTAACTTGAATACTCATGTAAAAAGAAGGGAAATAGGTTTTAGGGGTGTAATTTTTAAAATAGGGGTATGATAAACTTATCTTCCTCTATTTCATTAGGAAATGGGATCCACCCAAATAATTTACTTACAACCCTTAGGTGAGTCAAATCAAGGTGTGAATCTAGAAATTTTCTTGATTGAAGGAAAAGGGTCAAGGTCAAACAACACTTTGGGGAGAAAAACTAAAAATATTAAACTAACACCAAAATGCAATTTAACACTTGAAACAACAAGATTAAGCACAATACTGACAAAACCTACAATCAAATTACGGATCAAAGAAGGGAAGATTTTAGTGTACATCTTTCACCAAAAGTGAGTTTTCAAAGGCTTATTGGGACTCATTCACCCAGGGGAGAATGGGTCCATTTTCAAGGATTTTATGCAACTCTTGAGAGCCTCTGATACAAATCTAAATCTTCCAATTTGTCCAATTGGTAGTGTCAAAATGTCGGAAATAAATTTTGTAGATGAGTTTCCGTGAGATAAAAACTTTTATGACAACTTCTCCAAATTTTCTCTTCAATAGATCTTCAAGCTTTCTTCCACCTAGATCTACAAACACAACATGAGAGGGAAAAATTGTTTGTTTTTTGTGAATGGGGGTTTGCCTTGATCAAACCCCATTTTGGTAATCAAACTTTGAAATAATAAAAGCATGAAAGAGGGAATGGAGAATGAACAATGCTATGTTACCACTCAACAAACTATTGAATAAACCTTGGAATATAAATCTACAACTTGCATGAAATGGATTCAATGGATGCAAATCTTGAACTTTGAATCTTGCTTTAAATAATGCTTTGAATGCTTGAATGTATCATGAAACCTACATCACAATGTTAGCTCCAAAAACATGCATGATGCAAGAATACTTTGACATGACAATTGGATCTTGAATGCTACAATAAAACTTTGATAAATCTTCTCTTGAAATTTCTCTTGAAAGTTCTCTTGAAATCTCATAAACTTTCTAGGTGCTTCTAAAAAATATTCTAGGTGAAACATAGTGAAATAGCCTTATATTTATAAGTATGTATCCTTAATTTCCTAAAATTCAAATATCACAAGTTGACATTGAATCATAGATTTGAAAACATTAAAATACCACCAAAAGCATAATTCAAATTTAGGTCCTAAGGTCTAGGGAGGACCCATTCGCCCATGGGTGAATGGGTCCCAAGTCCATAAACCTAGGACATATATTGCTCAATGAGAAGTGTTATGTTAAGGAATTAATGAATGCCAGGTTTCCTCTTCATAAAATGTAATTAATAGGTCTAGAAAATAAATTAAAGGGCCAATTAAGGAAAATTTGAGCTTAATTAATTAAAGGATCCCTAAATAAGTGTGAAAGTGTGAAGGGATACACCTTACAATACTAAATTAAGGCACTATTAAGTCCATTTTAACTAGGAGGGCCCAAACAAGTGAGAAAATGTAAAGGGATACATTTTCCATCACTACATTTAGCCTCCACTTTAGTGAGAGGATGACCTTGCATCAAACTCACACTAAAGTATACATTCAAAACATATGTATGCAGCAACACCAAGATAATCAATAATAAAACATCAAAGAATCAAAGAAAAGGTAAAAAAAGAAGGGCGGATCAAGCCTCAACTGTCCAATGCGATGTAGAACATGCCTCGACTGTTTGTCCAAAAAAATTTGCAAGCGAAACCATGGTTGTCCACTATGCAAACAACATGGACACTCACATAGGCTAATGGAACTCTGGTTGTCCACTAGGTGATCCCCCAAGGGTGGAAAATGAGAGAATCTTAATAGGCTCCCATACCATACCAAATCTATCCCTTTGATAACTTCAATAAGGCACCACAAAAAAAAAAGGGTTAAAAATGAGAAAATATTATTAGGCTCTCATACCATACCAAAGCTATATCTCTGATAACTTTAGTAACACACCACAAAAATAAAATAAAACTTCAAGCTTCATAAGGCCTAACAAGCTACATTATGCTAAGAACTTATGAACAAACAAGGCAAGGCTCCACTAGCAAGCAAACTGACGCTTGGTGGCCTTGAAAAGGGTTTGAGCTTCACAAGGTTAGAAAGGTGCATTATGCTAAAAACTTATGAAAAAAATGAAAATAAACATGTTCAAAGGGATTTTTCTTAGTTCGTGTAAGGTCTCCTCTTAGGGAACGCCATGCCTAATGTATCCAAGAGAGGACAAGTCAAGGATAAAAGATTCACAACTTAGGGAATGCAACACGTAGCATCACCACTAAGAGGAAAGTCATGCCAAGAAAGGTCACACTCCTAGAGGACATCAAACCCAATGAAATCACTAAGAAAAAGACACATTGCAAGAAGTATGAAAATCACACAATGAAATATAAGGAATGCCAAAATTTTCAAAAACAATATTTCCAATGTATGCCCCCACTTTAAAGAAATTACTAACACCATTGTTGTGAGAAATTTACTTTAAAGTAGCGAATAATCAATGCTAACAATGAAGAAGACATGGGAGCTTATTCAAAAAGCCCTATGCTAAGTCATATGTTTCCAAATGAAGCTACACCATGAGAAAGGAGGAAGGGGTTTCCCCCAAAATGAAATCCCAAAATAAATGGGATCCATGAATTCAGGGTTAGTATGTCTTTGCTACAATGTTGTTATAGAGCTCGAAAACGTCGCCATTCCCCAAATAACTCATAGAATAGTAAGAATGACACATAGAGAACAAAAAAAAAGAAAAATATTTTGGGTCAACATGGAAGAGACCTAAATGTCTTAACACCTTGCACCATCCCCAAAAGGAAAACACAAGACAAAAGAAAAGCTAAATATTTACGACATATAGAAGAATGTAGATACAAATAGAGGAATGAACATGAAGAAAGACATCAAACAAAATAGTACGAGGGGATCACATTACGCACATGCAATCACACAAATAACATAAAAAAAGAAAATAAAGACAACACTAGCAAAGCACATGCGAATCAACCTATAGTAGGTTGCCCACATCCCAATCTTGTTTAGTATATATAGAAGGCAGATAACTAGCCAAATGGACAACATCAAGTGTCAAACAAGGACAAGGCTATCTAACTCCTTTTCCCCACTAGGTGCAAGACAAGGATGAGCTGAGATAAGTGGTGAGAATGAGCTCCTTGCAATAAAGAAGATGATTTTCAATGAATGTAATACATGTAATAGTGAGCATGCTATGATCCTACAACTATCACATGGCAAGGAGCAAAGTTCATGTAATTTAGTCAAGTTGGATCCCTATGGGATTTAAATTTCTTCAATAATTCTTCTAAACCATGACAATTATCAGTGTGATGTCCAAAAAATATATGATAGGCACAATATGGTTCATTTTGATCACTTTGATGTGGTGTTAATTGTTCAGGTTTAGGAGGATCATCATTTAAGCTAGTGGAAGAAGAAAACAATGAATTTAGCTCTTTATGCACTTCCTCATATATCTTAGCAGTTTCATTATCGTCATCCAAGTTAATCACAATAGGAGGTCTAATGACAATATCCATAGAAGGTTGTTGTTGTTTATGTTGTAGTGAAGGTGGAGAGGCATCATGCATTACTTGAGACAATTTTGGATTCTAATTTTTTATGTTGTTCTTTTCTTCTTTTTCTTGTAAAAAACGAGCAATAGAACGACATCTACGCCTACGCTCTCCAACATTTCGGTTTCTTTTCATTTGATTTTCAAGTTGTGATTGTGTAGGAGAAGGTTTATCAACCATAGGTTTATTTTCTTCCCTGAAGGGAAGAATAGAAGGAACCATGGGCGGTTGTTTAACAACTTTCTCTTTAACTTTGTAAACTTGTTTGACTTTAGGAGGCACAATGGGACTTATTTGATTATCTCATGGTCTCTTATATGAAATAGGGGGAGTATTTGTCATAGGCTGATCTTGGTTACTTGGAAGGGATTTTGGTTCAATCATGGTCTCATCAAGGATAGGAGGCTCAATCTGGGTTGAGGCATATTGGTAAGGGATAATTCTGTTATGTGCTTTGGCTTAAACTTTTGATAGGATTTGAAAAAGAAGTCCTCATGAGGTCTAATAGGCTTAGGCTTGGGCCAAAAGAAATCTAATGAGAAATTCCCATGGGAAGACACAAGATTAAAGCCACTATGATGCACAATAAATATCTCATTGCCAAATGGAAAACTTAAACATTTATGTACAATCGGGGGAATGACATTCATGCAGCGAAGCCATGTATAGCCTAACATCACATGAAATTGGTTTGAAGTCAGTATGATGGTGAATGAGACATTTAATATTTTCGGTCCAACTTTTAAAGAGATATTTATCAAACCTATTGTAGAGCAAGCAAAACCATTATGAGTTTTGACCCATGCTTTCAGTTTTTCATAAGTATCTTGATAAAGCTCATGCACAAATAGGAATTCTTCGATGATCACATTCTCTACATAGATGAGATCAATTAATATCCCATTAGTGGGCTTGCCATTGATTCTTCCAAGTATGTAAAGAGGACCATCAAGTGCATGTTTAATTATGTCATTTTGTGAGAAAGCAATGTCAAGGGGCATATTAATTTGGCCCTTATGAGGTTTAACATCAATAAATCCGACCTTAGATAACTTGTCTTCCTGATTATAATTTGTGTTATCATCATCTATGTCAACATTCATCACATCATTCTTTGTTTCATTAGCTTTTATAAATGAAATGTTATGATTTAGCATAAGATTAGTAAAGATTTGAAAATTTTGATTAGGAGGAGCTACGAACTTATTACCTTGATCGTTAGCACTGTCAATTAGGATATGATTAGAATCAATGAAGTCTTGCAAAAGATGTTTAAGATGCTTTCAATATTCCATATCATGTCCATTTTGTCGATGAAAATGGGAATATGCATTTGGTCTATAGTTTGAAGGTAAAGGTTTAGTAGGATCAAGAGTTTTAATAGGAGGTAGGGAGATCAAATTATTGTCTAAGAGTTGCAACATGGTATTATGAAAGGAATCAGGTAGGGGAGTGAATTGTTTATTTTTATCCCCAAAGGCATATGGTTTTATCATCTTTATAGCAGCCACTTGGGTGTCAACATGTTGATTTGGTTGAGGGGGATTAAGTTGTAAAAAACCCTTATTTTGTTTCTTGAAAGGTTGATAGTTGGTGTGAGGTGTGGATTCAAACTTTTCAGGATGATTAGAGGGAGTTTTCACTTCATGGCTACTAACTGAATTTTAGTAATCTCGAAGGGTTGTACACAAACTAGTAAAGGATGAGAATTTCAACATCTCAAGTTTGGCTTGGATTTTGTTTTGCAAATTGGCAATAAACATTATTTGAAGGTCGACGTCAGGAATCTTAATGTTTATTTGTGAGTAAATAATTTGGTACCATGCTATAAAATTAGTGACTTTTTCATCATACTTTTGTTTACATGTTATTAAGTCAGCTAGGGTCATCTTATGATACATGTGAATTTTGAAGTGGTTGCAAAAGGAATCAATAAGTTCATTGAATGAACGTATTGAATTATTCGGTAAAGAGAAAAAACATTTTAAAGAAGTATCTTTCAAGGATCTAGGGAAGAGTTTAGCCAAGAGTTTATCTTAAAAAATGAAGTCACTACATAAGGTTGTGTATCCAGAAATATGGCTAATAGGATCTCCTTTCCCACCATATTTCTTAAATCTAGGAACCTCTATAGATTGTGGCATTTGTGTTGTCAATATCTCCAAGGATAATGGGTTGGTTTTGATGTATTGTGAAGGTTGGCCATTGTTGTTTTGATTTAGTGTGGCAATTTATTGTTGGAGGGATGACATATTTTGAAAAAGTGTGTTAAGGACTGCATCATTGTTGCTATTGTGAGATGGAAGTGAATAAGGTGGAGTTGTGTATGTATGTGGAGGACAAGTGAATTGTAAATTTGTTAGGGGGGATGGATGAGGAGATATGAGATTTGAATGCACAAAGCTAGAAGGATTCCCAATGGAAATACCTAAGGAGGTATTGACATTGCTAGTTGTTGTGTAGTTTTTGCACACACGCCCCACCAAAGGCGAGGACCCTCTTTTTTCTTTTGCCTCTTTGCATCTTTGGCTTGGAAGGTTATTTTGGGATCAAGTCTAGATTGGGTTTGATGAAGGTAATATTTTGAGGCTCTAGGGGAAATTCGCCTATCTTGGAATTTGAAAATGGGGATTTTGAAGTGAATTTTCAATATTATATGTAAATCTTTTTTGCACTCGTGGATAGAGGACGAAAAATTAGGCCGGGTTGCTTTTTGAACTTTTTGAAAAATTCTTCTAGAAAAAAAGTTATGGAGTTTAGGGGATCTTGACCCTACCTGGAAATGGGGGATTTCCGTCCTTGATGGAAATCCCCAAAATTTCCATTTTTGGAAATTTCTAAGACCCCCTCAAAATCCTAAAATTTTCCAAAAATGGGAATTTTGTTTTTTGTACCCATGGATAGAGGATAAAATATTAGGTAGGGTTCATTTTTGAATTTCTTGAAAATTCCTTCTAGAAAAAAAGTTATGAGGTTTAGGGGATTTTGACCTTGCAAGGAATTCAGGTATTTCCTCCCTATGCAAAAATCCCTGATTTCTGTCAGCCTCTTGATTTTCCATAATTGTTGCATTTCAGAGATTTTAGCATCCCACAGAATTCCCTCACCCTAGGAAATCTCTGAAATTTCCATTGCCCTATCATTTTCTCGAGAATGCATATGAAATTATCGCTAATTTATGTCCCTGATGGAAATCCTAAATTTCCTCCATGGCCTGATTTCTGCGAAGGGCTTAAAATCCTGAAATTTTAATTTTTGAAAATATCCATGACCCCCTCAAAATCCCGAAATTTTCCAAAAATGGAATTTTTTTTCCAAAATGAATTTTTTCCGAAATGAAATTTTTTCCAAAATGGAATTTTTTGAAATTTTAAAATGTTCCCAAAAATGAAATTCTTGATATGGAAAAAAATTTGAAGATAAAAATTTCCAAAAATGGAAAGTTTCCATAAAAAAATGTAAGTTTTTTTCTTAGGCCCAAAAATTTATTTAAGTTTAATTTGGATTGGATTTTTAACATGTGAGCTACTAATGATGATATCTATTTTTCAGGATTAAATAAATATTAAAAGGGGGACTTGCATATGGATTCGTGCCAAAAGGGAAATCTGGAAGAGTTCAATTCAAATATTAAAAGTGGGGCCTGCATAAGAATCTGTGCCCAAACTGTCTACAGTTGGAAGGAGTTTCTGGAAGACATGTGAAGCTGATTTAATCATCCAATCAGAATTTTCATTAATGACAAGCTGGCATAATATTGTTTTCTCATTGTTCCATGATGTAACTGCTTTTATGCAATTGGATGATGATGTACCATGAGCTCCCAAATTAAATTTAACAACTTGATGCTTCTAGAAGTGCAATTGCAACCATTGGATGAATTAAATCCTGGCTATTGGTTCAAAATGTAATTTTCTATATAAGGCTAGTGCCTTCTCATTTGTAAGGGTTAGACTAGGTTAGAATAGCTGGTTTGAGGCTGTAAAAAGCTAGAATTGGCTAAGTTAGAGAAGTCAGTAGCAGTAGGAGAAGAGAGACATGAAATTGTTATGTAATACTAGAGAAGTAATGCAACTGAGGTGTTGATTTGACAAACTTTCTATTTATCTTTGATAGTTTATGGTTTCTTGTTCTCAATTCTCAATGTTAGATGTTAGATTTCAATTCTTTTGCAATAATGGTAAAATTTTAATGATGTTGATCAATCTTTAGTCCATACTTTTAGCGATTTGTTGATTGTAAGTTGTTGTGTAAAGTTAGTCTGGGCCTTATTTTGTGCTAAGTTCAACTGTGGATGCTTCTTTACATTGCGCCAGTTATTGGGTATGTGAATGAATGTTCAAAGTTTGAAAATATTGAGTTTCCTTAGAAGATTGCACCATTTTTGTGGAGTTGTAGGCTTGTCCTTGATCAAACAGAGATTGGTTTCATTGGGGATCTGTCCATCTGCAACATTCATCATTGTTGTGATTGATCTTAGGTTTTTGTCTTAGCAATCTCACTAAAACCCTGATCTCTTTTGCTGTTTATTTTGAATCTGGGTTAGTTTTAGGATTAAAAGCATCACCATATTGTTGCATCTGATGAAAGTATGCTTCCAACATTGTTCATTTGTAAGGCCCCTTGTGATTACCATCATTTTCACATATTATCTGAGTTATTTTTGCATTGTCAAGACTTGACATTAGAGACCTTGGGGTTATCTCTTGAAGCTTGCTGATAGAGATTTACCTTGCAAGAGAGATAGGATTTCCATATTCTGTTTGAGTTGTTGTGCAGAAAACACCATCAACACTAGTAGGTTGGATGGTTGTAGTAACATGAGTACTAGTGCAAGTAGGAATAGCGGTAAGGGTTGTGGAAGGAGGAATTGAATTTCCACCTTGGCTTTGAGTATACCCCAAAGCTTGAGCACAACTAGTCAATATAGGAGCATGTTTATCAAAAATATGATCTAGACTTCGCACAATGTCTATTATATGTTCATTTTCAAGAATTTTCCTCACATTATCTAAAGTAGGAATGACACTACTAGCAATTTTTTTTAGAAGTCACAAAGTTTTGCAATTTTTCTATTTCTTCATCTATCCTTCTTATATTCTCTTGTGAGACATTAGAAACCATTGTTTCAACATCATGCACATTAGTTGTGGGTAGGGAAGTTATTGGAAATGAGGTATGAAAGCTAGGATCCATAGAGGGTTGACTAGTGTCAACACTATGAGTGAAAGAGTTACAAAACCCAAGATCCACGGTGAATGGTGTATTGCAGGATGACATGAGTCTTGAACTATGTCTCATGACAGTATTGGAAATAGGACACCAAGTTGTGAAGGTCATAAAAGTTTCACAAACTTGGTATACCAAAATGGATAAAAGGTAAAATGCAATGAAATATCCTAGAATGTAAAGTGCAATGCAAATATATGTAAAAGTAATTTTTAGATTTCAAACAAGATAATTTTTTGATTATTTTATGCAAAAACCTAAAAATGATGTCTTTTAGATGCAATTTTGAATTCACACAATGCACTGAGTTTATCAAATGAAGCTTAATATGATCAATTTGAGATAATAGAAATTATGCAAACTATAACAAAAAATTGAAAAAAACAAAGCATAATACAAAAACAATGCTTTTGATGCTTAGAAATGCAGGAAAATGCCCTAATCAGGGATTCATTTTCCCATGGGTGAATGGGTCCTAGTTGAGGGTTTTGAAAAATGAATTTACATATTTCTAAGTTGATTCTTATGGTTTTCAGATTCTGGACTGAGATAGGTGGTTGTAGTTTGATTTTTTTGTAAATTTAAGTCTATATGAAAATGCAAAATAATGATAAATGACAAACTAGGAGACCTAATTTGATATGCAATTTTCAAATGTAAATGAATGATGATGCAATGTTATGTAAATTCTTTGCAAAATGATTATTTTTTTAATTTTCTAGATTTTAAAGAATGCGAAAATGCAATCTTAAAACCCTAAATGAGATGCAAACTAATGCAAGTTAAGAAACCCTAAATGAGATTCAATTCAATGCAATGCAATGTAAATGAATACACAATATAGATCTAGGGTTTAAATAGACTAAAAAACAAGAAAGATACAATGCTCAAATGTTGGGTTCACCAAAATGAAAAGGGAAATAGGTTTTAGGGGTTTGGATGTTAAAATAGGGGTATGATAAACCTATATTCCTCTATTTCATTAGGAAATGAGATCCACCCAAAGAATTGACTTACAACTCTTAGGTGAGTCAACTCAAGGTGTGAATCTGTAGATTTCCTTATGACTAAAGGATGGGGGTCAAGGTCATGCAACACTTTGGGGAGAAAAACTAAAAATAGTAAACTAACACCAAAATGCAATTCAACACTTGAAACAACAAGATTAAGCTCAATATTGAAGAACCTACAATCAAATTGTAGATCAGAGAAGGGAAGATCCGAGTGTAACTTTCACCAAAAGTGATTTTTCAAAGGTTGACTGGGACTCATTCACCCAAGGGTAAATGGGTCCACTATTAGGGATTTTCTACAACTCTCAGGGGCCTCTGATATAGATCTGAATTTTCCAATTTGTCCAAGTGGTAGTGAAATTTTTTTGTAGATGAGTTTCTATGAGATGACAACTTTTATGACAAATTTTGCAACTTTTTCAATTTCTCCAAATTTTCTCTTGAAGAGATCTTCAAGCATTCTTCCACCTAGATCTGCAAACACAACATGAGAGAAAAAATGTTTGTTTTTCGTGAATGGGGGTTTTCCTTTGTCAAACCCTATTTTGGTCATCAAACCTTGAAATAATAAAAGCATGAAAGAGGGAATGAAGAATGAACAATGCTATTTTACCACTCAACAAACCCTTGAGTAAACCTTGGAATATAAATATGCAACTTGCATGAAATGTCTTCAATGGATGTGGATCTTGAACTTTGAATCTTTCTTGAAATAGTGCTTTGAATGTTTGAATGGATCATGAAACCTACATCATAATGTTGGCTTTGAAAACATGCATGATGCAAGAAGACTTTGACATGACAATTGGATCTTGAACGCTACAATAAAACTCTGATAAATCTTCTCTTGAATGCCTTTGAAGTTCTCCAAAATTATCTTACAAGTTCTCTTGAAATCTCATAAACTTGCTAAGTTCTTCTCCAAAATATTCTAGGTGAAACATAGTGAAATAACCTTATATTTATAGGTATGTATCCTTAATTTCCTGAAATTCAAGTATCACAAGCCAACATTGAATCACAAATTTGAAAACATCAAAATACTGCTAAAAACATAATTTAAATTTAGGTGCTAAGGGATAGGGAGGACCCATTCGCCCATGGCCAAATGGGTCCTAGGTCCATAAACCTAGGACACACATTCCTCAATGAGAAGTGTTATGTTAAGGCATTAATGAGTGTCGGGTTTCCTCTTCGAAAAATGTAATTAATAGGCTTTAAAAATGAATTAAAGGGCCAATTAAGGAAAAATTAAGCTCAATTAATTAAAGGAGCCCTAAATAAGTGTGAAAGTATATTAAAGGGATACACCTTATAACACTAAATGAAGGAACAATTAAGTCCATTTTAACTAGGAGGGTCCAAACAAGTGATAAAATGTAAAGGGATACATTTTTTGTCACTACACCATGTTACGTCCTCACAACATTCTAGGTCTAGGTAACTGCCTCTAATTCAAGTCCTTTCTTAATAAGTCGGTAAATGAATTGATTGGTTATACTTTTCTAAGACTAGATCTTTCCAGTTATGTTCATGTAACATACTAGAGCTTGGCAACTACCTTTTTCTCAAGTTCTTAGTTTTAACCATAGTAACTACTCTCGTATTTTATGCACATTTAGTTAATACTGATGTCATAATTTCATCGACTAGACACACCTAGTCTCAACCTAAAGTATTGGCAATATGTTGATATGTATAATAATCTAGTATTAAAATTGAATTGAAGATTACTTCTTTGTATTAAAGTTTCAGATGTCCAAATTTTATTCTTATGTTTCTATTCCTAAATAACTCCATACCAAATATAGTTAATATTGAAGTGAACATAAATGGAAAATCGGCTTCTTCTTAAATAATGGGTCAGACTCTTCATTGTTATAAAGAGTATGGTTTCGCTCTTCTGGAACACCATAACTGATCTAGTTAATCATGATATTAAATATCATTTAATTTGATTCAATATAAAAATTTATATTCATAGTAACATTCAATAATAATTCAACATATTAAGTTGTTAAAATCCTAATAACTCAATTGAGAACCATCTGACTAATCTCTAGATTCCTCATTGGTTTCTTCCAAGTTATCCCTTGCATAATTATGTAGGGTACCTATGGTTGCCTATACATAAATATTATTGACTCATATATTCTCATATATAAATGTATGATAAGTCTATAGCCACATTGGATAATATCTTCTACTTGAGAGTTATCTGTGCTTCTGTACCTTAAAATCTCCTAGCACTAATTCCTTTGATTAATAACAAGAGAATAAAGTCCTCTATCCTAGATAATTGGTTTTCAATTAGTAGGTAATAATAATGACTCTTGGTCTATTATATCTAGTTCTATAGAACTTTCTCAAAGATATCAATGATATTTTCACTTCTAATACATTTTAGATCTTCTTACTTAAATATAATATAAACTTGTTTGATAAAAATATATAAGACACTAAAACAATGGGATAAATACCATATTCCCATACTTAGCTTTTCTTCACTACCTTGGTTTAAAAAGATGGTCGTTTTGGTTAAACACAACCTAGAGAGATTCTTAAATTTTTACTGAAGCTCTCTCGAATATACATATATTAATTCAACATCATGTGAATCAACATGATTTTAATAATATTTATAAAAGAAAGCTACTTTGATCTAATCAACTGTTACATTGGTTCTTATTGATATTTTTGCATAAATAACCTAAGATTTTTTGTACATGCATTCATATACTTTCCCAAACAACCACACTTTACACATAACAATGGTCAAAAGAAAACTCAAAAAAAATAAAAGAGCTTTAATCAGAATTTAAAAGAGAAAGAAGAAGAATCAATTTAACCATTCCTGGAATTAAATAGTCTGGCTTTGATTCTGGTATTCCTTGCTTCAATTTTGCACTTTAAACAAAAACTTGAACCTATTGTCCAATCTACTTCAATGCTGATTACTATCCTTGCAACATTACTTTGATTCTTCAGCAAATAATCTAAAACTATTGAACAAAATAATTCTTGAACAGCCAAACTAATCCCACTAAATGATGTATTGAAATGCAGATTTCAATTGCTCTTCTCACTATACTTATTTCTTCTCTCAAACCTCATGTATGTAGCTATCTCAAGATTGTAAACTCATGAGCAACCAAACAATGAGCATCTGATCTCTATTTATGCTTGAATGAGTTTTCCAAAGATAGAAATCAATTAACATTTGGGGCTCAAATTTTCTCTCCAAATGCCACAACCTGCCTATACTTAGCCAGGTGTGAGGAAAAATTCTCCAAACAAGTCGACTATGCATGGTTAGAGCTGCCATGATTGGCATTTGAAATAGTCAAAACAATTCGCAAACCTCTACACAAGAATGCATTTACAGATAATGCCAATTTTCAGTTTGAGTTGGTCTTAAAAACTATTCGACCTCTTCATTTTCATTGCCACAACTTGATTGGTAGATTTAATATTTTGCTGCTAGCATTTTATTACTTCAAAAAAATCTCATTGATGGCATGATAGGCAATGCATTTGAAACTCTATACTAACCAACTGCCCAAGCCGTGGGCTTCCATTTTAATAGAAACACATGCCAAAATAGTCTCCCATTCACCACCTTCACGTGGCTGGTAAAACAGTTTAGAAAGTGCATATACTCAGCCACTACATGACAGTATTAACAAATTAATATATGCATATTGTGGTGTCAAAGTTGGGCGACCCCATTACTTATTGTTATAACAACATTAAGCATTGCATATGCATGGCTTTTAGCTACTTAATATGGCTCGCCTTAATTGCTTTGAATATAATAATATATAATTATACGATAATATATATATTTCATTTAAATACCTGCATATACATATACATATATATGTATGCGTATATGTAGATATTAGTATCTAGATATATTCATACTTACATACATACATTTATATGCTTCATCATATATACACACACATGTACACACACACATATATATTCATATATATTATTCAATCATACAATACATGTTATATATATGCTATTTACAAAGAATTTTAGCATTTTAATTTAATTTAATTAAAATAGAGTATGGAGCGTGCCGAGCGAGAAGTCGAAGGTGAGAAAGGGAAAACAAAGGGGCGACTAGGGTCTCAAAAAAATGAGTTTGGGCATCGGTGGGGCAATGAGGCCTTGTTGGATCCTCCACCTCCGGGCTTCACTGGTTCGAATGGTCATGTCCCCCAATGGGTCTTTCGTGATGGTGTTTGGGTGGATGAATCAGTACGTGTTTCTTCAGATTCTGCTTCTGGGTTTCGCCCCCAGTGGGTTTTTCATGAAGGTCGTTGGGTTGACTGTGCTCCTCAGTGCTTTGGTAAGGTTTTCAATCAAAATAATGATGGATCTTTTCCTTGGTTGTCTTATTTTTGTAATTTCCGAAACCCTAGACTGGGTGGGAGAAAGGGCTCATCAAGTCATCAAGTTCTCGCCTCCAACCTGGTTCCTGGTAATGGTTCTGCCACCCCAAATGGTGTCCACCATGGTAATTTGAGACATGATTCAACTTCGATTACTGAATCTCAACATGGGTATGAGGGGATCGGGGAAGAGAGGTTCTCTCCTCATTCTCGGCATGCGGGTGTTGAAAATAGGGAAATTTCATTGGTAGAGCCGAATGTTTTGGGGCGCACCTTGGGTTTTGAACCTATGTTTCTTCCTGGTAAAAACAAGACTGCGAATGGCCTTGGGTCGTGTTCTGTCCATTTTGATTTTGAGGAAAAGGCAAAATTCTCGAATAAAGCTTGTGGTGTCCGTGATGAAACTAGATCAGAAAATGAAAATCCTAAGTTTACCTCCGTTGGTTCACCATCTGGTGATGGTCTGGGTATCCCTTCAATTGTGAATAATATGGGTCTTGGTGGCCCCGTCTCCAACTCTAAGGCTGGGGTTAAACTTTCGGCGGCGGGGGAGATTTCAACTTCAATCCCTAAGTTTGATCTATGGTTACCGGTTCCCAAGGTAAACACCGAGAAATTGCCCCTGAACTAGAAGCGCCAAGATCTGTTTAAATATGTAGTTTTTCTGCAAGCTTGGGGTGAAGGTATGACTTTGTCAAAATTACAATCATGAATTCACTCACATTGGTATGGAACGGTTTATCTTCAGGTAATCTCTGAAAATATTTTCATTTTGGTTTTGGATTCTGTTGAGGCAAAAAATAAAGTATTAGAAAATGATTTTGTTTGGTTTGGCAAAATTTGTTCCTGATCTTCCCTTGGCGCCCATTTTTTCAACCAAACTCTATTTTAACCACAATGATTCCTACCTGGTTTTCAATGCCTGGTATCCCCTTGGAATTCACATATCCGGATATACTAAGATTGATTGGTAATTCTTTTGGAAAATTCCTCCATTTGGACTCCTTAATTTCTAATGGTATCTTATCTATTCGTATTTGTGTCCTGGTTAATTCTAGAAAAAATCTGCCTAGGTGCTATAAGATCAAATCCTTAGATGGTCTATGGTAGCAACGGTTAATTAAAGATACATAATGGTTTCATAAAGCCACTATTGCTATAGATGCTCCCCTCTTCAAAAAGATCAAAACCTCTCCCTCTAAAGTGGGTAATTTCTCCAAAGACATCTTGAATGCTAGGGGTTCAAAAATAACAATAAACCCTATAAATAGCGAAGTTCTGGAAAGAGTAAATTTACCTGTTGGGGTAAGCAAGAAAATTCATAATGGTCCTCCAGTGGACCCTCCAGTCACTAAGGAGCCTTTTCTTTTTCTGGCTAATGGTCCTGGGGAAAACTTGGGGGTTTTGGACTCAACAATTTTATCTTCTGGATTAATTAATAAGAATGTAAACCATCTAGCTGTAAAAGAAACCTGCTCTGTGAAACCAATGGGTAACCCTTCTAGTGGCCAAGTCCCTGAAATATTCCTCTCCACGGCCAAAAATTCTATTGCTATCTTGGACCAAAAAAAGGATTTGTTGGGAAATTTGTCAAAACTCACTAATTCCAGGTCTACTAAAGAATGTGTTCTTGTTGGTGAAGGGGTATCTGTTTACAATCCTTTTGATATTATCTCATCTGAAAATGGTATTGATCTCACTCCTAGGTCTTCCAGCCTTTTTCCTCCTTCGAAGTTGGATGTGTCAATTAAGGGTTCTCAGTCCTCTCCCTTTAAAAGAGGCCGAAAATGTAAGAATACAAAGGCTAAACCACTTGGTTTGCCTCAGTTAAAGGAAAATCAGGTCATTTCTTTTTCTCAGAAGGGATCAGGGTCTCTCATTGGGAACTTCGTTTCTTCCCCTCCTGTAATCTTGCCAAATCCTCTTTTGGGGGTTCCTATTTCTTCAAACATGACAACAGGTGACAAGTTGTCCTTAATCAAAAAATCTGGGCTTAAAACCCCCAAATCGGGCCTACTGCGCACTCCTGATCAAAATGGGGAGTGTGTGAGTCTTTTGAACCAATCAAAGGCGTCAGTGTCTTCTCTTGAATGAATCAGGTGCCTTTCAAAAGAAATGTCACCAGGACTTGGCTGAACCTATGGGCTTAAACAGAAAAACACAGTCTAGCTCAGACCTTGCAGGCTTGCTTGTTGTTTCAGACTTAAATTGCAAATCCCCGAATCAATTTTTGATGGACCAACAAATGATTGATAAAATTTAGAAGATCATCTTAGATTCCAAGGTAAAATTTAATGCGTTTCTCAAGAGAAAGTTCTATTTGAAATAGACTATGACTTGGCTCAAATTGAAAAAGATCTCCCTCTATCCCATCCCAAGGATTCTTTTAAGGAAACTTCCTCTGTTTCTCCAATGCAATATGTTGGGAAAGTTAATTAGTTTTTAAGTCCACATCCTAAAAATATGTTTCCTATCTCTCAATCTCCCTTATCCCCTTCTGGACCCACATCTCCTTCATCAAAAAGGGGGCATAAGCCAAAGCATGTGAAGACTCAAGTTGAAATTGATGCGGGTATTCAAACAACTTTAATATCTCCTGTTAAAAAAAAGAGGACATTTAGTCCTCCTATGACAAGATCTGGTGTTGCGAAAAGGAACTTGCAGTTGGATTTTACTGCTGGGAATCCTTCCCAGAAACAAGCTCAGGAAAAGAGGGAAGATAGCTCCCCTCGAGAACAATGAAGGTTCTTTCATGGAATGTTAGGGGTTTAAATGCCCCTAACAAACGACATCTAATTAGACGTCAACTAGTGGTAGCAAACTGTGATATTGTTTTACTGCAAGAAACTAAAATGAATTTGAGTTCTGCTAAGTCCCTCTTCTCAAAATGGTCCCCCTGGAAGTTCTTTTCCCAATCTGTACTTGGTGCTTCTGGGGGTCTTGTTGTTCTTTGGAATGAAAACTCTGTGGTGTTAAAGGTAATTTGCTCCTTTTCTAATTGGGGGCTTTTCCTAGTTAAAAGCAAATTTTTAGATATCAAGTTTTGGCTTTTTAATGTTTATGGGCCAATCTCTGCAATTTCCAAACAACGTTTGTGGCTTACCCTTTCTTCAATTTTACAAGTCATATTTGAATCCTTGGTTGTTATCGAAGGTGATTTGAATGCTATATCTGATCCCTCCGAGAAGGTTGGTGGTATCTTCCCCAACAAGAGGATTATGGAGGATTTCAGAGCCTTTGTTTTGGGAAATAATTTGTTTGATTGCAAACCTCAGAATGGGTCCTTCACTTGGTCTAATAGAAGAAAGGATTTCTGTCAAATCGCTGAAAGGCTAGATCGGTTTTTACTTTCTTCAGTTTGGTTGGAATTAAGCCCAGATATATTTTCTTCAATTCTTGGTCTCCCTGGATCAAATCATTTTTTGATAACCTTTAATATTATTGAGAATCGGGCCCCTAACAAGTCCCCTTTTAAGTTTCAACCAATGTGGTTTAGGGACCCTTCTTTTATACCTTTCATCAAATTTTGGTGGCAAAATGCTCCCTTTTTTCTTGGTTCTCGTATGTTCCAAATGGCTAAGAAATTGAAGTTCCTAAAAGGAAAAATAAAGTTATGGAATCAAAATCATTTCAAGAATATCTTCTCTGAAAAACTGAGACTCCAAAAAGAGATTGAAGAGCTAAATGACTATATTATTTCCAAGGGCATGACCCTTGCTTTGTATGAAAGGCATAAATCCTTGTTATCTAAATTTGAAGAGGTTCTCTATCGGGAAGAGTGTTTCTGGAGGAAAAAATCTAGGGATACGTAGTTATCTGAAGGTGATAGAAATACTAAATTCTTCCATGCTTCAGCCAAATTAAAGAGGCAAAAAAATATAATTTCTCAAATTACAAATAGTGAAGGTATTCTTTTAGCTGATGACATCAACATTGCTAAAGAAGCCACCTCTTTCTTCAAATCCTTGTTGTCATCTGAGCCAGTGACAATAAATAATGCAATTTTAGAGGCTATACCTTCTCTTCTTACTCAAAATGAAAATGCAAAGCTAATGGCCCCCTTTTCTCTTGAGGAAGTAAAAGCCGTTGTTTTTGAAATGTCTCCCGAGAAGGCTCCGAGCCCTGACGATTATACTGTCATCTTCTATCATAAATGTTGGGATATTGTTGGGGTTGATGTTTGGTGAGCTCTGGAAGAAGCTCAGAGAAATAGAACTATCTTGAAAGAGATCAATACTACTTTTTTTATCTATCATTCCTAAAATAGATCCCCTCGTCACTTTTGTTGATTTCAGACCAATCTCATTGTGTAATACCATTTATAAAATCTTCACTAAAGCTATTTCTATATGCCTTGCTAAGATCATCCCTTCAATTATTTCCGAAGAGCAAGGTGGTTTTGTCCTAGGGAGGGAGTCTTCTGAGGGTGCAATCGTGGCCCATGAAATTCTGCATTCGATAAAGATACTCAAGCTACCTGCCATGATCCTAAAGCTTGATATGATGAAAGCTTATGACAGGGTGAATTGGGATTTTCTTCTTGCTGTCTTGTGCAAGTTGGGTTTTTCAGAAAGCTGGGTTAAATGGATTCATTCCTACATCTCCTCAGCTAGATTTTCTGTTTTGATAAATAGTTCCTCTTGTGGTTTCTTCTCTTCTTCGAGGGGTATTAGGCAGGGGGATCCACTGTCTCCCTTCCTTTTTATCCTTATGGCTGAAGGCTTAAGTTGGTCAATAAAAAAGGAAAAAATAGTTAAACCTTTTGGAAAGGTATAAGAATTCCAAATTTGTGGATCTCCCAAACCCATGGCCTTTTTGCTGATGATACTTTGCTTTACGGTCATGCTTCTATTCCTGAAGCTAAGGTAATCAAGAGAATCCTATATGATTTCTCATTGGCCTCTGACCAAAAGATCAATCCTAATAAATCCAAAATATTTTTGTTAAATGTTCTAGATTTTATTCAAAATAGGCTAATCAGTTTTTGGGGTTTCTCTGTGGGCTCCTTACCTTGTGCCTACCTTGGCATTCCTTTCTTTGCTAGTAACATCCTTGGTGTTTTCTGGGAAAGAGTTTGTAAGTTAATTAAGGAAAAAATCTCTTTGGAAACATAAGTGGCTCTCCCTTGCTGGTAAAATTCAAATGATCAAATCTGTCCTGAATGATGTTCCAATTTATATGATGTCAGTGTTAAAGGCTCCTTGTTCCACCTTAAATCAGCTGAAATCAATTATGTGTTCTTTCTTGTGGAATGATAATGTGGGCGGTAAAGAAAAACTCCCCCTTATTTCTTGGGAGAAAGTTTGTTTACCTAAGTACCTAGGTGGCATTGGTATCCAAAATCTCAAGTTTCAGAACGTTGCCCTTGGTGCCAAGTTCATTTGGAAATTATATCAAAATCCAAACTCTAGATGGGGGAAGTTAATGTTTGCCAAATATTTGTACCCACATCCCAGGGAGTGTATTTTCAAGGCATCTTCCCTCCCTAGTGGATCTGCAATGTGGAATTTTATATCTTCCTGTAGGTCGGTGATCCTTCCTCACCTCTCCTGGGTGATTCAAAATGGTAGGAAAGCAAAATT
This sequence comes from Sequoia sempervirens, assembly GCA_007258455.2. Taxonomy (NCBI): domain Eukaryota; kingdom Viridiplantae; phylum Streptophyta; class Pinopsida; order Cupressales; family Cupressaceae; genus Sequoia; species Sequoia sempervirens. Next base: position 100,757,892 of record VDFB02281492.1, on the reverse strand, counting down.
CTGGGAGGATGTCTGGAATGGGTATCCTGCTTTGTCATCCTTTTCAGATTGAGGTAATTTAATGTCTCTACTTAAAAATGCTTGGGGCTCTTATGTGGCTGACTACTTTAGTGTTGCCCTCATAGACTCCATTTATGTTGTTTCATGGAAATCAGTTGCCAATCTTGATATTCCTCAATCTGTAAAGGAAGCTTTTAAAAAAGAATTGGATAAAAGGTGCATTGTTTTCTCTGATAAAGATATACTAATTTGGACAAAGTCAAAGTCAGGGAATTACTATAACTCACTTTTGGACTCTCAAAACCATTGTGATCTCCCCCACGCTCTCTTCTGGGATGATGCTTGCCTCCCTAAGGCAGGTGCCTTTGCATGGATTGCAGTAAATGGAAGAGTCTTAATAGCTGAAAGACTTGATAGACTGGGCCTTGTGACGGCCTTCCCATGTGTTTTCTGTGGCTATTTCATTGAATCTATACACCACCTCTTCACTCGGTGTCCTTTCGCAATGCAATGTTGGTATTGGGCTTATGCAAAATTGGGCTGGTGCTCATTGGTTTGTCCTTCCTTAACTTTGCAATTTAAATATTGGCCTTTATTGAATGGCTCCTCCTTTTTTCACTGTCTCTTGAGAGTAACTCCTTCCTTAATCATCTGGAAAATTTGGATTGAGAGGAACAATAGAATTTTTTGGAACAAAGGCTCTTCGTTAGAAGAAATGCTCCAAAACCTTGAACTCTCAATTTCAGAAGTGGAAAAATCTTATATCTTTAAAAAATTGGAAAGCTTAAATTTTTTCTCAACTTGGGATGGATTCGTTATCAGAAATTGGTCTCTGCTCAAATCTTTTCCCTTTCATGGGTCTTTTACTAGCAAGGTGGATAAAGTGTTGGCACGAAGAGAGGCTAAATGGGTGCCTCCTGCTAATTTTTTCAAAATAAATTATGATGGGGCTTCAAGGGGCAACCCTGGTAAGTCTGGGGCGGGGGCAGTAATCTCGGATTCAAATGGCAACATTATCAAAGCTACCTGTAAAGCCCTTCCCCCTGGCACTAATAATAAGGCTGAATTGGAGGCCTTGAGTCTAGGCTTGGATCTCGCAAGGGCCCTTCACTTGGATTCACTAATTATTGAGGGTGATTCTATGGTAATGTTTCATGCAATTATTAATCAAAAATCACAAGTTTGGCATTTACAGTACTTGTTAGATAAAGTTCTCCTGCAATTGAACTGGTTCAAATCCTATTCTGTTTCTCATGTGTATAGAGAAGTAAATCACTTGGCTGATTGGTTGGCTGACTAGGCAATCGATGAGCAGACCTCATATAAAGAATTTAATAAAGAAACCCTTCCTTTATTTCATTAAATCTATACTATTAGCCTCAGAATTGAGAATACGCTTTTATGTCCTGGTTGTGTGTGCCTCCCTATAAGCTTCTAGCAGGTTCATGTCGCGATAGATCTGCCAGTTGCATCTATTGTAAAACAAGGAAGTTGTTTAGTTACAAATAGAGGTTTGTATTATATCTCAGTGACTAGCACATTGAACAACATATCAGCATGAGTTTGGTCCTCGGGGTGAACACTTACCGATCTCATTATGTCTCGCCGAATGGCACAAGAAAGAACTTTTCGGTGAGAAATTTTTTCATCGAAGTGAGGTTATGGCGAAAAGGTATATGTCTTACCAACCATGTGCGTGTGGACTTGTTTCAGCCAAACCAAGGGTCTTCAAAGTAATGTCATAGTGATTCCTTTTTGTCTCACTGACTATCAGGGTCCAAGCATGCACTTCGGGCAAACAAAGCATATTCAGGGTGTGGTCATGGCGAGGTTGTTGTGTCTTGCCAACCGCTAATAATGAAATAAATTTTGGTAATACTCATGAGCTTCAATGTAGAGTCTCAGCGAACTCGTCAAGTCTTGCCGACAAAGTCTAATGAATGGTTTTCGGTGAGAGGTTGGTATTGTCTCTATGAAATGAAGGTGTCATGGGATGTTTCAGTATGACTCAATGGATTCTTTGAGACCTCTCCCTGTTTATGAATTGTCTCGGCGAAAGCGAATGAAACAAAAAAGATACGTCTTGATGAGAATATGCTTTTGTCTCAGCGACACACAAGATGGATGAAGACTCTCAGCATGACATAAGGTAATCGTTATGATATCTCCCCGACAATAGAAAGTCACGGCGAAACACAAGGAACCAAAGGATGACTGTCGATGCAATATTGTGATCGGTATGACCATCAGGGATATCTTGGTGAATTGCTGGAAAGTGTTAATTAAAACTCAAATACTGTGGCCGTCATGTGAATGCCCGACTGTAATGAATGGCCGACATGAGATTTACCCGAGTATAACGGTTGGCTGACATGGAGTAAAAATGTATGCAGAATGTTCAAACATAAACAAGGCACATGAACTGTTTGAAATAATTCCTTAAAGTCAATGTCATCTCATGGAATGTGATGATTGCAGGTTATTCATAGAATATATTCATTGATAAGGCTTTTGAAACTTTCAAGCAAATTCAAACTGAATTTTATTGACAGTGGCCATAGTTTTTACTCATAAACTACAGTTTATAATTGATGTATGGTGTTTTCCCTCGGATTTCTCTGCATGGGCAGAGGGCAGCTCTTGCAGTCAAAATGAAAGCAAATTCCTTGGTAGCCTCATTGTCTAATAAATTTTTGTTCTGATCATGCTTAATTGCTGTCGTGCTCATTCAGTTCTGCTCTTCTATGGTTGTGTGGTGGTATTTCTGGCCTGTTTTCTTCGCCTATTGGATTTCCATGGTTGTGCTTTGGTACTTTTGTTCGTTTTCCCTTCTCTCTACTACAAGCATGGTTCAAAAATGGAATATTAAAATTATTCTTTCTTGTTTGTGGCCACATGCGTGTTTGTGGTAAGTTACATTTATCACTGGTCAATGCCAGTTCATTGCTCTTTTCATGGCTTTGGCTGCTTGTTAGTGGTTTGAAGGGACCAAACTGCCTTTGCACCTCCATGTGAATGGGATTCTTGGTGTTTAATTTGGGGCTGTTCTTACTCTGGTACTGCCTATGCACGTTCTTATCTGTGTCTTAGCCGGCTTCCCCTTCTTCTTGTTTCTACATCTGTTCGGATCTATGTGAAGCTTCTAAATTGGCACTATTTTGTTCACTCCTCATTGAAGGTTTTCTCATATGAATGCATTCCTTTCTAACGATTGTTCTTGGAGATCTTCTGTCTAGTTTTTTCTTCTTCTTTTTCAGGTCAGGTTTACGTGGTTTTTCCTTGGTGGAAACTATTTGAGATGTTTTCCTGTGTTTGGAAAACCTTCCTCCTGTGCCTCAGCGGTGTTATCTTTTTCCTCGCATTACATTATCTTCTTGATGTTGCTGATTAGATGTTTCAACTGTGACACTTCCTCCTCTGAAGAAAGAAGACAATTTCTCTTTGGATCTTGGATCATCTACTGCTATTGTCTTTATATTTTATGTGGATTCGCCTATTATGGAGATATGTTTTGCTTTGGGTTTCTGGTATCATGAAATTGTATCCTATTTTGGGTCTTTTTCTGTGGGGGGCCTCTTTGGGGGGTGAAATGATATTATTGTATTTGGGGTTTCTGTCTGGGTCTGGTTGAGGTTCTAGGCTAGTTTCTTTTTGTCTTTTTTCTTTTGGAGCTATAACTGGAGGTTTTCTTCCCTGGTTCTTTCCTGCCGGTATGCTCCTTTTGAACCAGGGGGTGTAAATTGTATTTTTAATCAATAAAATGTTCAATGGCATTGCCACTTTTATTCAAAAAAATAAATAAAATAAATTAAACAATTAAGGAGGATCAAAGACGACAAAAGAATAAATTCCCTAACAACTCAAACCCAAAACTTACCCAAAATGAAACTCCAATTGACTTGACGAGGTTCCACTAACCTGTGCAAATGAGTGTGTGTCTCTACTCAGATAGCATTACCCAACGTTCCAAATACCAACTCTTCTCCTGGGTGATACTCTCCCTCCCCCTTTGGAGGATTTGAACTTTCTTGCATCCAACTTAGAGCAACATGTTCATAGTTGTTGATAACATATAAATCATATTCACAATATAACTTAAGCATCATATAAGCATTTAAAAGTAGTTTCATCATATTGCATATTCATTCATTTCATTTATTCATGCATTAATCCACATTTGAACATATAGGTTAAAGTAATTGGGTAAATTAACAACAGGGTGTAATAGATTCCATGAGCTTGTGGAATAATGGACAAAGGCGACCATGACAGAAGCATTTTGAAAAATGATTAGGGTGAAAAAACATGTATTCAGACTGCAAATGTTATAAAGTGGATATCAATGGGACTGTGTTCCATGCCAACGTAGTCTCTAATGCGACATTTGGAACCAAAAAATAGGACACTATGAACCTTTAATGCCTTAAATGGATTATTTATAATAGAAACCCTCAATATATATTGTTTCAAAATATATAATTTGATATTAGTTGCACACTTGGAGGAAATGTGATGCCTTAGGACACCATGAACCTTTAATTCTTTTGAATTTGCAAAAAGAATGCATTCAATCTGGTTGTTGAGTTCTAAATTGAGCTAATAGAACTTGTATTCTCAAATTTGAAGTTGTCAATTTTGTATGAAATCTACATTGACATGAGTGAATTGTGAATTATATTTTTTTTGATGTTTCATGGAGGAGCCTTACACCATTTATTGTTTGTGCAGATACCTATAATAAATGGAGTTGGCCCATGTGGATGTGAGAGAAAGTATGAGAGAATGTGCATTTGACATCTCACCAAGTTGATAGGAGCTTGAATTTATGGCATCTTAGGTACCAATAAGTATGCATTAAGATATGTAAATATAATTTGTTTGTCTTTTGCACCCTTTGCAAGTGGGTGGTCATTGTAAACATTAAATATTGAAATTAATTAGAAAAGTGTGTAGCAACTATTTTGGAGTAACGTGTCCTAGGTATATTGGATGTGCATTTGCATTTATTTTGTCTACATTCAATGATAAACTACACATCCACAAATGAACATTTATTAGTGCATGCGAAATATTACATAAAACATTTAATTTTCTTATATTAATTAATTAAAAGAAATTAATTGAAAAATTAGGTGTGATAAAAAAAATATTGATACATGGAAAACTAGACCCTCTTCCCTAATAATGTTTTAGTGATCCTTTTTATTTTTCCTTTAAAAACTAGAATATTACTTTGACTGCAAAGATTTTAAAAAATGAAACACTGAAGAAACATCATCTCCTCAAATCTTTTTAACACTGTAAAACCCCTCTCTTGGTAACCTTAATCCATAGGTATATATTTATATTTATTAGCACATGGTGAGAAATGAAGCTGCCATACCTCCTCCACCAACTCTTTTGGCAAAAGCAACCGGAGTTTTGAAGACAGAAAAGGCAGCCTTTCACCTTCCCTCCACCTTTGCCAGGGATAATGAAAGGTGGAGTATAATCCACGTCTCTAAAGTTCTATCACATAACTTGTTTTAACTGTAGACACAAATATAAATGACATTAATGGAAGTAGTTCAGATTGGCAAGTCAGTACAAACTACCTCTGGAATGAGCCAGTTGTTTAAAATCTTCTTCATTGAAATTTAAAGCCTCTATTGACTCCCTTTAAATGGGTACAGTTACACGCCCTTGTCGAGGACTCTGAGAATGGTATGTTGAGAAAACACATTCTACATTGCCTCGTAACTTCCGTATCAACAAGATATTTGACGGCCATTGATATTCTTCAATGCAATCGCACGCCTAGACGTATCATTATTATATAAAATGATCTATTGGTAGTCATGTCAGTCATTTCTCATTTATCAAGTTAAAATTCAAATGCTTCTTATTTAAAATAATATATTTATTCATAAGATTTACATGTTGCAGAGAAAATATTTGTTATATTGTAGGGGGGAGGATCCATTAGTTGAGTATCCTAACTTCGTGCTTCTCAAAATATTATTCTGAAATTTCAAATCACTCTCAATTTTTTGCAACAGGTTATTTGGCAAGTCCCCTACTCATAACTAAGGTTTCAAGGCCACATCATCAAATATGATGCCACATTACATGCATTTTGTTGAGGTGTCCAAAAAAACCCCCAAAAATGAGATCACCAAGTTGATCCCAACTTGCAATTAAGCCATGCAAGATTATATACCATTCTCATGCTTTTCCTTTGATAGAAACAAAAAAAGCAATTGAAAAGCCACATTTTGAAAATTGATATGATAATTATAGTTGCAAAAATTTACAACATATTGAATATGATCTAAAAGATAAATGGAGCCATCTCCTTGGAAATGAGGAAATTCTAACAAAGCTACCTCAAAAATCTAACACCCTTGTTGCAATGGACCACTTGAATATCAATAATGGTAAATTCCTGACCAAAATATTTAGATCCATATGAGTATTGTGAGATGCTATAACCTACAAGAATAAAAAATCTAGATCTTTTAACTCATGAAGTTGCCAATAGAGTCACTAGGTGGAGTATTCATGCCCTTACAAGTTGATATTTGTGTGATTTACCACCAAAATCACAAATAAAGATGTATAATCAAATAAAACATAGAAAGAAGCCTTAAAATCATGTCCCATCATGGATTCCAAAATTATAGATGTTCAAATTTGCACTTGCATGTAAGCTTGTATTAATTTAAACTTTTCATGGAAAGAGAGAAAATTGAAAGCAAATCCTCACTAAAAGGTGAAATGCCAATTGAAACCCCTTATCTACATATGAATAATCTACACATAATCTACAATTATGAAATAAAACAAGAAAAAATTTAACAATGAAAGGTGAGATCATAAAACTATTCATTTGTAAAAGGTTATTTGATCTCAAATTTATGAATTGAGGATGCATATGCAATATAAAAGAGTGGGAATAAATTCATTAATGAGAGTATGAAGAACAATTGAACAAAAAATTAGTTTCACTTTCCAAAATAATTTAATGAGTAATACAAGAGACCAAATGTATAGTTGAAAAATTATTATTGAAGAGATCACATGATTATAAAATGATTGCTTAAAATGATTGAATACCAAAATATCAAAGCCTCACTAGTGAAAATCCTTCTTCCTTTATATTGATTGAATGTACAGTTACATATATATAAGAAATGAGGAGTTTTTAGAAGATAAGAAAAACATAGAAAAATCTAATCCCTTATCTTCTCTCATTCTTTCATCATGAACACCTTTGCTTGATCACTTTAGTTATTTCCTTTTATTTCACTTTCAAATTTCCTTCTTTGGATGCAAAAATCTTCTTTCTCTACATATATCTATCAACTTTGTTTTCTTCTTTGTTCTAAAAAACACGAGCTTCCAATTTCCATCTAAGTAATGAATATTTCATCCATAGTTAACTTACACTTCTTTTTTGTATAACCATTATCATGATTTTATATGTTTTGTTAAAATTCACCACAATTTGATGACTCATGCCCTTATAAATAGAATTGGCATATACATCCTTTTGATCTCCCAAATTAACAAGAAATATCACCTTTATTTGTTCCATAGTCACCTAGTTTTTTCCATCATATTTGGTAACTTAGAGTCTTCCAAATTTATCCTACATAAAAAAAGTTAGTCTTGAAATTTTGGGTGTCTCTTCAATCCCAAGATCGAATTAGGCCAGTGATTTTTTTGTTACATGTGTTGTCATTGATGTCAACTAAATGGAGTTTGATGATGATCTTGTCAGAATAGTGGTAGTAGGTGGTTAGTTGCATCTATTGCAATCAAGATGTTGATCAAAGAGTATTATGTATGATGTTGGATGACATATGTTTTTATAACAGTTGTTTTATATTTCATGTTGTTCATGAATAAGTGAATGATGTTGTGAATGTTATTTTCATTATTTGTTGATGTAAAATGTATAAGAGAACTTCTTACAATCAATGGCTCAAGATGTTGCACTCAAAAGCTCCAGAGAATGCTCCACATTCCTCCACATTTGAAGATATATGGTCACACAGTTCGAAAAATAGACATAATCAAACGTGGAGCATGTGTGTTCTTATTTCCAGAACATAGAAGTCACCAAAGAATTTTTTTTGAGTTAGTAGAGTAAAGACTATATGTTGTTTCAGTCATGGAAGGTTTAGATAAATGCTCCACATTTCTCCACAGTTATGATTGCAGTGTTGTAGTTTAAAGGATGATTTCAACATGTCTATCTATTGTCTCCCTTTGAGTTTCAACCATTTAAGTGTACCAAAATTCTAGCTATCATTGTTCTATCTCAAGACTGTGTTGTCTAGGTTTGCAATAGATACTGGTTCTATGTTTGTTTTCTTGTGACAACATAATATTGCATGAAGTTATGGAAGAAGGGCATAGAAATATTTTTGAATATGATTTGATACTTGTGATTTTATATGGGATGCTATCTTGTGACCACATTAAATTTCCCTTTTCCGTAGATGATTTGGAGTCGACTCAATATGACCATTGTACATTTCAAGTTTATACGTTTTAGTGTGGCTGAAAAGGAGAAAATTTTTGACGCTTGTAGAAGGTATAAATAAAACATCAAGTGTGTGATCAAGGTGTACAAGTGATGTGTTGAGTGTTCAATGTAAATTCCAAAATTAGTGGGCTAAAGGTAGAGGAATGAGTGCAAATTTGTAGAGAAGTTTTTAATGTATGCTAAAGGTGGTAAGCCAAAAGCAAAAGAGTATAAGTAAAGTGTTGAAGGAAGTGAGCTGTCAAGCTCATGTGTGAGTGTATGTCGGAGGCAGTAAGCCGAAGGAAGAAGTGTATGTGTGAGTGTTGGAGGTAGTGAGCCGAACGTAGAAGTACAAGTGCTAAAGGCAGTGAGTCGGATACAACATAGGTGTTGTAGAGGTTGTTGTTTGTCTAATTCATCAAGAGTTGTATCCTAAGATTGCAACCTCATTCTGTAAGTGTTATATTGACCAGGGAGTTGTAAGATTCCTTAGGTTAAAGACCTTAAAACTTGTTGCAACTGTTGTTTCATTTTGTGAGGCTGAATTTGGTTAGTAGCTCCAAGTAGCTTTCTCACTGTGGTTTTTTCTCTTTTTAGGTTTTCCACATAAATCTGGTGTTATGGTTCTATTTGTTTGCTTTGAATACTTTATTTGGCTAAGGAAGTTATAAGTTTTGATTAATAAGTTTGAATTAAATTAGTTTGAGGCGTATTCTAATTCCCCCCTCTTAGCATATATGTGTGTTCTAACAATTAGTATCAAAATTGAGTTCCTTGGTGTAGCCTACCAACTAAAGGTAGATCTTGGTTTAGAACAAATGGATCAGAAGGAGCCCTCCTTTAAGGTACCACAATTTTATGGAAACAACTATGCCTTATGGAGTGTGAGGATGGATACCTATCTCACATCACTTGGTTATGATGTTTGGAGAGTTGCCAAGGATGATTATATTGAGCTTGCTCATCCTATCATTGATCCACATGCAAAAAGGGCTCATGAGAATAATGCTAAAGCAAAGAATGCTATCCTAAGTGGGTTAGAAAATTATGAATTTTTTAAGGTAGTGCAATGCAAGATTGCAAAGCAGATATGGGATAAGCTCAAGAATCTCTATGAAGGAAATGATAGTGTGAAGCAAGAAAATTTGCAATCCTATAGAACATTGTTTGAGAATCTAAAGATGAAGGAAGAGGACAACATAGCTAGCTATCCGCTCCAAGTAGATGAAGTTGTGAATGGAATTAGAGGTCTTAGAGAAGATATAAGTGACTCTATGGTGGTGAAGAAAGTTCTAAGAACTTTCCCTCACTAGTTTGATTCAAAATATTTTGTAATTGAATAAGCCAAGGATCCGAAAAAGTTTACAATGGAAGAATTGTTTGAATCCATCACATCCTATGAGACGATGAATGAATTTCAAAGTACACGCAAAAGAGAAGTTGCATTCAAATTTGTGAAGAAAGAAGAAGCATCTGGATCACCTAGTGATTATGAGGAAGAAGAAGCAAACTTTATGAGAAAGATGAAGAAAGGATTGGGGAAGTAGAAAGGTAAATTTTCATTCAAATGTTTTAATTTTGTGGTAGAATTGGTTGTTATGCTTCTAAATTTGTCCCTTTGGAGAAAATGAAAGTAGAAACAAGGGTTTCAAGAGAAATAATTTCAAGAGGTCCCCTCTCAAAAGAAGAATATTGCTCCTCAAATGGAGACCACTGCACTTCAAATGATGATGGAGATGAATCCCTATTTATGACCACTATGATCTTTGGAAGTTCAAGAAAATTTGTGGATGAAGAAGGTGAAGTTGATTTTGAAGGTGAACTTGTCTCTGATCTTGAAGATTTAGAATGTGATAGGAAAGAGAACAAAAGGAAAACGACCTTGATTGAAGCCAAAATAAGTGAATGTAAAAAGCTTGAGAAGGAGATCCTTTTACTCAAAAAGGAATTGGAGAAAGCTATGTTCAGAAGTTGGGAATATGACATCAAACCTCAAGAAAGATCTCTATTGATCACGATGTTAGTGAAACACCAACAGTGCAGATAAATCCTCCCAAACAGACCATGGGAACCTATCTTTACTTGAAAGACTGAACCATGACAACCTAAATCTTTAGGTTGACTCAGCTTATTCCCAAGGCTCGTTTAAGTCAGGTCTTGACCATACTAGGTTCGCATCAGGGTTCATTATGACAATGTTTGTTAATCATGAGGGGTAAACGATGATTTCTGGTTATAAAAGGAATCATAAGGTTTGGTGAAAGATATTCTCAGTCTGGTCATCATATAATTTCATGAAATTAACAAATATGCAATAATATTTCATAAATTTCAAACAACTTTGCTATAACTTAAGTAGATTTGGTTTTAAGAATTAAACAATATGATGGAAACAAAAGATTTGTAATAAAATCTCTATTCATTATCTATTTTTCATAACTTTTTCTAAAATTTAAACATCTAATCTAAAACAAAGCATCAAAAGGTACTTGAAAAGTAAAAGAGCTCTCAAGTATTATCCACACATGCCCTAAGAATTAACCAAATCAAAGCAAACCACTCTATACTTCACCAAATTGCTTCACAACTAGGCATAAAATGATGCAAGATTTTAAAGAAAAGGGAGGTTTATTTGGACATCAGGTAGGTTCTATATGCACCCTTAATGACACAACATATTGTCTTGTCCATCTGAAAAAACAACCAGCTACAAAAGATTTCATACCATGTAGTAGCTTTCAAATTAGCTTTGATATTGATTAATTTCTATGTGCATACAAGTTTTTAATCCAGAATGATTCAGAAAACAGGAAAATAGAACAAAACTTAAAGAAGTTTTGGCTCTTCCAACGTCCAAAAATTCTAAACTTAACTTAAATTGAAACATCTTTTGGTCTTTTACAGGAACAAGACACAAGAAAGATAAGAAAAAAACATGAGAGGAAATCCAAGGGATGAATCATGACAAGGCACGTGGAATATGACAACTGGGAAGAGAAATGCTAATGAAGTCAACAAAAGTCAACCTTCCTTAGCACATTAATGTCCTTTGGGTCTCTTATATTTTTATTATTGCCAGGATAATAACTTGAATCTAGATAGTATGTAGGAACTTTCCCATTATTCAGAACAATTACTTTATCATCCTATTCCTACATCTTAGTTCTGCCTCGAGCTCTCTACTCTTGGGAATGATTCACACCGGAGGTTGGTACTTTCTTCTGCCTCATTCGTAACACTAGAATCCCCAGTGTTCTGATGAACTCAAGCTCCTCTGCATATAACTTCCTAAAATGCATCACTCGATCTGGATATGATTCTATCCACAATCCAAATTTTCTTGACTGTCCATACCTGAATGTTGCATTACAATTTGCTTCTCCTACAAGTACAAATTCCATACGTTAAATCCCTTTTAAAACATTCATAAAACTCTCATGAAAACAAAATCATTATTAATAAATCATCATGTTAAACCATCATAAATATCACACTTTTAAAACACCACATTCTCGCGTAATTATTCTATATTCTATTTAAGTAGGGTTACCGAACCTTCGAAACTTTGGGAAATATTAAACATTTAACTTTGAAACTTAACATTGTTACCTGGTACCTGGTACATAATACTTTAGATTTTACCAAAAAAATTTCCTGAACCTTGAATTTTACTAGAGCTCCCATTTTACTAGGCCTTTGCTCCCAGACCGGAACATTATGCCCAAAACCTTGCATTAAAATTTTACATTTCTTGCTTCTTGGCACCTGATTCCCAATACTCAGTACACTTAAATCACGAAATACATAAGAAAAAAATTCCTTTACTTTAACTTTTGGTGATCTCTTCAACTAGCCAACACCTACCATAAGCATTAGTTTTCACTTGGGTCCCCAAGCCTTACAATCTTGGGGCATGTTGTGAGACCACAAAACAATCTCATCATGCAAGAAGACCCTCCACAAATAGGTTCAATCATGCATTTTTTGGTTTTTGTTTCATTTACAATAAGTATGGACATAAGGCTATATAGTGCAAATCTGAAATGAGCAAAATAAATTTTTTAAGTAGAAATTCTCTTGCTTCTCTGGTGGATGTCAATGTGACATGTCAAAAATGCAACAATATTGGACATATAGCAAAAATTTTCAAAAGTGTTTTTTCAAGATCAAAAATTCAAAAAGCAAATGGTGCTAAGAAATTCAGGGAAACAAGTGATGAAAATTCAATGGTTTTCCGAATAAAATTTCATGCTCAGGGACAAACAAATCTCTAGGCAATACAAAGTGGTTTTTCAAGTCATATGACTAGTTAAAAAAAAAAATCATCAAGTTGGTTAAGTTAAATGATAGATCAGTAAATTTTGGAGATAATTAATCAACAAAGATTTGTGGAAAGGGTACTGCAAGTATTGATGGAAAATATGAGATTGAAGATGTTCACTATGTTGAAGTTCTTAAGCATAATCTTCTTAGTGTAAGTGAGATGTGTGGAAAAGGATAAAATCTCTTATTTAATGAGAAAGGATGTGAAATCAAAAAAGAAAATTCTAGAAGATTGGTGGCATAAGGTTCAAGGATTGAAGGAAACTTATATAATATTAAGGGTGTGAATGGAAGAAGTTATATTCTAGGACAAACAAGTGAATGTTGGTTGTGGTACAAGAGGATGGGACACATCAAATTTGATAACTTTATGAATATCAACTCTATGCAAAATGTTAGATATATGACAAAGATTATGAAGTCTACAAGTACCATGTGTAGAGAATGTCAAATTGGGAAGTAGACAAGGATAAGGTTCAATACCAAGGAGAATTCTTCTAGAAGACCTTTAGAACTAACTCATATTGATCTGTACAGACTGACTAGGAAAAAAAGTCTTCAAGGTGAAAGGTATTTCATGTTACTCATTGATGATTTCTCTAAGATGACATGGGTTACATTCTTAAAATAAAAATTAGAAGCTTTCAATAGATTTAATATCTTTAATTCAATGGTTGAGAATGAAATGAATACTAGAATCAAGTGTTTAAGGTCTAATACAGGTGGAAAGTTCACATCAAGTGAGTTTGAAGGATTCTATTAAGAGCAAGGGATAAGGAGACATTATTCGGTTGCTATAACTCCTCAACAAAATGGAGTAGTGGAAAGAAAGAATATAACTGCTCAAGATATGGCAAGAACAATGTTGAATGGAGCTAATTTTTTTGATGTGTATTGGAAAGAAGCATTCCATACTATTATCTATATCCTTAATAGAGGTCAACTAAGGGTGGATAGCACCAAAAATCCCTATGAGCTATGGTATGGGAGACTGACAACTACCAAGTATTTCAATTTTTTTGGAAGCATATGTTTTATCAAAAGAGATGAAGAAGGTTTGGAAAAGTTTGATTCAAGATTAGATGAATAAATATTTCTTAGGTACTCAACTAGGATCAAAGCCTACAAATGCTACAATAAAATATTGAGGAAGGTTGTTGAAAGTGAAAATTTGAAAGTGGATGAAGAGTCACATCAAAGGACACATGGGCAAGAAGAATATTGGTATGATGAATCCACCTGCACAGAGGAAAAGGAAGAAGAGATTGAAAAAAAATGGAAGCATAGGAAAAAGTCCCCAAGACTCCTACCAAGTATGTTCAGAGAAATCACTCAGAAGATCAAATCATTGGAGATAAGAATGAAGGAGTGCAAACAAGAAGAAGATTTGAAAAAAAATGAATAGGTAGAGTTTTCTCTACTGTCAAGAATAGAGCCAAAAACTTTTTCTAATGCTAGCAAAGATGAAGGATGGATTCAAGCAATGGAAGAAGAGATAAATTAGATTGAGAATAATCAGACTTGGGAATCGGTTCCAAGGCCTATAGATAGGAGTGTAATTGGAACAAAATGTGTGTTTAGAAACAAACTAAATGAAGATGGAGAGGTTGTGAGAAATAAAGAAGGGATAGTATGCAAAGGATATTCTTAAGTGGAATGAATTGAATTTGAGCAAACATTTATTCTGATGGCAAGAATGGAGTCTATCCAAATGTTTCTTACATTTTATATTCACAAGAACTTCAAAGTATATCAAATGGATGTGAAATCTGCTTTCTTGAATCATGAGTTAGAAGAAGTTTACATAGAATAGCTTGATGGATTTTAGTTATCAAAAGACCACAAAATGGTATGAAGACTTAAGAAGGCATTGTATGGTCTCAAACAAGCCCCTAGGGCTTGGTATGCAAGGTTGGATAAGTACCTATTTCAACAAGGCTTCAAGAAAGGTAATGTAGATAGTTATTTGTACATCAAAATAGAGGATGAAAATATTCTAATTGTTTCTATGTATTCTTATGATATAATCTTTGGTGGCAATGATGAAATGTGTAGGAGATTTGTTGAAGAAATGTAGGAAAAATTTGAAATGTCTATTTTAGGTGAGTTATTTTTCTTTCTTGGACTTCAAATTGCACAATCAAATAATGGTATCTTTATCTCTCAAGAAAAGTATATCAAGGAAATTCTAAAGAAGTTTGGTATGAAAGACTATAAACTAGTGAGTACTTCAATGGTAACTAGTTGCCATTTGAGTAAGGATTATGTGTCACTTGAGCCTGATCGGACTCTATATAGGTCTATGATTGGGGGCCTACTATACTTAACTACTTCAAGGACTAATATTATGCAAGTTGTTTGCTTGGTTCAAAGGTTTCAAGATGATCCAAAAGAAACTCATGTAAAGGTTTTGAGGAGTATTTTCAAATATTTAAAGAGCACTCCATATTATGGATTGTGGTATCAAAAGGGTAATGAATTTTCTTTAAATGCACATACTAATTTTGATTGGGTTGGTAGTGTTGATGAAATAATAAGTACCGATGGTGGAGCCTTCTTTTTGGGAGTCTGATTGGTCTCTTGGTTTAGTAGGAAGTGAGACTCAGTGTCTTTAACAACAACAAAAGAAAAGTATTTTGTTGTAGTATCTTTCTGTACCCAAGTGCTATGGATGAAGAAAACCTTGAAGGAAATCAAGGTGATGTATGATGAGCCCATTCCAATTTCATGTGACAATACAAGTTCCATCAATATTTCAAAGAATCTGGTGATGCATACTATAACCGAGCACATATCTATCAGGTATCACTTCTTAAGAGAGAAAGTTGTGGATTAGGAAGTAATATTGGAGTATTTTCCCACAAAGGAACAAGTTTTTGGCTCTTTTAAAATACCAACCAAATATTTAGGGAAGCCTATGGATTTTCCAATTCCAAAAGTCAACAACCTTAAAGAGGGTGGGCCAATGAACAAGAGAAAGCAATTAAGCTTTCCTCCTACACTTCGGGCTCTACAAAACCTAGGAGGGTGATCCCACAATGTATTTATAACATTCCTTCACAAAGTTTCCATATACATTGCATATCAAGTAGAAACATTCTCATTTAATGTTGAATAGATGAAATCTTAAAGAAGTTGGCAATTCCTTCAAAGATTAAACAACTAAAAGTTGAGAATTCACACACAACAACAGTAGGTCGATTGGAATGTATATTTATGAATGATTGTCTCAAATCAAACACCAGAAGCACATGAAATGCATTCAACACTTTAAGATTAGTGCCATATTTCAGGGCATGGAGTCAAAACAAAGCAAACTGAACTACAAGGAAAATTTAATCCTAAACATCCATAATCTTTGCAATTGCCTTACAATTTATAGATTAACACCCAAGCTCCTGTGACTACTTACTAAATCTAAATGACACAAGCATGAATCAATTACTTAACTAAAGCATTTAACTCATCCATTAGATCAAAGCAACAATTAAATCATATGTCAGAGTGATAGACTAAAAAATTAACAAATAGATCCTTGATCCAAATTCATTAATAATTGATGCACAATATCAAAATGGAGAGACAATAGGCTTGAGAGATTAGAATTTATATTCAAGTATGCTCAAAAGCCACATAATTGACAAAATTTACTCATCTAACCCAAAGCCTAAGCTACAGACTTATAATGTATTTCTGTGTTCTCACTATGCATTTTCCAAATCTAGAATTTGACAAAAGACCCCTGCCAAATAGCCTTGAATTCCTTTTATATTATCCAAGGAGCAAACAAGCTTCAGGCTATTTTCCAGTCACATTTCATTTTAATTTGGCCTTCATTTAAAACAAATTTCAATTTCATTTCAATTCCTAGGTGGTTAAATTTACACCACTATTTGCAACAAAATATTGCCACCAAATTGTTCTAAAAAAAAATTCCATTTGTAAAATTTAGTTACCTTGTCTTTGTATGTTTCACTTCAAATATTCACCTTCCATTGTCAAATTTTTAACCCTGCACGTGAAAATAATCTGCTCCCGTGAAAACTTCATTCTGCCCTTATTTTCCTATGCACTGAAAATTATTTTGCTCCTCTAGTGAAAAATCTATTTATTTTGCCCTTGCCACTTTATAATTTTACCTCTACTCTATTTATTTTGCGTGGTCTAGTATTTTAAATATTTCATTTAAAAAATGAGCCCCTAAATATTTACTTCATCTAAAAATCCCTACCATTTAATCATGAGAGGCATTCAAGATTAACTTTGCATAAAAATTTACCCACTCTAAAACATATTTGCCTCTTGTTTCACTTTACATTTAAAACTTCTTGCCTTTAAGAATTCCTCATGCCTTTATGAAAATTCACGGTGCTTGAATAATTTCATATTTAAAATACTTGCATTTTAAACACAAATGGGCCTTTAAATGTTGTTTGCCTAAAGAAATCGCTGAGCAAATAAAGAACTTTACTTGTGCTTTAAAAATTTAAAATAGGACCCACCTATCTGCTATCCCCAACAATCGCTCATCCCTTGTTGGAGTGAAAAAACGAGAGACAAACCAGCGATGGGCGATGACCATCGCTCATCGCTGGTTCAATTTGGAAAAAGGGGAGAGAACCAATGAAAAGTGATGAGGGAAAAATTCCCTAATTCCTGTACCTGGTGATGGCGCTCCATTTGTAGCATGACTGTCCTCTAGTCTGGCTCGATCCCTCCATTCATTGCATTTACTTGAAGCTTTTGAGGACTTTACAACAAATCCATTTTGGGCACGCTGCAATCATGGCATTCCTTGAGACCACATTTGTTTGAGGTGCACCAGTAAAGAGTTCCCAAGCCTTGTCTATAATTCTACACATTACATACATGCTTAAAGATTGCTGGAAAAGCCAGTGAGAGTTGACTTTACACCTGTCGGTTTATTGTGCAGTCATGGCGTCCTCTAAAATGCTTTGCACTCCTCATATATTCAAATCTTTTTCAGCTAACATGCCTGTCACTCCAACAATATTGATATACTTTCACTTCAGGCGCATATTTAGGCTGAGCATGATAAAACCTCGAGCATTCTTCACACAGGTTATTTTTCAAAGCAGTTTAATGGTGCCTGTGTATCTTTCCCATGTTACATAGCTATTCAATCAATCTACTCAGATTAAAGAGTGTTATATGAATTTTATCCCATGATATCCCCAAAAAAGCGCTATCCTCCAAAACCTTGATCCATCACTCCCAACCCAAGCATTGTTGATTGCCTCCTCAAATTTCATTCTGAACTCGCGATGGGCGATAAGTTTTGCATGCACAGTGAAAGTCGTGCCTTAGCCAATCAAAAGCAAGAATTAAACTTGCTTATGATTAAAAACATTTGAAATGCATTTAAATTTTCCCTAAATTCCCCTTTTACAAATACATAATATTTAAAACATTTACAATATTTAAAATATTGACATTTGAGAACTTTAGAAAAATAGGCAAATTTAATTACGCTTGTAGACCAAATGGAGAAATTGCACTGCACACAAACAGTGAACCCTAGAGCTGAGATTTTTTGTGTGCATCCATAATCAATTATTTAGAGAAAACCCATTTCCTCCAATTTTTCCCAACCCTTAAAATCCAGGTACCTCCTTTGTAAACTGACCCTCGAGACGTGTTCGCCGCAACAAAAGTACATTAAAATAATGTATCAATGACCTTCAATCTTGATGAAAAGAGCTGTAGAGGTTTTAAATAAAAAAATTAATGGGTTGTCATTAGAATTGCAAAATTTGACACTTTTCGAAACACTATTTTTGGCCTTGTCGCGATCAAAAAGCAATTAAATAATCCATCAGAACTTATCCTGGAGGCGTGAAATTTAACAGGAATGCACAAATTTGACCCAAGAATGTAGTGCAAAAGACAGTTTGACAAATGAGATCCCGAGGTGAAAGATATTAATCGAAAAAGTTGCTCACTTAGGCATTTCTGCAATTATGCTTGTTCAAAACCAATCAGGGCTCTCAAAGTCACCACTTTGAAAAAATATCAAAACAACTTCTGGGGGGCTGCCACTAGAAACATAAGCTCATTTAGGTACCTAGAGTATGTGCACAAGAGGGATTTCCTTCAATCATCAATCTTCACGAGATATTAGGGGTCAAAGTTAACCACCTTGAAACACTGTCAGAAATGCAGATGTAAAACTGAGCAAACTGCATTTGCTTTTGATCTCGAAAAAATAGCAAATCAGATCGTGAGGCTTTGAAATCGGACGAAGGAGTAGATTAATGTAAGGAGAATGGAGAGCAGTAATCCTTTTGTCATGAGAATAATTCATTTTTGAAATGCAAGCTCAAACATGAGGCTATTTTGTAGATCTGAAAGATTGTAAACAACAAAACAGTCCCAAAACCCTCCAACTTCACTTTTTGAAACCCTAAAAAAACTCATCGTGGGAAGCTGAAAACTAACATGCACACTCACATATGTCACATGAGTGGGTCCACCAAGGGGTTTTGCATGAAAATCAACTAGATTTGAAATATGACCCTCCAAAGTAGGTCATTTAGGCAAATTTTTCAGGTGCACTTTTGAGTGTGCAAAGGAATTTTTTTCGAAATGGGCACTTCAAATTTGAAGGTTTCAACACAAGTTACAAACATCTTCACAAAGACACTTTCAAAGGATACATCTGAGTATCTTAGGCATAAGCTAGGGGTTGTTACTGTTGGTGTCAACCACCTCCCATGAGCACAACTTGGAAATAAATCTTCAAAGACAAGAGAAGCACAATGCTATTTCTTCAAAAATGAATGGAAAAGGAGATGATAAATTACATAGTATACAAGCCTTTTAAAGGTATGAAATATGTGACAAGTGAACAACTACTCGATATGGGAAGAAAACCACCTATGTGATTAACCCTAAGTGAAAACTTAACACTACACTAACACCCCCCTTAAGTGCAAACTTAGGGAGATTATTATGCAAAATGAAAATGCAAGATGGGTCCCAGCTACAAGGCCATGTTAGGTACCCATGTACAACTTCTATGTAATGCAATCTCTCACAATTGGAGAAAAGGAGAAAAACCATGTGGGAGAAAACTCCTCTCCAAAATAGAGAAAAGAAAAACAAGATGCATGGATGGAAGACTCAATAGAAACCCCCAAGGACTACAACATCATGTATATATAATCAATAGCCCCTCCATAAGAGGGAAAGAGAGAGACTATATATCCCCCCCATAATGTGTAATCACCTACAAAAATGGTAAGTGCCTGAAGACAAAACATGATCCAATGTCGACAAAAAACTTATCTCCTTTTTGGAAGAAACAACACCAAGTACAAATGCAGGAATGCTTCCCATTATAGATAGGAATTAGCAAGTGAAATCGAAAATGTAGGAAGATAATGTCTCTGAAATATGCTCACGTGTCACCAAGACCTTGGAAGATGATGCCACAAACCAATCAGGAACATGCCCAATCACAATAGAAGGTGACAAACAAGGTACTACTGGAAAATGATTTTGAACATTCTCCAAAGATAGAGATGGAGTGACAACAGTTGTACCACAACTATCATCAAATATGAAAATTAATCCCTCCAATGTGTCTTCCAAGTCTAAAATGTGAGATTCCACGAACAACGAACCAATGCCTGACAAATACGAATCCCAATAATGAAGACAATGATAATCTTGTTGCTTAGGAATGATGGAAGTGCTTAATGAAGGTCGATCAACTATATTTGGAAAAGAATCAAGAACCTCTGAAGCAACTACAACCTCATTTGAAGTCAAAAAACCTCCAAAGGATCACAAGTATGGTTTATCTTCTTTGAATAATAAAGAGGCATACTAGTATTGGAAAGAGGATCATCGAGAAATGGTGGAGTATCACGATCTCCATATGATTCTCGAATGTAAGTCCAAAGAGCATAAGGGAACTCAAAATGAACAAGTGAATCCAAAATGTCATCAACGTTTATATGCTCAAAAATAACTCTAAAGACTTGAGCCCTATATCCTTTCCAAATCATATACCCACCACATGTTATTGGAATAGGAACTTCATTATACAAATATGGCAATAGATTAAGCTCACTAAGATGAGTGAGAATAAAATTACTCCATTTCCTAAAGTTCCCCTTCTCCAAAAAGACCATTATAACTGATAATGCTTCAAAATTTTCAAAGATAGTACTTTCACAAGTATAGAAAATTAAGACTTGACTAACAGTTGCCCCTCCTTCTAACTAGATGCATATTTGGTGCATCTTTCTAGAGGGAGAAATTCAAGACACATTTTTATCCCTTGATTGATGAAGGCTACCTCTTAGGGGGAGCTAGTAGAAGAATGTTGAGGTTTGTGCAGATAGGGGGCTTGTATTTTTGCAGCAATCTCAGTTGAAAACCTTTCACCCTTTGTCCTCGATGTCAAAAGGGGAGAGATAGAGTAAGGGGGGGATATTGCATATCAGTTTGGTGTTGCCATCAATTCCAAAGGGGGAGATTGTTGCATGTGTTGTCACTGATGTCAATAGAATGGAGTTTTTTGATGATGCTATCAACAAAGTGGTAGTAGGTGGTTAATTGTATATGCTGCAATTAAGATATTGATCAAAGAGTATTATGTATGATGTTGGATGCCATTTGTTGCTATAATAGTTTTTCTATATTTCTTGTTGCTCATGAATAAGTGAATGATTTTGATAATGTTATATTCATTTCCTATTGATGTAAAATGTATAGGAGAACTTCTTATAGTCAATGGCTCAAGATGTTGCACTGAAAAAGATCTAGAGAATGCTCAGTAGTCCTTCACATTTGAAGATATGGTCCTGTGGTTCGAAGGATAGAAAAAATGAAGCATGAAGCATCTGTGTTCCTATTTATAGAACATAGTGTTGGATGCTATGGATAAGTTGTTGATATGTGGTTGTCATTGATGTCAACACTATTAGCATTTGGTGTATTGAAGGTTGTATATGTCGAGGATATTGAGAAAATTGTAAAAGGAAGTGTTCTAGGTTCCCAGTGGAACTGCGTAGGTCATGAAGGCGTCTTGTTCTATATGTTGAAGATCAACTGTTGTGGACTAAATTTTTTTATGTTTGAGAGTATCTAGATCATCTATTGGAAGTTTCAGAGGTCCGTGTGAAGATTTGATCATGTTGTGGTCTGACAGTATTTCTGTGGTCTCTGTTAGTGTTCCTAAGTAAAGTTTGTGTGATTCTAGTAATTATAGTTGTTTTAGATGTTTCTGTGTTGTTTCTTGGTGTTCTTGGATGTTTCTAGATCATGCTCTATCTTTGTGGTACGTCCACATTGATCGGTATGCTTGTGGTTGAATATTTTTCTTTGTATGTTCAGTTTCTCATGTTCTTGGCTGACATGATGGGTGTAATGTGTGGTGGATCTTTGAGGTGAAATTAATTGAAGTAATTTTCATGTTGGATTTGTTAATTTGGGTCTCCACTATGTTGTGGCTGACCTTGGTGGATCCACATTGAAAATCTAATTGTAAATTTGGGCTAACATTGTAAATATGTTTTTATTTTTCTGGCCGACTAAGTTGTTGATATAATCTCTTGTTGCAGATATATAAGAGCGATTGTTTCATCAGTGTAAAGTGTGCTCCCATGTGTGCATGTGCGAATATCACTCGATTATAGAGAAAAGTGTGAAGAATACTGAGTGAAGTGTGAAGAAGTTTGAGAAAAGAGTGAAGAAGGTTTTTCTGTGCTTAAATGGAACTGTAATTAGGCTTGTGTAGAAGCTATTTTCTCAGTTTACAATTTGGATGGTTTTAATCCAAACCTTTCTTTGTATAGTGAGTCCTCTTTTGTATTTGAGCAGTGAGCTCTAGGCAGTGTGCCTGAATCCATGTGCATTCCCATTATTTCTAATTATACTTTTAATAGGGTATAATATTGTGGACTGACCTCCACCGTGGTTTTTCCCCTAACAGGGTTTCCACATGAAAAATCTTGGTGTTCTCTATCTCTCTAGTGTGTTAATTGTTTTTGGTTAATTACTTATTCATCAGATTTGAGACTAAGTTAAGTAAAGTTTGAAAAGTTTAAATTTTTGTGACAACTGATTCACCCTCCCCCTCTCAGTTGTCTGTCCTTGTTTTTCCAACAATTGGTATTAGATCAGGATCCTCTGAAGAAGTCTAAAAGCTTGAGATGATCCAAGATGGCAACATAGAAGAAGGACAATCCTAGATTTGATGGAAATAACTACTCACTATGTAAAGTCAAGATGGAATGTCACCTAAGGTGTATTGGTGAAGCTTTCTGGAAGATTACAAAAGATCCATTTGTTATTCCTCATAATGGTCCCTCCACTGCTAATGAGATCAAAGAAGCTGAAAATAATATCAGGGCTATTGAAGCTTTGGTGAGTGCTCTGACAGATTCAGAGATGGAAAATGTGATAGGTCTGCAGACAACTCATGAGATTTGGATGAAGCTCAAAACTTTGTATGAGGAGATGCACAGGTGAAGATGGCTAAGCTACAGAGTTTGAAATGCAAGTATGAGAATTTGAAGATGGGTGAAGATGAAAATATCCCTTCTTTTATGCAAGAGTAAATGAAATAGTGATGGATATTAGATGTGTCAGTGGTTCTCTAGATGAGGATGAAATTGTGGCTAAGATACTCAGATCCTTGCCTCCCTCCTACAAAGTGAAGGCTCATGCTATTGAAGAGCTCAAATCAGTAACAAAGATGACAAGAGACACACCGGTTGGTAAGTTTGCTGCTTTTGAATTAAGTGAATTTGGTGAATTTGCTCTGAGGACTAAATTTGCATTCAAGGCTACTGTATCTAGAAGTAACAAGAAAATATATGGTCTGGGAGGATGTTCCAAAAAGATATCCAAGTATGATGAAGAACTAAAACAACTTGAAGATAAAGAAAGAGAGGTAGAAGAATTGGAAGCACTGATTGTAAAGAAAGAAGGCAAAGGAAAAGGTAAGTATGAAGGAGTGTTGCCTAGTAAATGTTTTTTCTTGCAGTAAAATAGGTCATTTTGCATCTAGATGTCTTGAAAGAGTTCCTAGACCTAAGCCTAACAAGTCTATATTTCCAAAGAAATGTTACTTTGCTGAAGAAGGAGTGACTGATGATGAGTCTAATAAAGATAATGGAAATGAAGATGAATGGATTTTCATTACTACCATTGAAAATAGTCATGTTGCTACTGAATTTGCTAAAGATGAGAAAGCTCTTGCAGCCTGAGTTGAAGAAAAGGATGAGTGGGTTATTGACAGTGGATGCTCACATCATATGACTGGTGATAAAAACAATTTTGTCAGTCTAGAAAAGTATGATGATGGTGTTGTAAGATTTGGAGACAACAATGCTTGTGTGATTCATGGCAGAGCTTCTATTTGTCTTGGTGGTAAGCATAAAACTGATGATGTTCTCTATGTTGAAGGCTATGATCTACAATTCAAAGATGGAAGATGTAGGATATGTGGAAGTTTTGGAAATATGATTGCTACAGGTAGAAAGATAGAAGGTAATATTTTTCACCTAAATACTGCTAGTGGGAGTTGTTTAATTTCTCAAGTAGATGAAAGTTGGTTGTGGCATAGGAGGTTGTGTCATGTAAATTTTGATAACATTGTCAAGGTAAGTTCCACTCAAGCAGTAAGAGATCTACCTAAGCTAGTGAAGCTTGCTAACACAATTTGTAAGGAGTGTCAGATGGGTAAACAGACTAGAGTCTCCTTCCGGAGCAAACAGTTTCATTCAAATGATTTGTTGGTGCTGCTACATATTGATCTCTGTGGTCCCTCCAGAGTCAGAAGTATTCATGGAGAAAGTTACTTTATGTTGATTATTGATGATTACTCTAGAATGATATGGGTTTCTTTCTTAAGAGAAAAATGTGAAGCACTGGAAAGGTTCAAAAGTTTCAAGGCTATGGTAGAGAATGCGAAAGGTCTAAAAGTAAAATTTATGAGATCTGACAGAGGTGGTGAGTTCACCTCTAGGGAGTTCAACTCTTTTTGTGAAGAACGTGAAATCATAAGACAATTATCTGCTCCTCGAACCCCTCAACAGAATGGAGTTGTAGAGAGAAAGAATAAAACAATTTTGGATGCTGCTAGAACAATGATGATAGAAGGAAATGTGCCCCAGATCTATTGGAGTGAAGTTGTAAGCACTATTGTGTATACTCTAAATTGGGTAAATGTTAATGGTAATTCTGGTAAGACCCCTTTTGAGCTATGGTTTGGTTATAAGCCTATTGTTAAATATTTCAAGATATTTGGAAGAAAATGTTATATCAAGAGAGATGATGATATAGGAAAGTTTGATGCAAGAAGTGATGAAGGAATCTTTCTAGGTTACTCTACTAAAAGCAAGGCTTACCGGTTCTATAACAAGAGACTGAGAAAGATGGTTGAGAGTACAAATGTTAGAGTTAATGAGGACTCTGCCAAATCATCCAGATATTATGGTTATGATTCAAATGAAGACAATACAAGCCAAGGGAAGAATTCTCAAACACAGAACCAACTTTAGATTATTCCATATGTTCTGGTAAAGCAACCTTAATTCGTTTCTGTAAATCAAGTAAGTCAGGGAGCACATAAAAGTGCAAGTGCAGAAGAAATATCAGAAGAACTAGAAGTTCGAGAAAGTCCCAAAACTCTAAGGTATGTAAAGCTAAATCATTCTAAAAGTCAAATTATAGGAGATAAGAGTAAAGGTGTGAAAACTAGAAGAAATATTGCAGAAGAGTATTGCCTGATTTCCAAGATTGAACCTAAAGATGTCACTAAATCCTACCAAGATGAACACTGGATGGAAGCTATGAAGGAAGAGCTGACACAGATTTAAAATAATAACACATGGACGCTAGTTCCCAAAACTAAAGACAAAAATGTGATTGGTACTAAATGGGTGTTTCAGAACAGGATGAATGAACAAGGTGAAGTGTTACAGAATAAAGCAAGACTGGTATGTAAAGGGTATTCTCAAATGGAAGGTGTTGATTTTGAAGAAATTTTTTCCCTTGTTGCTAGAATTGAAGCTGTTAGATTATTTCTTCCTTATGCTGCATATAAGAACTATAAAGTCTATCAAGTGGATGTGAAGTCAACATTTCTGAATGGAGAACTAGAAGAAGAAGTATACATTGAATATTCAAATGGATTTTAGCTGACTGACAAGGAAGATATGGTTTGCAAATTGAAGAAAGCTCTATATGGACTTAAGCAAGCCCCCAAATCCTGGTATGCTAGATTGGAAAAATACTTAGTAAAGCTTGGATTCACTAAAGGTACTACTGATAGAAATTTATATTTCAAATTGGATCATGATAAAGAGTTAATTATAGAAGTTTTTGTTGATGACATCATTTTTGGAGGAGATGACAATCTATGTATGAAGTTTGCTGATGAGATGAATGGTGAATTTGAGATGAGTATGATTGGAGAGATGAAGTTCTTTCTAGGATTGCAAGTTACCTAGTTAGACAAGGGAATTTTCATATCCCAGTCCAAATATGTGAGAGAGCTACTGAAGAAATTTGGGATGGAAGAATCAAAGCCTGTTGGTACTCCCATGGTGACCAGATGCAAGTTAACACAAAATGATGATTCTCCTAGAAGGCGAATCAAACTAGATATAGGTCAATGATTGGTCGATTGCTCTATTTAACCCATACTAGACTAGATATTATGAATGTTGTATGTATGGTTGCTAGATTTCAGGCTGATCCAAAAGAATCACATGTGACTACTGTTAAGAGAATCTTTAGATATCTGAAAGGAATAGTTGAATTTGGACTTTGGTATCCAAAGGATGATGATCTCACTTTGAGTGCATAGTGCATATACTGATGCAGATTGGGCTGGAGATGTAGATGATAGGAAAAGTACTAGTGGTGGTGCTTTCTTCCTAGGGAAGAAGCTGGTGTCCTGGTTGAGCAAAAATCATAATTCCATTTCTCTATCTACTGCTGAAGTAGAATATATTGCTGCTGCAAATAACTATACTCAAGTGATATGGATGAAACAGATGTTAAAAGATATTAGGGTGATATATGAAGAGCCTATTGCCATATACTGTGACAATTCAAGTGCAATAAATATTTCAAGGAATTTGGTGCTACACTCTAAGACTAAACATATATCAATCAAGTTTCACTTATTGAGGGAGAAAGTGAATGAGAAAGAAGTCAGATTGGAGTATGTGCCTACCAAAGAACAAATTGCATACATCTTTACTAAGCCATTTCTGAAGGATACTTTTGAGTATCTCAAAGCAATGCTAGGGGTGATTACCCCTCCTGATAAGAACTAAAAGATGCATTTACTTACATCAATCCATGAGCTTCATTGCTATATTCTAATCCGGATTGATGTTTTCATGGCTACTACTCAGGGGGGGTAGTCAGATGTGTAGATATGTGGTTCAGAGCGTGTATATGGAAAGTTCATGGTTACCTTTTCCATTGATGTCGAAGGCGGAGAAGTGCAATGTGAAATTTTTTTTGAGGAGAAGTGACTTGTGGGAGAAGAGTAGTTGAGAAGAAGAGTCAGAATCTAAGGAGAAGCAATTGTGTTGGGTTGATGGTATTTTCACATCATGTGTTTCCATCAATGACAAAGGGGGAGATTCTTGGATGCTATGGATGAGTTTCTAATATGTGGTTGTCATTGATGTCAACACTATTAGAATTTGGTGTATTGAAGGCTGTATATGTCGAGGATATTGAGAAAATTGTAAAAGGAAGTGTTCTAGGTTCCCAATGGAACTGCGTAGGTCATGAAGGCGTCTTGTTCTGTACGTTGAAGATTAGCTATTGTGGACTAAATGGTTTATGTTTGAGAGTATCTAGATCATCTACCGGAAGTTTTAGAGGTTCGTGTGAAGATTTGATCATGTTGTGGTCTGACAGTATTTCCATGGTCTCTGTTAGTGTTCCTGAGTGAAGTTTGTGTGATTATGGTAATTCTAGTTGTTGCGGATGTTTCTGTGTTGTTTCTTGGTGTTCTTTGATGTTTCTAGATCATGCTCTATCTTTGTGGTACATCCACATTGATCAGTATGCTCGTGGTCGAATATTTTTCTTTGTATGTTCGGTTTCTCATGTTCTTGGCTGACATTATGGGTGTAATGCATGGTGGATCTTCGACGTGAAATTAATTGAAGTCTTTTTCATGTTGGATTTGTTAATTTGGGTCTCCACTATGTTGTGGCCAACCTTGGTGGATCCACATTGAAAATCTAATTGTAAATTTAGGCCAACATTGTAAATATGTTTTATTGTTTTGGCCGACTAAGTTGTTGATATAATCTCTTGTTGCAGTATATAAGAGCAATTGTATCATTAATGTAAAGTGTGCTCCCATGTGTGTATGTGCGAATATCATTCGATTGCAGAGTAGAGTGTGAAGAAGACTAAGCGAAGTGTGAAGAAGTTTGAGCAAAGAGTGAAGAAGGTTTTCCTGTGCTTAACTGGAACTATAATCAGACTTGTGTAGAAGCTATTTTCTCAGTTTACAATTTTGATGGTTTTAATCCAAACCTTTCCTTGGATAGTGAGTCATCTTTTGTATTTGAGCAGTGAGCTCTAGGAAGTGTGCCTAAATGCATGTGCATTCCCATTATTTCTCATTATATTTTTAACAAGGTATAATATTGTGGACTGACCTCCACTATGGTTTTTCCCCTAACAAGGTTTCCACGTAAAAAATCTTGGAATTCTCTAGCTCTCTGATGTGTTAATTGTTTTTGCTTAATTGCTTATTTATCAGATCTGAGACTAAGTTAAGTAAAGTTTGAAAAGTTTAAATTTTTGTGACAACTGATTCACCCCCCCTCTCAGTTGTCTCTCCTTGTTTTTCCAACACATAGAAGTCACCGCGGAAGTGTGCTAAATTAGTAGAGTAAAGAATGTGTTGTTTCAATCATGTGAGGTTTAGAGAAATTCTCCACATTTCTCCGTAGTTGTGGTTGTAGTCTTGCATTATCTATTGTCTCCCTTCGATTTTCATCCACTAAAGTGTAATTATGCAAGTGAAGCTATCATTGTTCTATCTCAAGACTGTGTTGTCTAGATTTGCAATAGATACTGGTTGAGTGTATGTTTTATTGTGCTAACATAATATTGCATGAAGTTTTGAAATAAGGGCATGTAAATATTTTTGAATATCATTTGATGCTTGTGATGTTATCTGTATGATGCTATCTTACCTCTTTGGTACCTCTTGTGGTTTGGAGTTAATATTTTGAGGGTTGAGTGTTTGTTGGGCCAACTTAGTACATTAAGTTTTTTGCACCAAGTTTTTGTGGCATGTGCTAGCATGAGAATGCATGTAGAGTTAAAATAGTTCCTGCTTATCTCCTGGCTTGGACCATATTAAATTTCCCTTTCCCATAGATGATTTGGAGTTGACTCTATATGATCGTTGCACGTTTCAAGTTTATACGTTTTAGTGCGACCGACAAGGAGACATTTTTTTATACTTGCAGAAAGTATAAATAAAAGATCAAGTGTGTAAGGTGTAAAAGTGGTGTGTTGAGTGCTCAATGTAAATTCCAAAAGTATTGTGCTAAAGGAAAAGGAATGAGTGTGAATTTGTAGATAAGTGTTATATGTATGTTGAAGGTAGTGAGCCAAAAGAAGAAGAGTATAAGTAAAGTGCTAAAGGAAATGAGCAATCAAAAGTGTGTAAGTGTATGCCAAGGGTAGTGAGCCTAAGGTAGAAGTGTATGTGTGAGTGTTGGAGGTAGTGAACCAAAGGCAGAAGTGAAAATGTTGAAGGCAATGAGTCAGAGGCAATAGAGGTGTTGCAGAGGCAGTTGTTTGTTTGATTCATCAAGAGTTGTATCATGAGGTTGTAACCTCATTCTATAAGTGTTATATTGAGCAATGATTTTTAGGCTTCCTTAGGTTAAAGACCATAACACTTGTTGTAATCGTTGTTTCATTTTGCAAGGCCAAATTTGGATAGTAGCTCCAAGCAACTTTCTCACCATGGTTTTTCCCTTGTTGGGTTTTGCACATAAATTTGGTGTTACAATTTTTTGTTTTTCTTTGAATGCTTTATCTGGTTAAGACATTTATAAGTTTTTATTGATAAGTTTGAATTAAATTAGTTTAAGGGATATACTGATTCACTCCCCTCTCAATTTATTTGTGTGTTCTAAAAAATTTAGATAATAATTCAATAGATAATTTTTTTAATAGCTTGAAAACAAATATTCACCATGTATTAGACTCTATGCCAAGAGCTTTAGACATCAATTATATTAACTCTCTTACCAACTCAAGTGTAGCATCACTATAATCTACAATAGTCTTATATCTTTATTTGTGTATGTTTTTTTCATGATCTTCAATGAAAGTGTCATTATCCTAGTCATGCAATGCTCAAAATACATGCTTCCATATTGCTTTTGTATTATGGAGGACTTCATAGCATCTCCTCATATTTCATAGATAGTGAGATTTGGTTAACACATTTATTGACCATGCTATTTTGGATCTTAGTAGAAGACTACATGTGTTTTCATCTTATTTGGGAGGGTATATATTATATATGGTGCTACTTTTATTAATAATTGGTGTTTCCAAGTAATATGAAAGGGATCAAAGCATTGAGATGCTCCAACCTCTCATATATTATGAACTATATTGATCTAATGAATGGATTTTATGCTTAATGGAGGGAAATAATGTAACTATATATTCAAGTGGTATTGCACTACTTACCTTGCACCTTGTTGATATTTAGATTTTGTATTAAATTCATATCAATGAGTGGATGAGATACCCTACAATTAAAAATTCCTAAATAGACCACTTGACACACACATGCATCCTTATTTAGGCTAGTGAGATACTTGGGAACTAAGTTTATAGAGATAGGAGATGGATATTCTAACTTATAATTTTAATTGAAATATTTTTGGCAGAGTAATTTAAACTTTCCCTTCACATTATCAAACCATGACGAATAAATTCACATCATTCAATTAAATTGTTCAATATCACAATTGAATACAATAAATCAAGTGGATTGTGAAAATTGGGCTATATGGACCTAAAAGGAGAAGTAATATAAGGAGTATAGCTCTCTTATATCCTTTCACAACTTATCCTCATTCTTTTATCAAACTATATGTTATAATATTTACTTTAGTGTACTTCATCAAAATATTTTCTAAGCTTCCTAGACTTGGGAAAAAAATGTGACATCAAAATTTATATTTGATCATATACACATTAAATTTTTGCACTCATTTTAGCATCCATTATCATAATAATGTTTAGGTATAATTTAAATACAAATCACTCATAGACATCAGTGTTATGATACTAAGAATTTAAATACTAATTTCCAATTTAAATTTTAAATTTCCTTCATTTAAAACTCTAAAACCCTACATTAGTAATTTTTCTTATATATAACAGATAGTTGACTTAAAACATTCTATTTGGGAATTCAAAAAATAGATAATCTCTCGTTCTCATTTTTTCTTGCACTCTTCCAAGATTTATTCTAAAGTATTGGTACTAAGATTTAAAATTTCATCCATATCCCAACATTCCTTCATGGTTGTAATATACAAATCCACCATTATTAAATTCTTTTTTATATCCATTTCTTCTCCCCATCTTAAGATATATAACTAATTTTGCAACCTTTCCTACACTCACAAGGATTTTCTCTTCAAAATCTCCTTGAAAAATCATCCATTATTTTAAATATCTCCTCCTCCAAAATCCATCATTACAATAGACTCAAAAGTATCTCTTTATTTAGTATATTAGAGATTTTAATCGCCCTATCTATACCTTTTTTAGCACTATATATCCTCTTTGGGTTTATTTTGTAGCTACAAAACCTTTCACACAAAATTAAAACACCACACTTAGGTTCACACACCAAAATAGGTCTTTATGTGCTACTATGGAGGCTTAACTAAACTATATGTCAAATAGAGGGCTGATTGAGATAATTACTTAATAAAAATTATTATTTTTCTTCTCCTTCATCAATATTAGATAACTAGACAATAGCACTAGATACCTAAACACCATGCTAAATGACTAGACATTAGTAATTCAATTTTGTGTCCCAATGTACATCAAAATATATTGAATTTTTCCAGGTACCTTCTTGTATCTTCCTTATTCCTTCTCTTACATATAGTCAAGATTCACCAATTTTAGAAATATGAATTATTTTCTTACCCTATACATTTCCAAGTTGCTTGATGAGTTATTAGTTCTAGTATTAGTTTCTATTTATCATGACATCTAATTTTATTTAGTTTACTATGCATTTTTAGAATGCAACTAAATTGTTATATAAATTTAACACATTGAAATAGGGTGACCCACAATAGTGGGTTACAATTTTTTTGACGAACAAAAGTTACAAGCCACCCAAAAAAACATTATAAACACCTTCGAATGAAGTAGTCCCTTCAAATGGGGCAGGGGGCCTAGCTCGATTGGTGAAAGCATCCTATTGTAGGCAAGAGGTCACAAGGTCTAGTCTTGCCCCAAATCTGTGGTACTAGAGGGCATGTCACGCCAGTGCCACCAATCATGTGAATTTTTTTTACTAGGTGCACTGTAGTTTATAGGGGGACAGATACCCGACTAATTCCTGCAATCTAAAAAAGAAAAAAATAAAAAAATTAGTCCCTTCAAATGAAGTGGATTTGTATGAACATACAAGCCTTCGGTCAAACCCACCCTTTCAAACGAACCCCTTTACCTTTGTTCGAAGCTGATTTGTAAAATATTTTCAAACAAACTATTTACTTACCTTTCTTTATGCTATATGGTGTGGCCTTCATTCAAAGACCTCTTTGAATAAAGGGGGCTTCAAATGAAGGGGTCTCCTTTGTTCGAAGCCCCCTTCATTTGAAGGAGTCTTTGAATCAAGGCCCCTTTCTTCACCTTGCCCCCTCCATAGGAAAATTTGTACACTTTTTTAACTTTTGAAACCCAATTTGAAGGTTGAAATGAAATCAATTTGACAAACCAAATTGCAGGATTGTAGTCCTTAAAATGAGCTTTCCAACAACTATTATTTTAATATATTTTGGTTTTATTATGATTTCTTTTTTTAGTTTTATTGAACATTGGTCTTTCATCTAACATCAAGTTCTCTACTCTACACATGTGGAAAATAAGTAAATTAGTGATTTTTTATTTGAAAAATATATATGCACTAGGTATTGATGTCCTTGTTCCAACAAAACAAAATTGAATTTCAATACATACAAAACTTTATGCGAGACATAGTGCACCTATGTCTAAATTGTAATTGGTTTTAGTTTAAAACTTAATTAAAAGAAAAATATTCAACAAAATGTTATGAAACAAAATGCAAGCACTAGATATTGGTGTTACCAACCTAAATTCAAAGGAATGAAAAATTTATCCTTTGTAAAAAAGGGTTATGCAAAACATAGTACAAATCACTTTTTAAAAATGTTGTTTACTATTAAAAACTAGTTATTAAAGGAGACAAAAAAAAATAAAAAATTAACTTTAAAAAAAATAAATTTAAAATCTATAAACAAAATCTGACAAATCACTAGTTTGCATCATCTTCAAATTCCTAATAGTTTAGCTACTATAGGTGTTAGAAAGTGAATATTTTGTTCAAAATGTTGATTTCAATGTCAAGTTTGGCCAAAAAGTGTAACCCATTATTGTGGGACGACCCAAGAAGATGTACCTAGTATAGTGTATACTTTACATTTACACATATAATTAAAATAGGTATACTTTACATTTACACATATATCATTTTATGTGCCAGTTATTTATTTTCATATTGACTATTTGTTTGTAACTTTGATATGCTTAATTCATATTAGTTCACATAAATGTCAAAGTAGGGTAAGAATGCATACCTTGTACATTTCCCCTCATTTTTGGACTCATTTGACCCATTCTTCTAAAATAAAGCAGAGGTGTTAAATACACTTGTAACAACCTCCCTTTGATTGCTACTATTTTTTTTCTTAAATAAATTCAAAACAAATACCAAACTTAACATGTATTTTAGGTCTAACTTTAAAAATTCTCCATTCACCATGGTGGCATCAATTCAACATTTCCACTTATATTCTTACACAAAGGTGTGGTAATCTCCCAAGGTTAATGCCATTCCTAGACCTATACCTAAGCCTCAAGGGTTCATTCTTTATGACCTTTCCATACGTATCCCGTCAAAAAATTAGAGGATTTTTAGTTCACCCACCAATGTTAGAGGACTCTCCTCTTGTATGAGATCTCTGATCTCAGCTTTATACAGTGACTATTTATTAAACTTATTCCAATCATAATAGAATGATAACAGTTTACCATCAAATTTTGGCTATATACCAAACATTACCAATCCATAGTGTATAAACATACACAAATACATAGGGGTCATATCATTTGATCATCCCAAGATCACATACACAGTGATTGTCTCAAGCATACATCCATATATACAAGGTGACTAGCTCATACACATCACAAGTATGATAGTGATTGATTCATATGTACATAACAAGTATATCAATGATTGAATCATACACATATTTGAAATATAATGGTGATGAGGTCATATGCACATCACACATGTACAACAATGACTAGCTCAAGAATACAATCCCTATATCTAG
The DNA here is from genome assembly GCA_007258455.2 of Sequoia sempervirens. Lineage (NCBI taxonomy): Eukaryota > Viridiplantae > Streptophyta > Pinopsida > Cupressales > Cupressaceae > Sequoia > Sequoia sempervirens. The sequence goes on along the minus strand of VDFB02281492.1, from coordinate 100,723,386 downwards.
TGTGGAAATCCATATAATAAATCGTTTGTACACATAAAGAACAATTGGTAAAGTAGAAATGGATGCAACCTTTTTCATGCATCATCCCACTACCTAATTCACAATTACATAAGCACACTATGACAACAATAAAACATCCCATACTACCTGATATTCTCATCAGTAAGGGCACTAGTATAACAATGTGCACAAAACTTAGGCCATTTACACAAGTACTTAGGGAGAGACTAACATGTACACAACGAGTAGCTAGCACCTGCCCTTTTAGTGCATCTGAGATAGACAAGGAATATTAGTCAATTATGCACTGCACCATGTGTCTTGTCCTTTTCATTGGTATTATGCACCAACTGTGATGATAACAAGCATCACATACTATTTGTGATCATCACCGAGTAAAGAGTAAGTAAAAAAGACACATCACAAATAACACACACATTCCTTGAATACACCAATACCTATCCACCCCATCCAAGTGGATTTTATGGTTTGTTGGTGAGAGAGTAGATAATTGGGCCAGCCTATAGTACATAGGGTTAAAATCCTAATGACCATTCACCCAAGGTAAATTACCTAGATTTGATAGTCTAAGATACCATTTCCCACATTAGGATAAGCTAAAACTATAATATGAGGTTGGTCCAACTATTACCTACCTATTACTCATTAGAAACTCTTTTCCCTACAATCCATTAGAAGACGAAGAAAAAAAGGTGGTCCATCTCCTACATGATGCTAGACTTAAGGACCACATATTATTGATAGAAAACCATCTAACCCTCTAGTGTACACTGGACATCTATCACTAGCATGTTGTTGGGCCCAAGGCCCACATTCTCTTGGAATAATCTATCCAACCCTCTATATTAATACAAGGTATGCATTGACAACATCACATTGGCCCCAAGGTCCACATGCTCCTAGTGGAATCCATCCCTCTATCCAAGTGGTACAACTATTGTAGTCTATCGACATAGTATGCTCCTTGAGTCTTGTCAATCTCGAGCATGGAAAAGCTTACCTCTGAGTAGGTTAGAAGATTTTTCCCTCAACGATCATCTCATATGGATAGTAATAGCTTATTTATTAGAGGTTTATAACCTCTACCTATGCCCTCATAGGCTCCTACTCAATCCATTTCCGTAAAAGTTAGCACATGTACCCATCTTAGCACTACAACTAGAAAAGAGATTCCTAATTAGGAATAAGCAGATCCCAATAGAATACTTTAAGAGCCTATACATAGTCATATAAGTCTAAGGTTAATTCTAACAGCATATAAAATAAATCAGCTAGAACCAATACAAGATGAGATCAACTCAACCTATACCCACTACCAAGTAGTCAAATTCATACCTTCATTTATTTTACTATTTAGAAAATAATATGTATTAAATACAATTTATCATGTTTTATTTACTCTTTCATAACCATCTAATACCCATTTTGACCTCATTTGAAGCCTACTAGAAAGAGAAGGTTTAACCAATTAGGAACAACTCCAAAATATGAGATTTATCCCCCTTAGAACCTCCCCCTATGGACTTGAGGTTACAGGGGAATATTTTGCACAAGGACTGCCTATGTACCCACTTAAAAATGAATCAAAGTCACACACAATTCTCTTGAAAAGGTATCTCAAAGGACCTACACACAAGTTCCCATCATAAATATTTTATTAATTACTATCTCATGCTCCACTAGGGTTCCTTTAATGATCCGAAAGAATTAATAGTATTTAATGACAAGCCAAGAATTCAAACATAATTCCCAATTTAGCAAGCCTAAACTATAACACTTCCATCTAAGGACATCAAGATCTCAAATTAGACCTTATTTCCTTTAATCTCTTACAATCACCTATCCAATGTAGCATTCAACATTTGGTACCTTGATTATAGTTTATATTATAGGGTTTTATTTAGGATTAGAATGTGATAACCTATAATGTGATTTGGTAATATTAGATATCACATGTGTATTGGTTCATGATATCTCGAACCTATATATTATACAAATAATAAACCCCTTAAACATTCATATACAAGGATAAACAAATAGAATAAATATCTCAATTAGAATAAATTTAATAGTAATAAGGGTAGCAATAATCAAGATCTATTCACAATATAGAATTAATATGATCAAGCATCACAATCCCATTAGTTATGGTGGACATCATTCTTAATTAGAAACATGTCATGCCTCCATAAGGCCATAAGAACATTATCTAAACTTTGAAATACATAAGAAGAGTCAATGCACAAGTCAAATATAGGTGGTTGACAATACTAAACCTATTGGATCAACATACGAAGATATACATCTCGTAATAATATATTCTTAATCTCTTAATATCCTTCACCACCTAGTGAAATCTAATACTTGTTAAATTAGTCCAATTATCAAAATATGAAATATTCACTTCGGCCACTTATAACAAAATATGAGCTTATTGGTATGCAATGAGACACCAAAATATGTTATCTATTATGATTATATATAGGTTATCTCTTAACTCAATCTCAACAACACCATTAGATTAAGAGGAAATTATCTCTCAGATATTGCAAAAATAATACTACCATTAATATAACTTATAATATCCCTTGTTCAAAGTCACATGATAGGTCCAATATAAAGGTTCATATTTAAGAGGTCAACAAATATTTTATAGTCATATAAATACCCTACCTGTAGGTCTAAAGTGGATTACCAAAAATATCCTTTTGCATCATTAAAATTTGTTTAATATAGTGTGGTTCAAGTGTCATTACATAAAGTCATTATCACTTATATTATTATGAAACCATAAATTAAAGCATCTATTATGTCTCTAATTTACTATAAGAGTCATTAAAGATAGTATTCATAGTTGAAATAATAACCAAGGAACCTTCATGATTATATTTCCAAAATCAACTCACTCTACAACAATATTTTAAATAAAATCACCATCATATTATTGGAATAAGATTATCCAACACTTCAAGAAATAAAAGCTACAAACAATACATAATGTAAAGGGAAAAGGAATACACAAGGTAGGTGAATTATCTAAATAATATATTGAAGGAAAATAAAGGTATGCATAGGACACACAAACTATTTGATAAAACCTCAAAGAAATGTAAATGCAAGAATTGAAGCATGAATCAACCTATGCCAATTATTTCTTGATGATGGAGTGTATATATCTGAATTAAACACTACTAGGAGGTGAAAAGAGGGTGTATTCTACTTTAGGAATAATGTGGAATATATTTCTTTTACAAATATTGGCATCTTTCCTTGCCTCCTTTCCCATAGATTTGCTCAGCTCTAACTCAACTCAAAGGAAAAGAAGCATGCATAGCCTCCTTTTTTTCCTTTCACCACCTCCCTCTATTCTTTATGGTGAATTTCCTCTCTTCCTAAGTGTTGATGGGTGTTCATAACCTATTCAAAATATCTCATTTGACATAGATAGGGAGAGTGCTAACAAAGATTATGGAATGTAGGTTTACATCTGCCAATTATGATTTTCTTACAAGTTTCTCAAACTTCTTTAACAAATTCCTTCAGTGCATATCCTCCCCTCCATGTATTTCATGAGATCTTATTTATTTTTCTCCCTTATTGTCCAACCTTCAAAACAAATGTTGTTAGCATACTAGAATTTTGTCCCTCTATAGCTGTAACCTTCATGAAGACATCAATGTTGGGTTTTGTGTGAACCCTTACAACTATGCTCAACTATTGCTCTCCTCTATCCCCTAATTTGCAAGTCTAGACTCCAAATCCTTTCTACACCACTCTCTGCAAATGTTTCATATTGAAAAAAAAATCCTTTTTATGGAATTATTCTTTATTTTACACATTAATGGGCTCCCATAAACTATTCACATGCTCTATTTGTTGCACAAGCATGGAGGATACTAACAATAGTTGTGAAATTTAGTTATTTCCTATGCATGCCATCTCCTTCTGCTCATATCCCTTTGTTCTCTCCTCTATGTAAGTGTCTCTTCACCTTTCTCCCCAAACACCTCTCTACGCTCCCCTCACGATTCTCTTTAACTTCCTTTTCCCATATCATTTTTGTATTCTTTTTTCGTTCCAACCAAACTCAAATGAGTAGTTATGGGGGTTGTGAGAGTTTAATAGTAGTATTATTCCTTTATCTTCCTCACTAACTATAGAAATCAAGTCATGCAAGTGCAAAGATGCCATACTATATTAATGGTTTGCACTATTTTTTTCTGCCTATAGATAGACAACATGTTTCTTTATTGGTGGGTCACAAGTCAATTATCCTCTATGCACCATTTTTCCCATAACCTACAGTTGGGTCTCCCTTTTCTTTGCTCCTTGCAAAAAATTAATGTGGAGTTGGGGATGCCATACTCCCATAATGGAAATTTTTTTCCCATTCCCTATGCCATCCTTGGTTAGTGCAAATGGCAGGAGTTGTCTAATCTATCTTGTCCCTACATACTCATCCATACTTGCACCATAATCAATGCAGGTTGTCTCCTCGACTATCCTTCTTAATTTTTGGTCTTTGACCACTGGGATATGACAATACTTCCTAATCTAATTTTTGACACCTGAGACATGTGAAAAAATTAAATGAAACATATAATTATAATGAAAAAATAAAGAAATTAATACCACAACACAATGGTTTATGTGGGGAATTTGGGAACAACCCACACTAGAATGCAACGTAGTGTATTATTTAGTAGTCAATGGTTACAATAGAATTCTAGATTCTAGGCCTATATCAAAGTATCATGAACAAGATATAGAACACTTTTAGAAGTACCTACAAAAATCATTATGAAAATTCCATCTAAAGAGCCTAATAAATATGAGAAGTAATGTGTAAAACCTTAAATTGGTAATTAGAAAAACATGAGATAAAACTACCCAAATTTTGGAATCCAAAACTCTAAACCCATAATTAAAAAATTCAACACAAAGACCCCAAGATGTGTTCATAGGCTAAAAATGGCATATTCCTTCCATTTTCCATATGCTCATCATAATTCAATCACCAACTTGGACACTTAATAATGGATCCACTATCTCCATTAAAAGATTCCTTATAATGTTTCATAACATGTATGATAATTTAGTCAAAAAGTGTAACTCCCTCTTATAGATTTCTTAAATGTCATAAATACTCATATGTTTAATGTCTGAGGCCTGAATTCTAGATGCCATAAATTTTGATTTAGAAATCAATCAAGCCCATTTTTAAAAAAATATATATATCTTGAAAAGGTTCATGAAAATACAATCCTCTTTCTCTATTTAGGTATTTCTTGGCATTTTCAAGGCCAAAAATGATGTCTAGGGCCCTTAATGTTACATTTTTGTTAGAGGTGCAAATTATGCTTCCTATGCTAACATTTTTTTCAAGTTCTTTGAAGCCTTCTCGCCTAGATGGATTAGTCTCTAGTGCCAAAAAATTGTACTCTATATGGTAAAATTGGTTTCTAAAGAAAAACAATGCTTAGATGTACCCATAAAGCATAATAATTGGATGTAGATGCAACACTCATTTTTTATGTTGGTTGTAATGGTGAAGACATAGATTCTAAATCTCTTGATTATAGGAATAAAAGAGTTCCAAGATAGAATCATGCATGAAATCTAGCTAAGATAGGTGTCCACATGAACACCCTTGGAGAATACCATAGATCCTCACACCATTATATACCCTTGATGCAGGGACATTGGGATTCAAATCATTTTTTTATTTCCTCCACCACCACCTTATATTGAGCCATTGAAATTCTAAATTCAATTTTTTGTTTGTTTGTTTTGGGACAATAAAAATATAATGGAGGGCTCATAAATGAACATCAACAAGGGGAATTGAAGGAGAGAAAATCTAAGCATGAATTCTAAATGCACCAATAGGTAGTTGGGTATTTATGATGGATTTTCAAATTTGTAGTAGATTTAGGCAAAATTTTGGGGTAGGAAATTTCTTAATTTTGGGGATTTTTTAGAAGAGAATAGATAAAAGGAATAAAATAGAAGAGAGTAGAGAACAAAGAAGAAGGTGAGTAACATAGAGGAAAATAGAAGATAGAAAGAAAAACATGGAATATCATGCTAGGAAAAAGGAAGAGAGAGGAGAAATAAGGGATCTCAAAATTTTCCCAATAATTATAAATGTGTAAAATGATTGCAAATGATTATATTTTCTAAGTTAATAAAATAGAATATTACTTATTTCAAAAGTTGGTACCTTTTGAGATTGTGTGTGTGGGGTTGTGAATGATGATTTTATGACTTTGTTGTCTTTAAAGAGTATTTTTAGTGTGTAAATAATTGTTTTTTTATTGGGTATCCCGTGGTTAAGGATCTGCAACATCTATTTTTTTCTAGTAGCATTTTCTTGCACATCTACAACAATATATTTTTATCCACAACAACTATTTCTAGTTAAGCTTCAAAATAGTTATTTATCTGTGCAGCTTATTTTGTGTCCCCTTAGACTCAGATTTGACTTGTGAGTATTTAGAACTCATCAAAGGTTGTGTGAGTTGCTTACAACAAAAAAAACTCCCTTATCCACTTTCTATCTCATGTTTAGTTAGGTTTTTAGGCACCTATGAGGAAGGGGTGCCATCATTTTGTTATTAGAACACAACTAAACCTCTAGGAAGGAAGATAGTGACTTGATATTAGGGTTGAAGGAAGCCCTGTAAGTTCTGACTATGGGTGTATCCATGCAGCAAGGTATATTGTAGCCAAGAGGATTGCAATAAGGAGGAAAAGGTAATAAAGGAGATTTAGGGCACCAAGATTCCACCAAGGAGAATTATGGTAGAGGTTGCAACTATAGAAGTAGCAGGAAGGATATATGAGGTACTGGAGTCTCTAAGGGGAGTTAAAATAAGAATAGATGCAATAGAAGGTAGAATGAGAAGAGGTGGGGTACATGAAAATAATGATAGTGAAGATGATGAAAAATGAGAAAAAATGATAGGACATGAAGGTACAAATGTAGATAGAGATATGGATGCAGGAGATATAAATATTATAAGAGCTATTTCTAGCATTGGGAAAGGAACAAGGAGGATTTACCAAGCTTATCAGGAAGTTTAAAACTAGATGAATTAGTTTACTAGATAAAATATATGGAGGAATACTTTAAGTATGATAAAGTGGAGGACCCTAAAGAGTGAAGGTTTCTCAAACAAGATTGAAAGGGAATGCAAAACTTTGGTGGAAAGAGATGCACACTGAGAGAAGAAGAAATGGTAGAGATAAGATCAATCGATGTTAAAATGGTAAGAAATATGAAGGTTAAATTTCTACCTGGTGATTATCAACTTGAACTTCTAAATAAAATGTAGAATTTAAGACAGAGTTAAGTGTGAAGGCCTATACAAAGGAGATTTAGAAAATCTCCATAAGATCTGGCCATAATGAGTTAGACCATGAAAAGGTAGCTAGATATGTTAATGGACTGAGGATGAATATTCAAGATAAGATAAGTATGGTAAGGCTACTAAGTATGGAAGAAGCATATCAAGATGCTCTAAAGGAATACAATAATCTATCAAGAAAGAAAGGGATAATCAAAGGAAGATGTGGATTTAGCAAAGGAAAAAGACAATAAAAAATAATATAACCATGGTAAGGAGGCCAACCCTTCAAAAAGTAAAAAGGATAAAGATGAAACAAGACCTTGAGACCATACCCTATGAGAGGAAGAGGCCAAGGTAGAGGCTTCCAAGGCACATGTTTCACTTGTGAACAGTTAAGCCATAGATTTTATGAATTCCCACAATGCAAACTAAAAGGATCAAGGAGAACAAGCGTTGCAAGTGCACACATAGCTAAAGGGGATATTAAGTCATTAGGGTTTGTTATCCAACTAGATGAACCTAAAAGAGGAGAAGCACTCATGATGAAGTTTAAACACTATTGAAGCTAACCAAAAGAGAAGATGAACTTGTCCAAAGACAATTTTTTATTTATAACAATATGTAATTTAGGTGGAAAATGTTGTAAGGTCATAATAAACAGCGATAAAATTTATAATTTGGTTTAAGTTGAAATGGTGGATAGGTTGGGGTTAAAAACAACAACTCACCCTACCCTTACAAGGTGTCATGATTACAAAAGGGCACCAAGTTTTGGTTGATCAACAATGCCTAGTGAATATATGAATAGTCACTTATGAAAATGAGGTGTGGTTTGATATCATGCCTATGAATGTATTGTTGGGATATGGTGTTGTACACCATTGCATAAATTAATTTATCATACTATTGTAATTAAATAATTATATAGTTGTGATGCTCCTTGGTGGTGTGGATAATCACACTAGGTAATTATTTGGGGTCCACTTGATGTTGTATTGTAACATTGTATTATTATTATTTGTGTGGGTGACATGTGATAATAATTTAATATTGGGGAAAATATTAAATAATGTGATGTCTTAGTACCCAATATTAAATAAGGGGTTAGTGGTTTTGTATTCACATGGTTTTGTGGTACATGGTTTCACCTTACCACTAGTTGTATTATGTGTGAGCTTGTGTCTATAAAAGGAAACACATGTGTAGTGGTTTAGGTTGGTCGAGTGGTTTGGATGTCATTATTGAGTCTTCTTGAGAGTACATTTGTGAAGCATGGCATGGGATGTGTGGATTCATGCTTGGACACATGGGAATGCATTGGAGGGCTTGATGCTTCAGAAGTGTTCATTGTAACTCTTGTATTTGCTTCATGGCTGATTAATATGATGGAGTATGGGTTCTTTTGGAGGCTGGGTTTTTCCCTCTTGAGGGTATATCTTGTGTCATCTTTGATGGGTATGTTGTCTATTCTCTTGCATGTGTATTCTGAGCACTTATTTGCATTGTTATCTCTTTTGGGTCATGTGGAAATTGTTATACAATGGCTACAATTTTCCTTACATGTATGCCACTTACTCTTAGGGAGACCGTAGTAGTTTGATAGGAACACAGTCCATGATGGAAGATCAAACATTTACACTTTGGAGAAAAATGGAATAAAACGTACTCTTACAACATTAATAACTAAGGAAGAAGAGATGGAAAGTGGTACAAGAATAATATTGTTGGTAGCAAAACAATTTTTTAAGAAGATTAAGGGGGAAAAAACTATGTTTTCTAGTGGTTCCCAAGGATTTATAAGTAGATGCAATAGCTAACAACAGTGGAATTCCTTTAGAAGTAAAGGGGCTAGTGGAAGAATTTGCTGAAATTGTGTCCAAGGAATTAGTAGGACTACAACCTATGAGAAGCATTATCCATCAGATTGATTTGATTCTAGGGGAAAGTTTACCCAACAAGACTGCTTATGGATTGCCACTTGTAGAAAATGAAGAGGTGAGAAAGAAGGCGCACCAACTATTGGAAAAATGACTGATTAGAGAAAGCCTTAGCCCATATGCAATACAAGTTATGTTAGCTCCAAAAAAGGATGGTGAATAGAGGATGTGCATAGACTCAAGAGCCATAAAAAAATAACAATTAGTTATCATTTTCCTTTACTAAGAAGGGATGATCTCATGAATTGTTTTGGGAAAGGCTAAGTATTTTACAAAATAGTGATTTAAAGAGTGGGTATCACCAAATTAGGATAAGAGAGGGAAATGAGTGGAAGACTAATTTTAAGAACAAAGAGGAGTTATATGAGTGGTTGGTAATGCCCTTCGGATTAGCAAATGCACCCAACAAATTTATGCAATTGATGAATAAAGCGTTGAAATAATTTTTAGGAAAGTTTGTGATTATTTATCTTAAGTAATGATATTTTAATTTTCAGTAACAACAAGAAGGAACATTTATTGCATATTAGATAATCCTTACTAAGGCTCAATGAGGAAATTTTATTGGTCAATTTTTTTTTTTAGTTTTATGAAGGATAAATTGGTTTATTTGGAATATGTTATCTCATAAGGGCTACAAATGGATACAAAAAATGTGTGTGCTATAATTGAATAGCCAACACCTAGGAGTGTGCATGAGGTTCAAATTTTGCATGGTTTAGCTAGTTCCTATTTTAGATTTATTCAAAATTTTAGTGGGATATGTGCACCCATAACCAAAACCATAAGGGGAGACAAAAGGGAGTTTAAGTGGACAATATCAATAGATAAAAGTTCTAATATTTTGAAGAAGGTCGTGCCCAATTTTTCAAAAGTGTTTCAAGTGGATTGTGATGCAAGTGGGACAACTATAGGAGCAGTTCTTATCCAAGATGATACACCTATTGTATATTTTAGTGAAAATAATAACGATGTTAAGAAGATATTATTTTTTTATGATCAAGAATTTGGAATAGTGCAAGCTTTAAAGAAGTGGTGTCATTATGCCAAAGGAGGGAGTCAAAATATAGGCCTATGCTAGTCATTACCCATACTAGAGAAATAGTGGGATGATATAAGTATGGATTTTATGCTTAGAATTCCAAGAACACAATGAGGTAAGGATTCCATTTTATCGTTATTGATAGAATTTTGAAAATGGCTCACTTTATAGCATGCAAGAAGATAAATGATGCAACACATGTAGTAATTTATTCTTCATGAAGGTTGTTAGATTATATGGCTTACCAAAAAGTATAGTTTGAGATCATGACACTAAGTTTGTAGGAATTTTTTTGGAGGAAACTTTGGAAGAAATTAGATGTTGGTTTAAAGTTTAGCTTTGCATATCAGATTATCAAATGGATGGATAGATTGAAGTTGTTAATAATAGCTTAGGAAATTTTCTAAGATGTTTAGTTGGTGACAATCGTAAGTAATGGGATTTGGTATTGCCTCAAGATAAATTTGCATATAATGAATTAGTTAATAAAAGTGTAGGTAAGACTTTGTTTCAAATTGTTTACGGATACAACCCTAGGGGAATTTCATAATTAAGGGAGCTTGCAAATACTAAGGGATATAAGAGAAGTGATGATGGAGAGGAATTTTTAAACATATGCAAGATTTGCACCAAGTAAGAGAAAAAATCAATTGCACCCTAATTCATTTTAAAGAGGGGTTATATCCATCTCTTGTTTAACTATTATATTATCACCTAAAGAGTATTGCACCATTAGAACATCATCTAGCATCAACATCTAAAATATTGATAATAAATTAGACATATTGTATGAATGTTTGACATCTTTGATCATATTCATTCCATTAAATTAAATGCTAAAACACCATCATTCATAACCAACATACCATGCACATAAACCCACTAACCTTGCATATTCAATCTATAATTGACACTGAAATATTATCACCTATAACCAACAAACCAAATAGTCTCATTAATAGTAAATAATTATAACTAATCAAAAATAAAATTTTAGTTATAATAATTAATAAACACAAAATTTAAGTAATAATTATTAAAAAAAGTTATCTTATTTTTGTTAAGAAAGATTACATTATAAATTTGGTGAAGTGGGTAAATAAATTTAATTATTAAATTGATAGAAATATTTAAAAAATATAAAATTATTATAATTTAAGAGTAGTTTGTAGATTAATCATCATATACCTAATTTTTATTTAAGAAATATAATATGTTAGGGAAAATAGAAATTTTGTTGAATTCCAACAAATCAAACTTGTATAAAATATCTTAAGAAATTAATTAACAATTTTGAATAAATTTATAATAAATAATTAACAAGGGACGCATGGCATCAAGTTCCTTCCAATGAATTCTAGCGAGGAAGTGATACGACATTAAAACAAAATTTGGTGTGCTTTACAGATGGTGTTTCCACACAATAATTATGTCCTTGCATCTGTAACTTGGAAAATACATTAATAGACTCCTCCCAGGAAGGAAAGATAAATTGAGGCACAATTTTCTCTTGGTTTTACCAACTTAAAAGCCATGCAAAGATCATGAAGAGAGGTTGCATTAAGAATTAACTTCTGCAATAGCCTGTGTTGTGTATGCATGGTAGTCAATGCAAAGAATTAAAAACTACACTTTATGGTAAAAGGAAATTTTCAGTTCTGTTTATGCAACTTATTAAATGAGCGTTCTTATTTTGGATTAGTGTAACACTTATCTATTTACTATCTATTTATGCATATAAATGATATTTATATCCAAAAATAAAACAACTCTTGAAATAAAAGTCAAAGTAAAATATTTGTTTACGTATTGTTTCTATAATTTATTGCATTACTATTGAAAAATAAAATAGCTCTCTAATAAAAATATAATAAGCAATGTTAAAAAACAAAAAAAAATTGAAGTGAAAATTAAAATTGTTAACTTCTATATATTTTTTAACTAGTCTTTTACCTATTTATTATATGCTAATACTTGTAAGTGGTAGTTTAGATAAATAGGAAAAATTGATATCATATGAATATTGTAAAAGAAAATACTTTCAACTTAAATTAATTCATAATAAATTTAAATGATGAAGTAATATATGATAATATGTAACCAATTTAATATAGAAATTTCAAAATAAATCTCTCATATCTTTTAAATAGATGTATTTAAGAAATATACATTATTTTATAATTTTAGTTTAAAATAAATAAATTATATTTTATTTTTACTTATACTATTATAACATAAAATTCTATTTTGTACTATCATTTTAAAATATTTCTTTATATAGAAAAAATATTTTTAGCACTAATCAAAATATAAAAATGTAAAAAATAAATAAAAATCAAATCTAAAAATGTAAGAAAATAAACTTTAAAATATTGAATATTTTCAAAAAGATTTTAACAAATTTGTGTACAACAATATAATATAATATATAGTATAATAAATAATATATATAATATAATAGAAATATATAAACAATATAATATATTATGGAATAAAGGTTTACCAAAAGAAAAAAAATTATAGTTTCAATTGAATTGTGCAAATTCAGTGTGAATGCTTAATCAATCACTGTAACACGTAGCATCCTCTACTTGTTAATATTTTTTGACAACTATTTTGCAAATAGTACAAGACTTATCCTTTAAAACAACTCCTACACGTAGTTGGGCTACATGCTGGTTTTATTTACATGTTTTTGACACTTGTAAATTTGCATGGTTTTATTTGCAGATTGTTGGGTTCATCAAAGAAAATGTATTTAGTTTTTTTCTTTCCATCCTTGAAGGTTGCATCTAGTCTTTTCTCTTAGGTTTGATGTATTGTTTGTTTGAAGATTTATTTTCTGATTTAAATGCTTATAATATCAAATTTATCACTTTGAACTTGGAGAGTAGTATTGTTTTAAGTATAAGCTTAGTTATGTTAGGGATTTTTAGTTTCAAATATTTTGAACTGGAAGGAATTCATAACTTTCAACATTTTGTATCAAAGTTTTATTAATAAATATAATGTATTGTTGCAGCATTTTATTATTTTTTTGTATAATTTTCTAGCTAATATCTAATGTTTAATCATTAGAATGAGTTTCTATTACTGTTTTTCTCCTTCAAAACCAACAAGGCCAATGCAAGCGAATGCATAATGAATGATTGAAAGGTATAAACTTGCTCTAGAAAGAAAATTAGCAAAACAATCAAGGCTACACACAAGAAATAGATCTTCTCAATACCTCTCTCCTTCTCAATACTATTGAGCCATTGTATCAATGGAGTTGGTCTCTCTCCTTCTCAGAACTACTCTGCAAGCCTATTTTAAACAACATTTGGATCAATTTTCATTTTCATTTGGCTGGTATTCTAAGGGAAACAATCTATGTTATTTCTTATTCTAGTTATAAGAACAAAATGGGACTATATCTAGAGGTTAATATAGGAAGACAATTAGATATTTTCACAATAAGAGCAGAAGAAAATGGTGTGACTTTGAGTGTAGCTTTCAATGTGTTTCATCAGCCTAACCATCCATGTCATATTGTGGATAATGATCATTTAATCTAGTAATAGTAACAACCCCAAGCTTACTTCCACTCCAACATTTGTCTTTGCAATTTGAACCACCTCATTGTCCTTAAGCCTTTGAAGAAGAAATTAGACTTTTTAAAATCTATTTCAATATAATGAGCATAGGAGCATGTTGCATCTAGATCCTTAGGCTTTGAAAGAAAAATGTACCTCCTTAGATGGATACAAAGACTACCTATGCATTTAACTAGGATTATCTTCTTGCACATCCTTACTCATTTAGATAGCCATTCTATAAAATCCACTAGTGTATTCTTAAGCACTTTTTCCTTGTTACTTGTAATGTTTCCAACAAAAATACCTCTCTTCTTAATGAAAAATAAGATTGAATTGTTTTGATTAGCTTTTGAAATTCATCCCAAGAACAAAAAGGGTGTTGAATTTCTTAAAGTCAAACAATGAGAATAGATTTCAAATCAATTATGAGTATGTTTTCTAAATCTTAATTGAGCAAACAAAATTTGTCGGTACTTGCTAGTAAAAAAAAGAGAAATTAAGAAATACCACAGTTTGTGTGTTTGGGTGAGGAGGTAGTAAACCATTAATTCACCAATTGAAAAAATTAAAAAAATAGAGCAATTAAGGAAAGACACTAGTTTGTGTGCTCTAGGAAAGGTGGCAGTAAACACTTATTAACCAATTCAAATAAACAATTTTTTTGACAATTAAGGTAAGACCCTGATTTCTTTGCTTGGGATCGATGCACTATGGGAGGAGATATTAAATTGAAATAAACCCACATAATCAATGCCTTCAATTAATAGATAACATAATTATTTTATAATGAAATAAATCACATCAAAAAATGAATCAGATGAGTATAGATTCCCAATTAAAAAAACTCATTGAAACCATGGCAAGTGACTTACCTTAGGATTCTACACAAATTTTTCCATGCTATCAACCATGCTAATAAGGAAAAATGGGTAGAATTTGTAGAGAAAATATTACGAAACCCTACCAAAGTAGAGATTTTATAAAAATACGATGAACCAAAACCAATATCCCTATAGTTTTTGCTTCAATCTATTCACAAAAATGAAAACTAGATCCAAAAACATCAGGGTTTAAGGTCTTTCATGCTCAATAATCCACCACCCATTATAACAAATCCCACTTTTTTCAAATCAACATATCTATTAGGGCCTCAAACACAACAAATAGTTCCCAAAAACATGTACACTCTTCAAAACTACCCCCTGCTCTTCAGAGCAACCATTGATTAGTAACTGTTGATGCCTAAAATTACTAGGCAAACAGCCTTATGGGAAACTCGGTTAATTGGGGGACCAATTGTGATAAACTAACCTTCTGGTTTTAAAGAAGTCGACTCTTCCATGTATTGGGGGGTGAAAAGGGAAAAGGAAGCAGATATATTAAAATAAGATCTAATCTAAGGTGATGTGCCAAGATTTAAGTAAATAGACACTAGAAATCTTCCTTCCGAATGAGATTTGAGGGCCCATTTAGCAATTTGCATGCCCAAAAATAACATAAAGGATAGATAAAATTCTTAAGAAATTAATCAAATAGCATAATATGACTTCCATATGCATTCATTGAACAAGAAGTGTACAAAAATGATATGAACAGTGAAATTATATTTAAATTATGAAAGCTTTGATGATAAACAACTCATTACAACAATACTAGCACAATATAATGTTTTATCAATTAACCATGAAAAAAAAAAGGCCAAATAGATTGGCACAATTTGTTAGTCTTAATACAATAATCTTAAGAAATAGTACAAAGGACGAGAGTCTTTCTATCTTTTTTCTGTGTATTTTCGAACCCTTTTTTAGAGAGTCAAAGTAGTATATATAGATCCTTCCACCACTTGAAAGCCAGCTAACATAAAATATTCCCCAAGCACGGGTCGTGCCGCTTGTTGCAATGATTTTCCAAAATTGACACAACAAAAAGATTCTAAAACATGGCATTCAGTTGCCTCAAACAAAGTGCACCCTTCTGCAAATGATGGATGTGGTCCAAAAGCTAAAGCAGTAGAAATCTGGAGTAGACACGTGTCAACCACTCAAAGAGCTGGTTAAGACATGTGGCATAGAGGTGGGGCCTCTCATTCTTCCTTCCTTCGAGATTGAAGTCCCCACGGAGGTGACACATGGTACAATTTTTTCTTCAAGCATTGACTGTGGCGTCCACCAAACAGGTTCCCACAGAGAATGCAATGTGGCACACAGGAAGAGCTCAGAGAAGAAACAAGGGAAAAAAGTTCCCAAATGCGCGCGCTGCTGACACATGGTGCAAGTGGATGAAGGCACTATCAAAAGGAGCTTGAAAATATGCAACATACAAAGCACGGGCCGAGGCCAATGCAAAACCAACAATATCAACCCAGAGGGAGCTTTAAAGATTATTAAATCCACAGCTTTTGGTGACTAACAGGGCCATTTCACCTGCTAAATGAGAACCCAAAAATATTGGTTCCAAGACCAGAGCCTTGTCCATTGGGCAATACTTAGAGATTTGAAAGGGTAGTCTATAGAGGCATCTAGCCGGCCTTGGATGACATCGATAAGGCATGCAAATGCTCTTGCACCTCATGCAGATCGATAATTTCTTTAAATGATAGCTCCATGGAGATCCCGGTCTTGGAATCAAGCTGGAAAAGAAGTCGCACTATCTAATGGATGGCACTTTCAATATTTGTTGTCGTGGGAGGTTGATTGAATGATTGGAAAGAAGATAGATCCTACTAATTTTCCTTGATTTTTACTGCAATATACTCCACTATGGCCACTGATTGGTTAAAGAGAAAGGGGGAGGGCAAGCCCATCTGAGTCAATTGGGAGAATTGCATCTACATATTATTCATAGTCTGACTCAATGTGACCGAGAAATTGCTAGCTTGAAGGATCGCTACATGATAATGGATGAATTCCTTTCGCCCTTTTTGCAGCCGATCTCCAGTCATCTATTCCTGCCCTCACCAAATATGCATTCGACACTGTATACAATTTGCCCAGAAATTTCTCAGGCTCTAGCACCTTCTCAACAATAAATTGTGGAACCTGCTCAATGGTACCACACACCTCCCAGCTTAAATTTTCCGCATCGACCATGAATTATAATGTTGGTTGCAGGGAAAAATAGAAAGACTTGAATTTCTCCCAATAGGAGACATATGTTAGAAATGTGTGCCTCAATCCCACAGGCTGAAACCTCTGAAAGGGAAAAGTTGGTGTGACATCTTTTGTGTCTGGCTGACTAGCAGTTGAAACCTTGTTGAAATTATTCAGGTCATTGTGACCTTGCTTCAGTCTCACCGAAGGAGCCTATCGCTGTGACATTTCATTCGGTATAACCTCTCACCACCCGTGGAGACCTCTTGTCAACTGTTGGCATTTATCGGATATCGGGGAGAGTCTTGGATGTTCATTGTGAACTCTCAGCGATATGGATGTCTCGCTGACACGTTTTCTGTTGAAGTCTTCGGGGAGAGTCTTGGGTGTTTGGTAAGAAGTCTTACTGATATGGATGTCTCGCCAACAACTTTATCCTGGAGACTCGGGGTTACTTGAACACTCGGGAAGAACTCTTGGCGACAGTTGGTGTGTCTCACCGTCAGTATACACTTGAAGTAGCACAAAGGTCTCAGTGTGAGGTCTTAGCGATGGACAAAAGTCTTGCCGACTGTTGTTTGGTGCTCGGTATGACTTGTGAGCATTCAGAGTAACGTCTCAGTGATTGTGGTATGTCTTGCCGAATGTTGAACGTTTTGGTATAACCCTTAATGACTCGGTATGATCTCTCAGTGAAGGACGATAGTCTTGTCGACTATTGAACACTTTGGATACTTAGTGAACATCGATGTGATGTCTTGGCAAAAGATGATTGTCTCACCAAATGGAAAACTCACGTCTGTGTGACTTTGAAGCTTCAGTATGATGTTTCACCGATAGCAATAAGTCTTGGTGATAGTGATACATGTGATGATCGTCGGTATGAGGTCTTGGCGACATGGCGAAGTATGAGCGATAGCTCTCTGGACTCGATGTAACATCTTGGCGATAAGGATGACTCTTGGTGACATCGATGGTTAAGTCTTGTGGCATTGGGGAGACACGGTTAGTGTCTCACCGAAATTCCAACACAGGTTGATCGCTTTGACCGAGAGAAGACCATCCTATGTGGTGAGTCAATGGCCAATCAGAGGAGCTGAATGGGAACCGCTAGCAGTTGGAATGTTGTGGCCATTACTGAGAGGAAGCTCGACAGACAGGGGCGACATGGATATACTCAGTGATTGTAGATTGTCATGGGTTTGATGGTTCGACAAATTGATGGTGTGGTTGTATGATCAGTGGATGAATTCAATTCTGTGAACATTGTAATGTGAAAGTTCTGTACGAGGTTGATCATAGTGAATGTTGCTATAAACTGACATTAGAAAGATAAGTCAGATCTTTGTATGTAATACAAAGTGACTTCTCTTGGTGTGGTGGGTTTTTCTCTTGTAAGGGTTTTCCCACGTAAATCTGGTGTTCATATGTGTATGATTAATTCTCTGTTTCTGTTATCTCTTTCAAGTGCATCCTAATTGGACTGTAATTGTAAAATTTAAAAGGTATCTCTACATTCTTCCCTGAGGTTTTGACGTTAGGAGAGTTGCTTCCGCATCTAGCTTTCCTTACAACATATAACTGTTGAGCCACCAAAAGGAGATCCAATTGAGGAACATAGTGTTGAGAAGGAATTTTCAAAAGATTTATATCAACCTCCTTCGACCTGATTTCTTTCATCAACTCATCAATCTTCTTGCCAGATGTAGTGAGTTGTTCCCATAAGGATGCCAACTCTGTATCTTTTCTTTTTAACAGCTCCTCTACTTGAATTTGAGTTCCACATTCTTTTTCCAGGGAGGCCTTTATTTCTTCAATCTCCTTTTCAAATAGAGCCAGTTGGTTCCAAAGCTCCTAATTATTTTCTTAGGCTTCCTTCTTTGCTTGAGCCAACCAGTCCTGAAGTTCTTTTTTTTCTGTTGCAGATTAGCAACTAGGTTGAGATCCTGGGACTAGAACTTTGCAAGTTCCTCCTAGAGCTTAGCCTTTTCTTCCTGCACTTGTTGAGACAAGCGTGCAATTTCAACGTCCTTAGCCTTTTCCTTCTTTTGCAGGATCTCCACTATTTATTTAACGTTCTTGAGCTCTTCTTCCCTCTTTTTCAGTTGATGACTATGCTTCAAAAATTTTGTTGTCACAACCCTTTGAGTTTCCTCCATCAACTCAACTTTTTCTTGCGATCAAATGGAGTGTAGATCGATCCCTACGACATGGATTGTATAATCCTCGGGTTGCATCTGCCTTTGAAGTTTGATGGTGTTGGGTGACATAATTTAAAACGTTATCAATCCTTGAACCTCATTAAAGAGGGTCTTCATGAATGGCTCAACAAGTTTTGTAGCATCCTTTTCCTTTCTTTTCTGGACTCTTCTAGCCTGTGCTACCTTAGTCATGACATTTTTCCCAAAGAATTCTGCTGGTGATCTAATTTTTTCGCTCACAAAGGGTGCACTAGGAGGAAGAGAAAAAGGGAATGAAATCATCACAGATTTAGATGATTTCTACTTTGGTAGAGTTACCATGAATGGGGAGAAAGGGGGAATGCTAAGCCAAGTTCTGGTTGGGAAAGCGACAGAAGGAATCATAAGGGTTGGTGACAATAGCAGAGATGCAAAGGTTACCATTTGTTGGGCTAGTTGAGTCAGAACCGACACAACATAAGCAAAAGGGTTTGCAATAGAGGGTTTAGATTGGGCCCCGATAAAAGATGGAACAAACTGTGAGGGAGTAAAAGTTGCCTGTCTGATGGGGGAAAATGAAGACTGAAAATAACATCTCGTGGGCGTAGAAGCAAAAAATGATAAGCTGACACTTGAAGTAGTTGGAGACATGGACACAACAGGGTTAAACAAAGATTGAGATGGAAGAAGAAGGGGAGAGAAAGATACTTGAGTTGCTGAAGACTCCAATCCTTCGCTCGTTGCAGGTACTTGTGAGCTTTCTCTGTTGGAAGAATGAAGAAGAATGACTATCTCTACAGTTTTGGGTTATCATTGATGTCACCATGATTATGATTGCAAGTCTAAGTCAGTACTTGATCTGGTATTTTGGTCTGATATCTGAACTGGTATTCAAGCTACACCCTCCAGTATTTTAGTTCGCAGTGCTCCATAGTTGACAGTTGCTACTTGCAGATTTTGGAAACTATTTATGGTTGTTTAAAGCATGTATGTTCACAATATTTTTTGCTCTGGTGCTTGTACAACGTATTGGCATTATTATGTTGATTACGTTTTGCAATTAAGTCTATTTTTGGCCGACTTCATGGATTAGTCGTGATATGATGAATCAATTCTTGTTATGCAAATATATGTGTGACTTATATTAGGTCCATACCGACATGATGTAGCGTGTTGAGTGTTTGAATTGATTTTTGGGAATATTTTGTGAAAGCTTGTAGCCAGCAGGTTGGTATTTTTGATGAATAATAAATGTGTCTATTTAGGTCGACTAATTGATGCTTGCAGGTAAATCGAGTATATATGTTGAATATTTTTTTTTGAAGATTGATACATCGAAGAGGCAGTTGTGAATGTGAAGGTGAAGAAGAGCGAAAATGATGAAGTGTGTTAAGTCTGTCTATTGAGAATCACTGGAATTGCATCAACACTTGTTAGGTGCACTCTTTTTAGTTGATTTTGGTTGTGAAGCCCAATTTTGTTTTGTAAATCCTTTTGTAGGCAATGAGCCTCCTTGTAAGCAGTGAGCTTCTGTATCTGGAGAGTGAGTCCTATTCAAGGCAGTGAGCCCTTGGCAGTGAGCCTTATATATTTGGTTTTGGAACTAATTTATATTATGAGTTAATCCTCACCATGGTTTTTCCCTCATTGGGTTTTCCACATAAAATTTGGTGTTCTTTGCGTTGATTTTTCTTTCTGCTATCTGCATTTCATGTTTATATTAACAGAACAGTGTTTTTATGAAGTTAATAAGTGTTGAAGTTTTGAGTTTAATTTGGTGACAATTGATTCACCCCCCTCTCAGTTGTTTTGCACCTTTTAACATTCTCCTGGAGTGGCATCGATGCATAGCCTCTTCTCGGGTGGAGAATTGTCCACCTCTATGACCTCCTGAGATTGTTGGGTTGCCCTGGGTCTCTTAGTAGCCCATGTACATGGTAACATGTCCACCGCATGGGATGTAGTTACTTGCGCGCTCAGTGGAGTTTCACTTGGTTGTTCTACTACTTCTCCACCTCCCTATATTTGGGCCTTCTTTTCCTCTCTTTCTCTGAATATTGCAGTTGCTTCCTCCCGATCCATTTCCTCATCTTCCTTAGCATCAATTTCATCATGCTCTCTCTTCTAGAGATCATCAAATCTATCATCCATTTCTGGCTCCTAGAAGTTGGCATCAAGACATTTGGTCTCTTGATGATAAACCCAAAAGTGGGAAATTTTATCCTCACTCCACTAGTGATTCTTGGAAAATTCATTATAGAGGGTGGCCCCAATTTTCTACTTGTCATTGGTCTTGGCCAAAGGGAAATAAAAATATAGCCATGGCGGCCTTCCCGAATTTGTGGGAATATAGGCCAAGTCTACAAAGAGAGTATGGTTCCCTGTCAGCAAACTTCACCGAGTTTCCCAGTAGGGCCAAGAGCTATGAGTCACTTTGATGTTCAGAGCTGCTAAGTCATCATCGGGATTATATTCCCATTTGCCATAGATCAATACTAGCCCTAGATGAGCAAGCTTCGTAGTTATTAGATTTGAACTATCTACTTTTTCTCCATTATTATTGTTCCAAAGCTTAAGGGGAATTTGAAAAAGCCTTTCTTATTTTTTCCCCCACAAAATGTTTTGTCTATAATTGCCAGTTACTTAAACACCTCAAGGGCCAACACCTTGTTTTTCACACAAACAGGCTCAATAAAACCATGCATCTTGACAAATGAAAAACCCTCTCTGAGGAACGAATCATAAGGAGGAACAAAATCTTGCATCCATCTCACTTGCTCAATGGAGAAATGATAACAACTAACCTCACCCTCCTTATTGAAATCTTTCAATATCGGAATCAGGAAAGACTTAGAAAATGCATAATAATCATGGGTCACATAAAGGAGATGGGTCCACATAGAAATTGGCTTCCTCACCCCAATTTCATCAAAGATATACAAACCCTTATGCTTTTTAAAGAAATCATGGTTTTGGTACAAAAACATATGAGCAAGAAAAGAAGAAAACCTGAATCTATATTGCGTGTGATACTCCTTGAATTGGTTCAACATCTCTCGAACAATGGCCTTCACAAAGTCATACCAGAATAGGGTATGTTGTTTTCTTAATTGAAAACCCAAACCCATTTGAAACTCATGCACCTCTTTGTTACTGTCCAGGCCACAAATGAAAGCCAACATAGAGAAGACATCTTGCATGTCTGAGTTGAAACCATTGATCCTGACCGAAAATTACGATGGGTGCTTATCTTCCTTGGGCCTTTTCGTTTCATAATTGTAAAAACTCAGAGCATGGGATCTGGTCTCCCAAAATTTTCCAATTGGTTCATGGTGAATGTCTTAGGCGCTTCTCCAATATGCCTTGTAGGGATACATAGCATATCCCGAATAGCGTTGACGCTAATCACTACTCTTAGGTTTTGACCTTCTATGATGCTTATATTTGAGTTGAAATTTTGAGCACATTCATGAACTAGCTCTAAGTAGTGATGCACCAAGGGAACCATATACTGTGGAAGACCACAGAACCATAGCTTGTATGAAAAAGACTCTTGGTCATTAGTATTTTTCATTCTTTCCCAGGCTGTCTCCCGAAGATTCTTAGGGTTGGTTTTGAGCTCAGGATCATAAATATTATCCCTTTCTTTTGCTATTTGGACCTTTTTCCTATGGGAAGTCTTCTGCATGACCCATGTGTGAGGCCATTTTGGCTTTTCGGGCATCCCAAGTGAGGCATAAGAGATGTCACTGAAAACATGGGCCATTGGTGCCATCAAGATGGTTTCTGATAAGCTTTTGACCACCTCTCCTTGTGCTTCCATCTCAAGATTTTGTGCCATTTCAAGATTCTGTGGAAACCCTTGTAAACAATTAGTTTCTCTCTGGAACTCACACTTAAATTTTCTCAGCGAATTGTGTACTCAAAAATCTTCGTAGTGTTATTCTTTTGCATGCAACATTACCCTTTCCTTAAATAGGAGTTGGAGACAATGGCTATTTTTAGCAATAAATTTGACACGTACCTCTGACTCTTTCGTTCATGCAAAATGAATTCCTACTCTTTTGAAAAGACAATAATTCATAATGACAATTAGCCATCATGTCTTACGATGCCATCTCTTGGGGAATTGAGCCAAAAATTTAAGGTGTACGAAACCTTTCACATGTTTTTTCATTTAATAAATTTAGAAGAATTATTAAGCAAAATGGCATAATAATTACACAAAAAAGATTTGAGTTGATCCTTGGAGACTGAAAAGCGTCCACAGCCTGAGACTTACCACTTAACCGTGCAGACTACCACTTTTAATTACCGCAAGTTTTAGTTGATTAATTACCCCATCTTAATTCACATGCAACAAACACAACTTGGTGGGATTTTTGACTTTGCACCTCGATCATCATCATGCTTATCGCACACATTGTACCTTAGCTACCTCTATAAATAGACCTAAGGATAATTGCATAATTCATACTTGGTAATTGGGCTTATTGATAGAGGCAATGGATACTCCCATTAGGTTAACTAGTAATAGGTCTCAGGCAGCTTTCCTAGGAGAAGTTTCCAGTAGGCGTTTGAAACATATGACAAAGAATAAGCATTCCTTAGCCATAGTTGCAATGAAGTGGGTACTGGGAAAATATTGTATAGAATACGAGGACAAGTATTGAGTGAACACTGATATTTTTTCTTATTTGGTTTCCTCTCTATTGGACATTCAGGTGTCGAAGCCGATGATACTGAGGCTTACCATGGAATTTTTTCCCAAGCGCTATCTCAGAGGCCTCAAGGAAATTGTAATGAATGTCGTGTATGGCCTTGGTATTCCAACAACAAGTGATCTCCGTCGTCATATTGAAGAGGATTTGGTGGTGCCTTGGGTGCCATTTCTGAGTGGATTTCACATGATGACCATTGGGGAACACCATCAAAGGGTGTCTCGTGCCTGCCACTTCTTGCTAAGGTGCTACAATGTAGAGATTTTATATGATGTGGAGTGGTCTATCGATTTCAAAAACCTAGTGTATACTCCTCCACTTGTAGTTGTTGTTGTTGAAGCTCCTTCCGTTTCTATTGACTTTGCTGCTCCTACTGATGATGAAGCTCCTATTGATGATGTTGCTCCTACTGAATGAATGAAATATTTTCTACTCTCTTTTTTTGTATATATATCTCAAAAAGCTTCTTAATATATATATTCTCAAAAATCTTGGCCTAAGAGCCATTTTGAATTGTAATATCCCAAAGTAAATATTACCATATAATGAATATATAGCTCTTTTTTCAAGTTTTTGTCTCCTTTTCTTTTGGATTCTTTCACGTTTTAAAGGACTCCACTAAATAAAGACTTAGCCGAACAAAACACACAAAATAAATTTACATATTTACATATTTACACTATCAAATGGTTAATAAAGCTAATTAAAAAGTTTGAGGTGAATTCCATTGACAAGAATTACCAATGCTTCTTTTTCCATATTCTCTAATTTGAATGCATTACGTTGCTTGCATTTAATGATGCAGAAAGGACCCTCCCACATACTATCAAATTTTCCATGTTGGCCAGGCTTTGCGGCTCTCTCATTGAATTTGAGCACCAAATCTCTGCACTTAAGACCTTAGTTAGAGGTTTTCTTATCGAACCACTTCTTAACCACATGTTGATGGTTACACATGGTTGTTAGCACATTTTCCCTTTTTTCTTGTACCTCTAATAGTTCTACTAACCAGACCTCCATGGTTTTTTTTTGTTCTACCTCCAAATACTTTAGCAATTGTAGTGCAGGAATTTCCATAGAGACAAGTAATAGTGCTTCCTTCCCGTATACTAGCTCATACGATGAGGTCTTTAAGACTTGCTTTGGAGTTATGCGGTCCACCCAAAGCACTACTTTGAGGTTCCTGTGCCACTCTCTTTGATGCTCTGACCCTATTCTTTTGATGAGTCAGACTAAATTCTTATTAGTTGAATCGGCCAGACCATTTCCTTGTGGGTAATAATTCAAAGATGTCTTTAGGAATATTCCATGCTTAAGTGAAAATTGGCATACCTTCGAACCTAGGAAGTCTTTTGCATTGTCGGAGATGATGGTCTTTGGTGGGCCGAACCTTGTTACTAGTTCTTTGAGGAAGTTTACAATCTTCGCCTCAGTTGCATTCTTTAGGGGCATGGCCTCGACCCATTTGGTAAAATAATCTATGGCTATAAGGATCCATTTATGCCCAACACTGGAGGTGGGGTTAATCATCCTAATGAAATCAAGCCCCCATTGTGCGAAAGGTTCTTCAACCACTATCGAATTTAGAGGCATTATCGAGTTCTTCCTCCTTCCTATGAAGAATTGGCATTCCTTGTAGGATTTAACTAGAAAGTATAAGTCATTGAACAATGTAGGTCATAAATACCTCGCACACATCATTTTAATGGTAGTGGTCTTTGCAGAGAAATGTCCATCTGTGGGACTGCTATGGAATATGTCTATAATTTTTTGTCCCTGCTCTTGAGTTACACACCGCAGAAGAACACCATTGAAATTCCTTTTGAAGAGAACCCCTTCAATAAGCACATACCCACTGTTCTACAATCTATAAAACCTTCTCTTCTGAGAAGGGAGGCCCACTAGATATTTCCCAGTTTGCATGAACCTCATTTTGTCTACCAACCAACATCCTTCAGACTCGGATTCATTAAGTAGAACTAGCTCGAGTTGTTCCTCCTCAGCTGCCACTTCTTAATCACGTGCCAAATACTCACACAATCCTCTCCCCTACATGATCTTTGTGGGTCTAACCTCAATGTCATATTCAAGGATTTTGGTTATCGAGTTGGCCCTTTTTTTGGTGATTTCTCCCTCCATAATGTACTCATGCGCATTGGAATGTGCTACATATACGATGACCTTGTTGCAAGCTATGAGGTGTCAGAACTTTTTGAGCCCCTTAACAATGGTGAATACCTTCCTCTCAATGAAGTTATACTTCATCTCATAGTATTTTAAGGTCTGGGAGTGAAAGACTATCAGATATTCTTCCATTCCTTCATCATCCTTTTGGGTCAAAACAGTAGCGATGCTACATTTGCTATTGAAAACATACATTATAAAGTCCTTTGACAAGTCTGGGTTCACCAACACAGAAGTTGAGGAAATAGCCTCCTTGACCTTATCAAAGCCTTCTCTTGTCTCTTTTGTCCATTTAAACAACTGATTCTTCTTGAGCATCAAGGTGATAGGTCTAATTAAACTTGTGAAATCCAAAATGAATTTACTTACAAAATTTACCTTCCCTAGGAAGGACTGAACTCTCTTTTTGTTTACTAGAAGGGGAAGTTCCTATATTGCCTTCACCCGATTCAGATCAATAGCAACCCCATCTTTGAACACTACATGTCCCAATAATTATGCTTGAGGCACTCTAAAAACACATTTTTTTTGGGTTCAGGGATATCTCGAACTCCTGGCATTTTTTAAAAACCATTTCAAGATGATCAAAATGATCATATTTTGACTTAGAGAATACAATAAGATCATCCAAGTAGATCAAGATGATCTTATTCATCAGTTCTCTAAAGGAAATTTCCATTGCTTGTTGAAAGGTGGCTCCTGCATTTGAGAGACCGAAGGGAATTTTTGCATAGGAAAATGTTCCCCACTTAGTAGTGAATGTTGTTTTGTGTTAGTCCTCTTTGACCCAAATCTAGTTGTAATAAGAGAAATCATCCAGCAAAGAAAAAAATTCTGAGCCAACCACTGTATGCAAGATTGATTCCATGGAAGGCTTGATGGGTAGTGGTCCTTCGAGGATGCCCTATTAAGATCCCAATAATCAACATAGAGGCGGATGTCCCCATTTTTCTTTTAGACATGAATCAGGTTGGACACCCATGTACTATGATTGATTGAAAAGATAATCCAGGAGTGGATTAACTTCCTCAACTCTTGTACCATTAGTGCTTCAATCTTTGGGTTTACTGGCCTTTGCTTTTGGCAGATAATTTTTTCTCCTTCCGTCAGTTCTATGGTATGCTGGATGACTTCAGGATCATATCCCTTGAGGTCATCATATGACCAAGCCACTACTCCTTTATATTTTTCACAAAAATGCTTGAGCCTGCCTTTATCATGTTGTGGAACATCTTTCCCAACCTTAAGTTTCTTTCCATCTCCAACATGAAGATCTACATAGTCGCCCTTGTTTGCTATAAACTTCCTCTTGTCATTTCTTACATCATCACAATCGAATAGATTTTCAAGAGTGAAAAGTCCTTTTAGAAGATTGCTACACCTCAGCTAAACAATTTTTCCTTCATAAGCTTCTACAATTTTTGGTTGGAGTTGATTGGCGAACTCTCCTAAGTGCTGAATAAATGAGGTGATTTGTTCGTCACTTTTGAACACTTGCCAACACTAGTCATTGTATGGGTTTGTGAGTCTGACAATCACTTGCACATTCTCTGTGTTCTTAATTAAGTCAGAAATAGGGTCAAATTGAGATCCTATCATCACCATGCGATCCACAGCTGCATTCTGCTCTCTAGGCATCATCTAGATATTGAAGGCTTCAAAGCTTTCAATCAGGTCCCATACTCTATGTCTATAAGATCGCATGTGGATATTATTTTCTGTGGAGACACCTCAGAATTGATTGACTATTAGCTTAGAGTCTTCGAACACCATTATTTGTTTAACGCCCATCCACTCCGCAAGAGTTAGACCTTGCACGAGGCCTTCATATTCAACTTGATTGTTTGAACATGCAAATTGAAAGTAAAAATATATAAGTGTCTTTTCATTCGATGGGGATGTCAAACATATCCCAGCTCCTACACTAGCTTTACATCTTATGCCATCAAAATGCAACGTCCACAACTCTGAGGCTTCACCATGCTCAAATTCCTTCATCACCTTCAAAATTACTTGATCTTCATCATAGATCACATAAGTTTCCAATCCGGTGGCATGATAATTTCCGAAAGGATCAGTGTCTATAAATTCACTCAAGAGGACCTCTTCTTCATCAGTCTGGTCTTCGGTCACCTTCTCATCCTCAAGTAACTTAGTACAATACATCTCGTCCTTGGTAATAGAGGTATGAGTAGCCTAAAAATTTATCATGGCTTCATTAGCTACATGTTCCGAATGAAAAGGTTCATAAACTATCTTCAACTTAGCTCCATGCTTGGTCATAAGAATCAAGTGTGACCAATATAAAGAAAGATACCCACCTATCTTGGTAGTGAACTCTTGGGATAAGCAAAGAAAAAACATGGGAGGGATGTCAATGATCACGGTATCTTGTGGGACTGTGATACTAGGGTAGGAGAACAAAGTCAAGGGGAGGTTCCTGATGACACCTATAGTTTCAACCTTATTCCCATCAAGCTGCATAACGCCTCTATTTAAAGGTTCATAGCTAAGTCCTAAGGCTTTGTCTATTTGCTTGGGCATGACTGTGGTGATAGCACTAGCGTCAATTATAGAATTGTGCAACAATTTCTTACCCATAATGAGAGTTAAGAAAAAGGGTTTTGGTTTCAGCTTATACCTTTACTTTTGGTAGAGGCTTCCTCTCCACTGTTTGTGAGGATTTTGGCCTGAGACGATGAATCAATGACCTTTTCTTTGGATGCTTGCTATGTTGGCTTCATGCTTACATCTTCCAATAGGGCCTTCTACAATAACAAATTTTCCTCTGGAATAGCTAAGATATCCCAAAGAGATACATTAGCAGAGGCTTTCTTCAATTTTTCCACCACATTGAATGGTGGTGGATTTGAAGACTTCTACTCCCTAGAATTTTTTATAACAATCTCCTTACATGGTTGAGATTGCTGTACAATTATGGAGGTACTAGGAGCTTGGTCGGGAACAATTTTGGGCTGTTGAGCGACTAATTCGCCCGTGAATCTCCTCTCAGAGTGAGTGTTATAATCTGATTGCACTTGCAGAGCCTTTGATGTGGAAACATCATTTTCAAATATTGCATCTTCTTCTTCCATCCATGAGAAGAGCACATGATTAGGGGCTATATTTGTTTCTTGCTCCAAGGACATTCCTTGCATTTGAGCGGTGACTTGTGTTTTCCATTTATGAAGAGGCATATGTATAACCTCTTGAATCTGGTATGATGCCTTGAATGCGTTGTTCTGGCACTCTTTGTTGTAAATTTCCACACAGACAATTTCAGGGCATATGTGCTTCATTGGAAGGGAAGCACCAAGGATTGATGTCATCAGCGAGATTATTTTTGCCTGCTACTAGCTCTCTATTCGAACTTGGGTGAACATTCTGTAGTGGAGTAGGCATCAACACTATCTGATTATTTTTTTAAGTCTGTGGATTTGTGTGTGTACCTCCTTGGAACTGATTTTGTTGGTAGGAAGCTCTTCCACCTTGGTAATTTTAGAAAGCTAGATTCGCAAGCATAAATTGTTGTTGCTTGATATTAGTTATTTCATTTGAGCAGTTCTGCAACAACCCCTTGATGTCTCTCATCTCATCTTTTGAAGGGTTAGATGTAGAAGAAACATTCTACAGTGCACTCAGATATGCGTACATAGATTGGGGAGGAGCAGATGCACTAGTAGAAGCTATCTCCTAGGCGAGGGCTAACAACTCTGCAAATATAGGCATATCAGGATGAGGCGATAACTTTCTGACATCAATCAAATTATTCTTCGCCTTAACAACAATGTTATATGCATTCGACAAGGTGTTCCCACCAAGGGACTGTATCATCACCGAAATGTCGGCATTGAGAGATTTTAGATAGAACATGAACTCCAAATTAGTAGGTAGGTGGATAGCGGTTTGGATCCTTTACCAAGTTGTGTGAAACTAGGAATTGAAGTCAGTCATGGCCTCTTGAGGGGCCTACTTTATGGTCACCAACCACTGAAATAGTGAAGAATGATCTCCATTGTTTGAAAATTGCTCATAAAAAGGATCTCCGAGATGATCCCAGGTGTTGATAGTATTAGCCTCCAGACTGCGGTACCAATCTAGTGCCTTGCCTTTGAAAGAGGATGCAAACAATCTTAATGCTACATTTTGATCAGCTACACCATGCACCAAACACACGTTTATCACATCTTGCAAATGGTCGGATGGTGTTTTTGAGCCTTCCTCAGTGAATTTTGGTAAGGCTTTTAAAGCAGAGGTTGGGATAGGAGCCCACATGGCTAGTGCTACTAGTGCTATGAGAGGGCTTCTAGTGTCCCATGCTACAAAATTTCTGTTAGCCATTGGTAACGAGACTGGAGGAGGGGTCGAGACGTTCACTAGATGGGTTCTTGCTTGTATTATTACCAGCGGTGGCATTGGCAGGCTAGGGTTATTCGCTGTCTTGGGATCTAGTAATAGGTCTATGGCTCATACACCCACTTTAAATTTAGATACATTCAAACAAAGTCCCACCGGGGCATGCTAGAAAAATAACTGTTGATGCATAAAATTACTAGGCACATAGCCTTATGAGAAATCGGTTAATGGGGGTACCAATTGCACTAAACTGAGTAACCCCTGGGTTTTAAAGAAGTTGAATCTTCTTTGTATTGGGGGATGAAAAGGGAAAATGAAGAAAATATATTAAAATAAAATCTAATCTAAGGTGATGTGCCAAGATTTAAGTAAATAGGCATGGGAAATCTTCCTTTCGGATGAGATTTGAGGGTTGGTTCAACAATCTGCATGCTCGAAAATAACATAAAGCATAGATAAAATTCTTAAAAAATTAATCAAACAACATAATATGACCTCCATATGCATTCACTGAACAAGAAGAGTACAAACATGATCTGAAAAGTGAAATTATATTGAAATTATGAAAGCTTTGATGATAAACTACTCATTCCAACAATACTAACACAGTATAATGTTTTATCAATTAACTAAGAAAACAAAAAGGATGAATAGATTAGCACAGTCTATTATTCTTAATACAATAATTTTAAAAAATTGTACAAAGGCTGAGAGTATTTCTATCTTTTTTTTTGTGTATTTTTGAATCCTTTTTCAAAGAGTCAAAGTAGTATATATAGATCCTTCCACCGCTTGAAAGCCAGGTAACATAAAGTATTCCCCAAGCACGGGTCGTGCCACCCATCACAATGATTTTCCAAAACTGACACAACAAAAAGATTTTGAAACCTGGCATTCAGTTGCCTCGAACAATGTGCACCCTTATGCAAATGATGGATGTGGTTCGAAAGTGAAAGCAACAAAAATCTAGTGTAGACATGTGTCAACCGCCCAAAGAGTTGGTTAAGACACATGGCATAGAGGCGGGGCATCTCATTCTTCCTTCCTTCCTTTGATACTGAAGTCCTTGCGGAGGTGACACATATAATTTTTGCTTCAAGCGTTGACTGTGAGGTCCGCCAAAAAGGTGCCTGCGGAGAATGCAACATGGCACATGGTCGGAACTCGAAGAAGAAGTAAGGGAAAATAGTTCCCAAACACGCATGTTGCTAACATGTGGCACAAGCAGATGAAGGCACTATCAAAAGGAGCCCAAAAATATGCAACATACAGAGCGTGGGCTGGGGCTAATGCAAAACCAACAATATCAACTTAGAGGGAGCTTTAAGAATTATTAAATCCAGAGTAACCAAAGCTTTTACAAATTATATTTTTTACATCCTATTTGGTATATGGAGGCCTTTGTACTGGTGGTTGAATAAGTAGAACAAAAACTAGACACACTACCCTCAGCTCTAAATAATAGTAATTGAAATGCTGCATAGAGAAATATGCATTAACTATGCATATTTTGAGATCAGACAAGGCATTTAATACAAATATCATTTTGTAGCCACAGTATCGAATCAATAGCTCGCCAGCCAAACTCTCACAATTTATATTTAAGGCCAAAATATTTGACCACATTTATCTATGTCATTATAATTTTTAATGTTCCTTTAAAAAAAATGAATTATACAAATACTCTTATTAATAGGAAAATAGATAAATATTAATTTTTGAATATAAAAAATATGTTCTTAAATTTAAACTATACGAATACAAAAAAAATAAAATAAATTATATAATGTGATTGATCAATCCAAAATAAGATTGCATATCAATTGCATATCAATTGCATATCCAATGATTGCAATAGAAACCTTCCTGGAAAGAACTAAAAATACTATGAGAATTATTCAATCAGAGACGTTAAATAACTGACTTTTAAGCGAGAGACAATAGCCCACAAGATTTTTATACCAAGCCAACCATAGTCCAAAAATTTAAAAAGAATTATTCAATCAAAACTAATACAATAACAGACTTTTAAGCGGCAAACAATATCCACAAGATTTTTACACCAAGCCAACCTTAGTCTAGAAATTTAAACTCCTTTTAATAAATGTTCTGGTGGGATTGCTTTTCACTCCAAGGCAGTTGCAGTTACATAATTTATCTTAAGACATAGAAAAAATAAAACAAACAAGAGCAGTGATCGACATTTTTCCTCCAATGTTTTGAAGTTTTACAGCTTGAGGTTGCAATTTAGGGGCCAACTTAACCAACACACTCTAAGCATTGACTGCTTAGGTGGTCGGGCCCGTTCCCCTAACATTTGCGTACCGTATCACATCAACGTTTCTACTTTTTAGAAAGTCCATTTCCATAAACTGTGTTCAGACTGTTTTCATGTTTAGAGTTATTTTTTTTACTCCCACATTCCTTGTAGAATGAATACGATGGAAGCTTTACCTATAAATACTCCGCCTAGTGGCAGAATAGAGTAATTTAAAACAAAACTATATGCTAGAGTATAGCACAAATATAGCACAAATATTTTAAAAGAGAACAGCGTGCTTGCTTGTAGGAGATAAATTAGGTGTGTGCGCTTGTGTGTAGGAGATAAATTAGGTGTAACGGTAGTTTAAATAAAGATGCCCTTCCTTTTTACAATATATAATAAGGTATTTAAATAATTAATTAAAAAATGGTTTAATAATAACTATAATGAAAGATAGATGAAACAAAATTACAATAAAAATATATTTTAATAATAAAATATAATGAAATGAATGAAATAAATTTTATATAATAAATTATTTTATATTTATATTTATATTTTTGAATTATTTTATATTTTTAATTTTTTAAAATATATTTTTATTATGAGTGTCTTTAATGTATATAATGATTTCCTCATCATAATATATATGTCTTTTATGATAATATATTTATTTAACATTATTATATTATTTTTAAAATAATATAAATATACTAATTAAACTTTTTAAAATAATATAAATATACTAATTAAACTTGTTGATACAATAATATACATTCTTTTTCATTTAGTATTTGATACTTCATTTTTATTTATCTAAGATTTATTTTCTCCATCTTCATCTCCCATGTGTCCATTAGGTTCAAAATTTTCCAAGTGTGTAGCTATGTTCAATTTCCTAAGTGTGCAAGTTTTTAAAGTTTCATAAATTTACATCCTATCATCTCATTTATCCAAACTTCGCTCTTTCTTTTATATTCCTATCAAAACATTCAACTTTCTCATACTAGGATGTCTTTTTTACCAACACTTCCTTAAATTCCTATCAAAATATAAGATATCCTTATCCTAGCATGCCTTTCTACCTAACTTCATTGTTTCCTTTATTCCTATTGAGATATCAGACTTTCTCACTGTGGCATGAATTTCCTTCTAAGTCTATTTTTTTCCTTTGTCCCCACTATTTTTTAATTCTCCTTCCCAACAACCCTTTCCTTCAATCCCCCCAATTTTACTTAGTTTTATCATGTTTTTGTGTTTTCCTTACTAATATTCCTTTAGCCTAGACCCAAACCCCCCAACACTTACATCAAATTACCCTTCAATATTGGATCTTCAACCTTTACTAACTCAAGTACCTTATATATGGTGCCCCCCAAATTATAATCCCCAACATATTAAACTATGTCACCTCATTTAGATCAAAATTTTGGGTATCTTCCTATTTGGGTATCTAAGATGCTATACTCCCAAACTTTGACCCTCAATATGTGGCATGGGATTTGAGTTTTTTCCAACCTAAAAAACTTCGATATTTCCACCTTTTCACACTATTTACTCTCATATTCCTTGTTGCACAACCTAGAGTGCCATTAATGAACAATTTTAATGTCGAAACTATTGCATAAGGGGTTTCCCTATACAAAAATAGGTTTTAAATAAGGAGGTCAATTTCACATGAACTCACAACATTTGCTAGAGGTGGAATATAACCATGCTTTCATTAATTTGGCGGTTGCATCCTCTACTACCTTGTTCCTTGTGTAATCTTAGCTGCTATTTTGGAAAAATTGCATATCAATCATTAATTGGAAGGATATCAAGAGTGAACAAATTTGATAAAAAAATATTACTCATATTCTACACATAAAAAATACTTGCAAAATTATTCTAAACACGTGCTCAAGCAACCAAATTTGAGGATAGAAAACCTTAGATTTACTTGAGATCATAAGATGAAAACCCTTTTTCTTTGAGGATCAGTGGATGAAACCCCTTTGAACCTACAAAATGATCTCATTCTAAGGTCATTAATTAGTTTTCCTCTTAGTAAATCATAGCTACATCAAGTTTGTATGATTTGTAGCTATTGTGGATTTCAGCAATGAAGTTACAATTTATTTTTGTTATTATTGTAACTATTATCCATACTATTATGACAAAGTATTTTGATGTAATCTTATAATTATTGAAATAGTAAGAAAATTTATAAATGTTATCTTTCTTCACTAACACAATTATTCATTTGGGTTATGAATGTTGATGTATAAGTTGTAAAGAAAATTATTTTTTTACAAGTTACAATTAAAATATCTAAATCTAATTTTTTACACAAAATAATCATTAGGGTTATTGCAATGGTATCAAAGTTGTGATCTTGTCATCCTATAAATCATGGAGTTACCATATCTTATTGCTAGCTTCAGTATATATGAAACTCTACCTAGAGGGATTCATAGAGATTATCTTTCTACACTTCAAGAAATTACATTGAGATCATCAATAGATGAAATTACTTTAAGGTTTGTAAGTTACTAGAATGTATCACAAATTTGAAGGCAACTTTTTCATTTCAAAAATATATAGAATTTTCTTTCCCAAACTACCTGAAATGGATAAAAATAAAAAATGGAAAAGTACAACAAAAGAAGAGCTACAACTAGTACTGACATATAAATAATTTCCAAACACCATAGTTGAACAATTCAAAGGAAGAATCACATAAGAAGATACATCTTGCATCCAATAGAGGACAACACCTCCAATTATTACAATAAAGATGAATGTAGATGTTAAAAATAATTTGAGAAGAAATAAACTCTTCTCATTTTGTAATGAACCTTGGGAGTTAAGGCACATATATCAAAGAAAAGATGAAATAATTCCAAAAGAAGAGTTAGAGAAATTTGCTAAAGAGCTAGAGACAAATAGATCATGGAATGAAAAAATTCTTCATTTACTAGATTCAAACCTACAAGAAAAGGTCTTAGTGAAAATTATGGAGCATGAACAAAAGAAAGAAAAACAGTTCTAGATCTACAAGAAAGGGATAATAAACAAATCATGGAGGAATATAGAAAAAGAATTGAGTTTCAAGAAATTAAGTTATCACTTTCAGAAGGATAATTATATAAATCCTTATGTAAATGAGAAATTATGATAGTTGAGCATGAGGAAGAATAAAATTCAAACTTGCAAGAATGTGAAAGGGAGTGAATTTTGGAAGAATCCACCAAGAAGATTAAATGTATGGATCTTTTCCTAGAAAATAAATCCTTATTAATTCTCAAGGTTGAAAGTAAAAAAATCACTTTTTGAAAAAATGGTTGAAAAATATGTTCCTCTCCAAGAAGCATCCATAAGTCTTCAAAATACTGAGTTAGAAACATATAGATTTATGTCGTAAATAATTATGCTAATACTCTATTTGATTTTTATTAAAATTTTGAGTCATAAGGTAGTTTGTGATGATGCCAATATCTCTAGTTCAATAGAGGGAGCTAAGAGCTTTGACTATATGTATGTTATTAGATATCTTTGACTTCGTGCTTTTATCATGTTTGATTTGTTTGCATTAGGGGACAAATCATAATAAAAGTGAAATAATTCAAACTTATCATTCCATAAGATTATGAAATTAAATTGGAGACATGTGAAGAGAAATGTAGAAGTTTTTCTTATGATATTAACTAGACAACTAAAAATGGAAGATATTAAGGAACACATGAACTTGTTGGAATCTTTATTTGATTTAATATTATCATTGTTAATAAATTTATCATACCATTTTCTTGGATAATTAGATAAATTAATTTATCAATGGGAAATCATAAGGTAGATTATTACTTGTATGTTTAGAAAAATGACATTAATTTATGTTTATTTACTTAAGAGTTGTTTTATAAAAAAATTTATTTACTTAGAAGATTTTAATTTTAAAAAAATTAAATGATTCTAAATAAATTATAAAATTATAGAATAATTCTTAAGTAAAAAAAAAAAACTTTAATAATTCTTAGATAGTTATAGTTATTTAAAACTTTTAATTGTATTTCAATTTTTATGTATGATCATGACATATAAAATAACTCTTAAGTAAATTAAAAAAAAAAAATTCTTACATAATTTTAATTTTTTAAATATTTAGTTGTGTTTGAATTTTTATAATCTAATGGGGGAATCATTATTGTTTAATGTTTTTAATTTAATAAAATTCAAATATATTTTTTATGAATGAAGAAACGAGGAAAAAAAAATATTAAATTTGAATATTATAAATTTGCTTATTGTTCATTAACATGGACTATAGAAATATTTTTTCCATTGAATTTTATGAATTATAATATTTTGAAAGTTGTTTATATTTTTATGTTATTATTATATTTTAGTAGTGTTATTGAAATTAGTTTTGTTTAATACGTTAGAAATTATAATATTGATTATTATTATTTCATTTTCTTGAGAATTTTTTATAAGAATCATTTCAAATTAAAAATAACTATAAATAGAAAAAACTCTTGACTAAATAAAATAAAATAAAATCTCCAATAGTTATAAAGTAAAAAAATAAAATAAAAATAATATATCAAATACTATATATATATATATATATAGTTTTAATAATGTTATATAAATATATTATCATTAAAACATATATGTTATCGGGAGATGATGCAAATGATTTCGTCCGTCCAATCTTGTCCGTGCATTTTTACCGTTTATTTTGGCGTCATTGTTATTTTGGCTTTATTTCCATCAAAAGTTTTTCTCCGTTCCAAAGGGCGTGTAAAGATTTTTCCTCCGCCATCGTACGATTTTTATGCCAGTAAGCCCTCCCATGGAAAATTTAATTTGTTAATTTGTGCAATACATGATTTTTCCATGGAAATTTTCATGGAAAAAGAGTGATTTAAAATTATTAATTTGTTTATATATTATTAAAAAAAATATATTTATATATTATTTATTATATTTGTGTTTATATATTACATTACATTATATACTTTATAAATAATATTATATTGGAAAATATTAGCAAATAGATTTAACATATTAATATATATTTCTATATTTCTATATTCTATTTTAATTAGTATTGAAAGGCAATAAATAAAATCAACAAATAATCTTCATTATGTTATTATGTTTATTTTTATAGTTATCACGGGGTAAATTTTTTTTTTGTTATTTTCTCATAAAATTTAAGTAATAATTGCATATTTATGTGTATTTTAAAATATAATATTTTCTAATTTAAATATCTAAAATTATAATTACGTTTATTATTACATATTTTCTTTTATATTTGCAGTCATTCAATATAAATCTAATATACAATTTAATTAATATAAAAAAAATACTTTAACTAGAATACATCTTACATTATATATACTATAATTACATTTATTATTATATATACATTATATTATTATTATATTCTATAATAGAATTATACAATTATTAGAAATAAAATAAAATAAAAATATATAATAATATTAGTATATAATAAAAAAGTAAAATAAAATTAATACTATAATAATAGTAGGGGAGAGGACCGAGTACTTGAGCATGTTTCAATAGTTGTGATAGTAGTTGTTTATATAATGTCCAATATTTTTATCAATATTGGACCAATAGTTGTGACTTTAAAGCTGTTAGTGTTGATGATCACTACCCATAATTAAACAAAATGTATTCCTTTGATCTAAAAAGCAACCAATCATGTGATTCCACATCAGCGCTCAATAAAACATTCTGTGAATTCACAAGTATTGGTCTCACTTTTTTTTTGGACCTTTTTGGACACCTTGGCAAAAAGCATGTTGATGTGGCATCATATTTGATGATGTGGGCCTGAAACCTTAGTTATAAGCAGGGGACTTGCCAAGTAAGCTGTTGCAAAAAATTGGGAGTGATTTGAAATTTCCAGGTAGGATAATTAGAAGCGCGAAGTTAGGGTGCACAACCACTGGGTCCTTTCCCCTAATAATAATAATATATAAACAATATCATTTTAAAAATAACCTACCAATTGACCTCATGTACTACACAAATGTATGAAAAGAAAACCAATTTTTTTCTTAATTGACCTTCCACACCTCTTCGGCGTACCCATTGCACCCCAAGGTGCGATTGCTAGTTATATGTTATCATGAATAACAAAAATATATTTAAAAAATAAATTAATAAAATAATTCAAAAAATAATTTATTATATAATTTTTTTAAATCTTAAATAATAAATGTAATTTTTTCATCATCCTTCATTATATTTATTAGTAAACCGTTTTTAATTTCTTATTTAAAATTTTATATTATTTAAATATCCTTAATTACTTTTAAAAAGGTAATCTTTATTTAAACTACATTACACCTAATTTCCAGTTCATCCTGCCCAATACAGTTCTTATCCCTGTGGCGGAGTATTTATACGAAAAGATTCACCGTATTCATTCTTCCATCGAATGTGGAGTAAAAAGTTAATTTTAAATGTGAAAACGGGAGGAACAAGCTTCACGTGAAACGAAACTTCTAAAAGCGGGAAGACTGATGTGATAAGGCATGAAAATGTCAGGTGAGTGGGCCTGGCCACCTACAGTCATGAGCCGAGTGTGCTGGTTAAGCCCGGCCGCAATTTAGTGTTTTGAAGTTTTCAAGCGTATAGCTTTTGAAGCTTCAATTAGGGTAATTAATGAAACGACGATGAGGTTTTCGGCTTCTCACGTATTTATTAGTTGGTAGAACATGCAATTGCTTTTGGGGACATTAATTGAGATTAAAACAAATGAATTTTGTTGGGATATTAATTCAGATCAACCAGCTTCAGAAGATTTATCTAATGCACAAGCCCAGTCCCATCTAGGTATGCCCATATAAATGAATATAAAAATATCCTGTCGGAACAGGACGGGGCGCTTTACTTTATCGCCAGCTGTGATGTTTGGAGACCAAGCCAGAGCTTTATAGCTCACGGGATAAGCTATCTACCCTTTGTCGCAGAGCACCTTTAGTGGACTGTTATCTATCTATTTTGAGGCTTCATTTTCTGGATAAAACAAATAACTAAAACATGGCAGTTGGTGTTGTGGATTTTTTGAAGGAGAAAAATATGCTAGTGACGGGTGGCACAAGCTTTCTAGGAAAAGGTATTGAAAAGGTCTTCTGAAATATTTTCCTTTTTTTGGGGAGGAATTTTTCTATCGTCTCCTATCCTTTGGCTGTGTTATTTATAGTTTGTATAGAGAAAATTCTCTGAGTGCAACCTAAAGTTGGACAGATCTTTGTTCTAGTCAGGGAAAAATATTTGCAATCTGCCCAAGCCAAGATCCAAAAAGAGGTAATGATAAAAACATTCCATAAGTAGCCTTTATGTTATTTGGAGGCTAATGTGCTTATGTACCCAGATGATATGTTGAGAGTTGTTCAGGGTTTTACAAGATCGTTACAAAGGAGAGTATGAGAAATTCATGGCACAAAAGATTATTCCAGTTGTGGGAGATGTGTCAATAGACGACGATCTGGGGATTGAAGGAGAGCAGAGAGATGAAGTTTGTTCCAAGGTTGATATAGTTGTCAACCTTGCAGCCACCACAAAGTTCTATGAGAGGTTTTGCTATATTCTTTTTCCATGTATTTGCGATACAGGGAAATGGAGTTGACCCAACATTGCACTCAATAAATATAAAAAGATAGCCATTATGAGCATCTATCATACATAAAGTAGTTAGGTAGAGAAATTCAATTTGAATACTTGTATGTGTTGGAACTTTTTCATTATTTATTGTGATGTACAGTTCAGTACATATACATACTAATAGATCCGTAAGTGTT
>VDFB02281492.1:100654658-100682734 GCA_007258455.2 Sequoia sempervirens | reverse complement strand
TAGATTGAGATTTCTCATTCATAACAACAAAGACCAAGTGTAGACGAGCTCAAGGTGCGAGAGTAAAGGGAACTCTCCAAGAAAAATTATCTCACAGGGTAAGCTCTACTCATCACTCTTTGAATTTTATAAAAATGGCATCAAAGAAAGTAGTAGGAGCTCAAAAAGATGAAGTCAAAGCTAGTAAACCCTCTTTATAGTCTCCATTACTTTGTTTACTACCTAGTTCAGTAGATAAAGGTCCCAGAAAGGTTTATAGAGACTTAGCTTAGGGATGTAGAGACCCTATTGTGCCTCAATCAGGTTGGAAATTGTATTGGTATTTCTATCGAAACAAAACTAATAAGGTTTCGACATCAAACTCGTCGATCCTTAATTTAGCCAAACTAATTGTCTCAAATATTTTCATTGATATTGAGCTAATTAAAGGCCTAGCCCATAGCTACCATGCCCCAACCAAAATTCTCAAGCTTCCAGATGGTGGGTGCCTAGTTGATGTCTCAAGAGAGGCCATTATCAAGTGTTTTAACCTAAATAAGCAAGTTGTAATAGAGGTAAATTTGGGGAAACTAGAACAAGACTACAAGAGGCTGAGAAGAACATATAGAAGTGATGAGCTCCCCCTGCATATGAAGAGGGGTGATAATAACATAATACTCCCCATCCCTTCCTCAAAAATTGAGCCTTTCCCAATTTCAAATTTTTAAGTTTACTTCAAAAACACCTATCATGCATTGTGTCAAGTACTAGGGATAGATATAAAAGAAAATATGTCAGTGCCCAAATTGATGAGGATGGCTATGATTATTCAACACCCTGAGTCAAATGTAGAATTTTATTTTGCATCTATAATTGAAGAACAAATACACGAGGGTTTGTTGTAGGTCAGAGAGGCTAAGGCTCCCATTTCCTTTAGAAATTATTCTTTGTTGTGCCATTTAATATTGTACCAAAATGAAATGAAATGGACTAGGAGAATGAAGCTATGCACACAAGAGAATGGAGTAAGACTCCCTATATAGAATTGGTGTTATATCTAGTGTAGTAGGTGTACAAAATGTGATTTTGTTGTATTTAGAGATGACTTTGTTGTTAAATTGATAACTGCCTTTGGTTACCCAACACCAAGGTTACCTGAATCTTTGATGAGTGTAAAGAGGCATGTACAGTACAAGCCAGAACCTGGATGTACTCATAATTATGTTGATCGGTTCCTCATGCCACAACACACCATTAATAGAGTATATAGTTGTGACCAGGCACCACACATCTTGCCCAAATTTGTACCTACAAGGGTATTTTTTGTAGAATTCATGTGGCAAATGCTTTGGATGGAACATGACTTAATGAGGAACCAGAGGAAAGGAACATTTTTTCCTGAGTGAAAAGTATTTGAGGAATTGTCTATTGTATCTAATATGTTGGAGGAATTACAGAGGTTCATTAGGATTAATTATCCCCTCAAGTCTGGAAAGGAAGAGTATGTGACCCAGAGGGTCATATTAATATGATCAAAAGGACCTTGCTAACAAAGAGGGCCATATCTCATGTATTTGACCTTAACAAGGATGTAATAAGGAATTTGATATATTTTGTTGACGTATTTTAGACTAGAAGGAGATGGATAATGATGATGAGGTGGGAAGGCTAGAAGAAGGAGAAGAATAAAAATTTTAAAGGGTTTTTCGTAGATGAATCCAATCTTCTCAAAAGGATGCAAATAATCCTTGGAAAATTTGATGAATTTTATAAAAAGGCCCAAGATGAGGGGTTAATTCCACTTCCCACACCCTACCAACCATCACATGAAGCATCTACATTGCATACACCACCCCCATCACCTATACATCCATCCCCTCCATCTCCTGCACATGAACCCCCAGCCAAGAAATATAAGATGAGTCATTGGTTGATTATGGCTCAAGTGATTATGAAGAAGAAGAGGCAGTTTTAGCCCTGACTGAAATAAAGGAAGTAGCAGAGCAGCAAAAGGGTCAAGAGCCTCATGATCCTAAGATCAGGCTATCAGAAGAGGGAGTTGATGAGATTCAGGATGATGAGATGATAGTTGCTTCTCTGAGGTTTATAGAAGATGATAACTCCATCCATACAAGTGAATTTAAGGACTTCTAGATTAAGATGAAGATGAAACAATTTGATGAGAGATTGAAGATCAATCTTATAGGAGTTGATGAATCAAAGCAGGATGAAATCTAGGCTCAGACATTTACAATATTAAATGTTGATAATATCAGTGTCACCCCCCAAGAGGCAAGAGAGCTAGTATTGAAAAGCGATATGCCAATTATACCTGGGATGGACTAGCTATCCAAAGTATTTATTTTAGATAAAATTAGAGCACATGATGATCCAATGTTAGTAGCAGAGTTTGATTTAGAGGAAGGTGTTTTAGGAACAAGGTACAACCCTACTACCCAAAATATTGCTTTGTGGACAAAACAAAAGAACACAAGGAAGCCTAAACTCTTGGATGTGGTGCAGGAAATGAGGGGGTCAACCATGGTGAGAATGATGGACACAACTCCTACAGAGGGTGCAACTATAACTATGCATTCTACAATGCTCACTAAAGATGTGGTAGAAAATATGAAAAAGAAGATCAATGAATATGAAAAGAGACTAAAATTGTCAAATGATGAAGTGAACAAATTGTTTATTGAGAATGTGAAGCTGAAGCAATAGTTGCAATAGCCTACTATAGTGAGAGGGGATGAAATTGTTATTTATCACCCACCTATCCAAGTAGAAGATCCACAAATTCAACAATTGAAAGATGAAATTGCTAAAACGAAGAAACATAATATGGAGGATGTCAAGCAACATATCATGGAGATTCTAAGGAAGATATTGGAGCATAGAATTGAGATATTGAAGAAGATAGGTGGATTATATGAAAGCTTTTGCAATTTGATTAAAGCTTTGGAACAAATAAGTGATAACTCCCCTATCCTTGAAGAGCTCTAGAAAAGGTGGCAACCAACCTATCACATACTTACTACTTTGTGCAAATCCACACAAAGGGATCCAGATGCCCCACCAAGACTCAAACCAACACAGGAAATGGTAAAGAGTGTAATTGAGGAATATAAGTATTTGGTAGATATGGGGAGGAAAGTGGAGAATAAAGGGATTTCATTTAACTCCGTTAAATGCCTCTTCATCCCATCAGTATTCAAAGATGATAATTAGATAAAGGGAATGGATGAGTGGAAAGAAGAATTTGATTAGATAGTTTCAAAGGGCTTGACACATGTACAGGATGATGGGGAGATCAATCCTAAAAAATTCCATACTCTACTTGATGGGATTATCACGGTGAACACTAGATACACAAAGTTCATAGTGGATGTCAGAAATATCCTGGACAATAGATGGAAAAGTCATCTAAAAAATTTTGCATCTACACAAGAATTCAAATGGCTGAATGATTTGACAATCAGTAAGTGGCAAGAGAATTCTTTGGGCTCTGATGAAGATTGATCATCTGCATCACATAGAGAAATTATCATATAGTAAATTCTTTGCATAGGTCCTAGATGACCATGAGCTTTTACTCAAAGATTAATGGATTAACACACATGTTTGTCTTTTTCAGTTATGCTTAATTTCATAATTATGTTTTGTTATCAAAAGACATGTCCTTTGGTTTGAAGCTTGTTGCCTCTTGTATAAATAAGAGAGACCAAGACAAAAAGGAGGTGATTAGATTAGACATAGGAGAAATTAATAGGCAAGTAGAGATAGATAAAATGCTTACATTTCAAAAGACCATGATGCATGTATAAATTTTGAAGAAGCCAAAGGAAGATATCTGATTTTGTGGCCTCATACT
Organism: Sequoia sempervirens; assembly: GCA_007258455.2. Classification (NCBI taxonomy): domain Eukaryota; kingdom Viridiplantae; phylum Streptophyta; class Pinopsida; order Cupressales; family Cupressaceae; genus Sequoia; species Sequoia sempervirens. Next base: position 100,678,881 of record VDFB02281492.1, on the reverse strand, counting down.
GGTATCAATTGTTTGTTGAAATTTATTGAAAATATTATCTGGTTGTCTCTAAAGCTAACATTTTCTTATTATTTAAATTGATGTATCAAAGATATTTTCAATTTATAAAAGCACATTCATTTTTCTTGTGTGGTTCAATTAATTGAGTCCTTCAAGAAAGGATTAAATTCTTTTAATTAATCACAGTAATCTAGAAAATGTCATTTGGGTCATTAAGAAGAACTTGGTAGTTACATTCTTGCATGTTTATACAAGTTATAAACCAATATTAGTGTGCCAAATAGTTTGAATTATTGCTAATATAGGCCACATATTCTAAATCTTCATTAGACTCCATCTACCCAACAAGGCACTAGTCTTATCTATCTCATCATCTAGTTTTAGCCAATTCATTTTCAAAACATTACATCTGTTAACTAAACATATTCATAGCTCCACCTTGATATTGCTTATACAATTTATACTAAATAGGTCTGCATCTCTCCACTTCCAATTGCTATTGTGGATAGATTGTCAAAGTAGGAAGCAAACAATTTAAATCTGCTCCATTTGCATAGGTATACCCATCAAGGTCTGGCAGAGCCTGAAGAGAAGAATATTCAAATTCATCATTTGGCCCTGTACATTAGCCAAAAATGTACCAAGAGCTTGGAAACCTCTTGTGGTTTCTCAACCAGCATTTTTTGAGAAATAACACATTTCATCAATTAAGATGTACTTAATATGTTTGAAGTCCTCTTGAAATATGGTCAATGGTTGTCCTTTTAATGGATTCATTTCTCTAATTGGTATCTGAAGAACTATATGCATTGTGGAGGCACAAATATTGTAAGCAACCACCCTCGTTGGCACTAAAGCAAGCAAAGGATTCATTCTTTGATTTGGTGATGTATTTAGTGCTCTTTAGATCCTGTATATAAGGAATGATTTACCTATGCTAGAATTTACTTGAATGATCATACACAATGGTGATGATGAAGATTGGCCAAGATGGTGTTGTTCAATGATATTTAGAGCAATCTTTTTCCTAGGAGATAGTTGATGACAAGGTGTAGGCGCTACCAATGAGCAAAGAGTGTCTTCAGCTATATGTAATTTACTTGTTAAAATGAATTGTTTAGCAATGCTATGCAAATTCTCTAGAACATGGTGTACGCCCCACTTGTGATGTAGATCAAAGTATCGTCTACCTAATAGTTGTAGCTAGTCAGAGCAAAGATTGTTTGTAGCACCAAGCCGAGAAAGAAACTCCCATTCATATTCATCTGTGGGAGGTAGAGATTGTGCACTATCAATATCACTATCACCTTCATCTTCATTGACAAAGGGAGAATTAACTCTATTGACATGCCAAGGGTTATAGCCAACAACATAAAATAGCCTCCAGTTTTTTGTTATGCTTTCTCTTGTGAGGCCTATGTTTGCCTGAACATTCTGGAAAGGTTTGTATAGTAGCAATTATGACCAATAAAATTTTTCAAAGCTATCACTTTGCTCCCAGGGGGGGTGGTCTTAAATAGTGGGTAAACAATGATGATAGTAGGTTGTGGTCAGGGACGTTAGCCCACACCTTTGCGATCTTTTTGATATGTATATAGTTGTGCAGATTGAATAAGGGATATTCCCTCCATTTTAGTTGGTCTTTGCATATAACAATGAATATAACCACTTGCAAGCTCGTCACCACTATCAACTATTTTCAAATGATGGAATGTCTACCTGCTCACGTTCAAAGAGAGGAAATGTCAGCTTGAGATGACAAGGGGTAACTTTTGTAGCATATGGCATGTTTCTTGTGCACTAATGTCACGATCTGCAACCAAGTTCATCATGAATTTTTTATAGGAAAGCAATGCTTTATCCCTAGAAGAATTTCTATTTGCAAGCCTCTACAAGATATCAATATAGCTTTCAAATTTTTTTTTAGACTTTGATGCATATTTGGAAATGTAGTTCAACACAATTTTTCTAGATAAGACTGGCTAGCAATCAACATTTGCTCGCCAAATTACAAGCATCTCAAGGTTGTGGATATTAACACACTCATCATTTCTTGTTGGCTTATAGGATTTGTTCAATTCACTATCAATCACCAATGTCGATGATGGTTGTGTATTCCACAGAGCTTTGTACCGACATTGTAATTGGTGGCCTTTTTTCCTAAGGCAAGTGTATTGAGTACACTTGGTATGCATTTGCACTATGTTCAACAGTTGTTCATAATTCACCATTGGATCCATGCAAGAGATTTGCACACTATTAAGCAAGCATGGGTCCTCCAAAGGTGAGCGGTGGACCCTTGATATTAGTTGTTTTGGGGAATGAGGGTTCCATGTTGAAACATACCGATCAAATAATTTTTTTGCCTATTGAGTCTCATGTGGGTTGGACCAATCAAGCATGTCCATATTCAGAGCACCTAGAAGCCACAAGAAACCATGGAAATGTGTTGATCCATGGTGTTTCCACTCATACCTACACCAGTAGTCCTTTGTGTGGAAAATCCTCTCAATAACCTCCTCACGAAAAATGGTGAACCGCAAGTGCATGTACAAAGATGTTATGTGCGGGTTCTCCACAATATTGTATGTGAAGTGTCTTCGGGAGTATGGTATATGCAACTGGGCATGAGCATCAATCACCTTGTGCAAATCAGGCCATTTTTTGTTTGCAGAGCTCAAAGTGAAGAAGAGTGTCATTGTACCAAGCTGGTGAATCAATGTCGCAAGCTCTTGACGACACTTGCCACAATACGAGTGTGTTCCTCATAAAGATGCACCAAAGTGAACAAGTTGGTTCACTATCTGGGTGTTTGGTGCATCCCAAAGCAATTGTCGCAAAGAAACAATAGACGTTGGGATCCTTTCCTCCAAGTTTGTTTTCATAAAAATTGAGGCTAACTGTTGGCTTCAATGTCTCATTATCAAATTATAAAGGTAATATATAAATCAGACATGCCTCCCAAATCTATTATCATAGTATCTCATCAATTTCAATTCATATTCATGTAAGTGGACATGTATGCTTCTCGATTTTAGGGGCATTGTTGTGCCAGTGGGGAACAAGATTGGAAAAGCCATGCTTAATAACCCTTCTGTATTATATTCATTGATAGGGCGATGGGATTTTTTTTTTATATATTATTTTTTCTGTCAACCCAAATTTGACATTCATACGGCCAAACATGGGTATGGGTTAATTTTTTGTGGCATTTTTTCACAGTAACAAAAATAGGTCAAATTTTATATCAATTTTTGTCTCTTGGAAAACCTAAATTCAACCATGAGGTCCATTTATCTCAGGGGGTCATTTACAAAATTTCCCCCAAAAAACCCTCATTTGAATGCACAACCAAAAAAATTCTTTTGAACCAATATTTTTCACACCCCAAATATGCAAACAACCCATCATAAAAGGAAACCCAAAACCTTCAGATCTACAATAAACAACCCGCAAAACACTCATATCTTGCCATGTCTTTCATTTTCTCATGCAATGCATAGATTCAAACTCAAACAATATTTTTTGAACCTAGGGTTATTCAACCACAACCATAGCTCTGATACCACTTGTAAGGAAACTTGTAGCCATCTAATGACAATTTCCACATAACCCAAAAGAGAAATCTATGAAAATAAGTACTCAAAATTCATATGCAAGAGAATACAAAATATACCCATCAAAGATGACATAAGATATACCTTGGGTTCAAACCCTAAAGAGGGAAAAACCCAACCTCCAAAAGCATCCATAATCCATCATATTATTCAGAAATAAAGCAATACAAGAGTTATAATAAATACCTATGAAGCATCAAGCCTCTCAATGCATCCTTATGTGTCCAAGCATGAATCTACACATCATGTACCATGCTTCACATATGCACTCCTCAAAAAGACTCAATAATGAGAACCAACTCACTCAGCCAACCTTAACCACTAAACATGTGCTTGCTTTCGTAGACTCGAGCTCACACAAATACAACTACTTGTAAGATAAAACCACTAATTGCTTACTTAATATTAGGTACTAAGTTTTCACTTTATTTAATATTTCTCCAATATTAAATTATTATCATGTCTCCCATACATTAAATAATAGTACAATGTTACAATACAACATAAAGTGGTCCCCAAATAATTACCTAGTATTCACCACACCACCTAGGTTCAACACAACTAAATAATTATTTAATTACAACATTATAATAAAATCAATTTATGTGATGGTGTACAACACCATATCCTTATAGTATATTCCTCAACAAGAAAAAGCTATAGAATGAACCTCAAGAATCTTCAAAGAAAAAAAAAACCTCAAAGGTTTAGAGTTCTATCAAAGGCATAAAATATCAAGAGATAATACAATGAGGGTTGAGTGCTATATAGGAGCAACCCTAAATGGTAAAGGGATTAGATCAGGAAAAGTGTTAACATCAAATGCGATGAGACATAATGATATAATAATAGATCACTTTAGTTAAGATAGAAAATCACTTAGTTAATTGAAAAAGAACTCCTAAGTTTAGCTTAAGTGCATGAAAATAAATTAGACTAATAATTAACTAAATATTAATTAAAATTATTACCTAATGCATGATTACTCTAACAATAATCCTCTCATAGTGCACACTATTAATCTCATAAATTATGCATCACATATACTAGTGCCAAGGACATTCCATATGAGCATATGAGAATCCTAGCCTAGTACCTCTCCTCTCTCATCATATTTGGAATGTATACTTGTGGTGTTTGTATAGGATAATGGAAAAATTGATTTTGGACAATGTTCTGATTTGGGATGATGTTTAGATTTGGCATTATAGATTGAAATGAACACTGTTGTGGTTGGGAATCACATTTCCTTGATTTAGGTAACTTTGATTTTGCATGGTGTTACCTTGACTTGGATAAATACATGGAGTCGTTAACATATTGTTTGGACTTTGAACAAAAATTGTATGATTCACAAACATATCTATCCCAAAGTTTACCAAGCGTGGATTTGAAATGTTCATGTTTGGTAAACTTGTACTTGGTATATTCACATTTGGCACATATGCATTTGGTGGGATAATGTTATTTTATTGAAGACTCATGCATTGATTGTTTGGTTGATAGATTTGTTGGTTTGGACTTTGATTTAAATCTACCATAGGAAAAGGTGTTCCAAAATTTAGATTGGGCATACTCACATTTGTTGTACCATTGAGGTTTGTAGGAGATAATGATTCCATGTATGGATTGCATAAATCTAAGTTTTGATAATCAATTGGAATTGTAAGGCTTTGATAGTTTGGTTGATTTAGACCACTCCTGATGTATGAATCAAGTTTATATTCCATGTTTTTCTTTTGTTTTGGCCTTGTTGCAAAAGTGAACCCTAAGGTGTTTAGGACCAATGATGAGATGAAAGGGTGAGTGATATGGGTGTTGAAATTTTAAGATCCTTGGAGGAATACTAGACTTTAGGATCCTTTGGATTTTTTGATTTGGATTTGATTTGGATAATGGACTTATAAACCCCAAGATGTTGGATGTTATCTTGGAATAAAATTTTCCACAAGATGATAATTTAACTAGGTGTATGAGGAAGGATTCCTCCACACACACTTAGCCAAACAAGGTGATTTTGATGTTGATTTTGAAGTATTTTTCCAAAAGTATAGTATGAATCATTTTTCCAATGGTTCAAAAGTTGTTTGTGAGATGGGATTTGATTGATGTTTGAGATGGATGAAATGATTGGTTTTTTTGATCCTAAATGAACCTAAGAGGGACTTGTTTACAAGACCAAGGTTTTGAAGAACATGCTTTTCCCTAAGAGTACTTCAAACCAAAAGATTAATGTTTGTTTAAAAGATCATAAGAAAAAAATAAACAAGCACATGTGTGGGGTTCAATTGATTTCATCTTGATTAATGAATTTATTTTACCACATCCAATGTCTTGCTTAAGTTTCAATTGAATGTCTATGTCTTAATTTCTTTTCATCCCACAAAGTTCATTATGTGGAAATCAAGGAAATCAAGGTAGAAGTTCCCTAATGTTGACTTTAGCAAGAGCAAATTGAGATGAAAATTCAAATACTTCGAAGCCTCTAAGGATAGAATCCCAAGGGAAAGCAATAGCACTTGAATATTGTCAAGAGGTATTTTCTCCTCCTAAAGGGTTTGAAATTCGATGTTCATGTTGAATGTTTGTTTTCTGATGTTTTAGATCTAGGAAAAGTGTTTTGATTCCAAAATGATGCACAACCCTAGGATAGAATGAGACAATATTTGTTGAGTTCCCTCTTGGATAAATACAGTTGCGCCTATTCTTAGCAGATGATTAGAAGGTTGACCACACTGGATCCCCTCCATGACACACACTAATCAAGTTAGCCAAGATTCAGTACCCATGAAACTTCCATGGCATACTTCTCATCTCTACTAAGAACCACAAAAATGTGGGACAGCTTCAGAATGACCATTCTTGCACCAACAAATAGATAAGGATTTGGGTTTCTAAATAAAAGGTTCTAGTATAGGAATTTCATTTGTGGGGGATCATCCATATGGCAAGAGACCATTGTTTCCCTTCTTGTTGGAACAATCCTTGTGATACTTGAACTTTTCTCAAGTACCCACACTTATATACTGAGTGGAAGTCGATTGGCTTTAGCGTGTTCTCGGTTGGGTCGTTCCCTGGGGTTATTACTTTTTCCCACCAGGCAAGCCCTCTAAGGGTAAACAAAACCGAGCACACACATTTGTAGTTCGATCAATCTTTGTTTAGAAACAAAGAGAGAACACACAGGATATGCTCCACTCACACTAGTAAGATTTTGTTCAATTTTAAGAATCCAAATTGAAGTGTGGAGGTAATCACTTATACAACTTAATATCAAAAAAATCCTTTTGATTCTCAAGATCTTCGTGAGGCGCGAGAGAAGCGCATACATATTTTAGATGATATTACTTTGGATAAGAGATTACAAAACATAAAGGCACATGTTCATTTTAATCCTTCAAAGAAAGAATTGGATTCTTTTTAAGCACCAAAAGAAATGTGAGATTTTCTTGTTCAATTGTTAAGTCCAAAACAAAATCTAGTAAGTTTTCTAAGGTTCTTTTTAATCCCTTTGCTTTGTTCTTTTTAAGCCCAAATGAAAATTAGTGAGCCCTAAAAAGCATGAAGATGACAAAGTCATTAGAAAAGGGATTATAATTTATCCCCAAAGTGTTTAAAAACACTTGATACAATGAAATGATGATTCCACAAAGAATCCTTCATCTTTGTTTCCTCCTTTCACTTTTGATCAAGCCAACCTACAAAACTGGTTAAAACTACAGAAACAGAAGCCAAAAAACTAGTTAGTAATCAAAAGCAACCAAAATGAAAAAGGCCATGTTGAAATTAATTTGAAAACTTCCTTTTACCCAACTCCAATGGTGCAATCTACAATGGCAACGCAGTTTGAAAGAGTTAGCGCTGATGTATAGCGCCACTAGGATTGATAGCAGCGGACTATATAAAAACTAGTGACCGCGATTACGACCTTATTTTGACTAGTGACACACTTTGGAGTTTGGATGACTAATCGATAGGAGGATGACTCAAGCATCACTATTTGGAATTCAAATTTTTGGTCGGGAAGAATCCAGTGTCGTGATTTGGAGTTTGTCAGCGTTGTTATATGGCACCGCTAGACTACTAGTGACACAATTTCTCTATCAACGACATAGTTTTTCTATAGAAACAAAAACTTTTTAAAAAAAATGAAATTTCTCAAAAAAAATGTTAGATTCCTTAGATTATCCCTCCTTCTAGTGCCAGAATGTGAATGGTGATCCTAGACCTGCACAAACACAAAGAATAAACACATTATTGGTCCAATATGCAAGTTAGAAACAATATTCCCCATAAGATTCATTTGAAATGCAAAGAACAAGAAATAACATGAAGAACACAAATAAAAGCTATGAAATCCTATTTAATGCAAACAAACTCTCAATCCCATGGGGGAATTAGTGCCATTTTGATGTGGAAAATGGCCCTTTCCCAATTCCTTGGAAGCTTGATGATCAATGGATGAAGATTGATGCTCCTTGATGAAATTTCACCATGACCTAGCTATGAGATGATAAAAACTATGAAAATGGATGGAGATGGATGAACTTTGCTCAAAACAATGAAGATGATTCAAATGCATAAACTTGTGGATGATTTGTGGATCAAATGCCTAAAACTTTGGATGATTAATACAATAGCTCGGAGGCCTCTATTTATAAGAAATAATGATGGAGGATTGAAGAATAGGATGAATGTGGGATTAAAGATCAACCAATAACAAAATGCCACTTGTCATCATGCTATTGGAGAGGGATGGAGCACATTTTGGTCAATGTGCATGATAAATGCCATTAAATTCAAATTTGAAATTTGAAAGTGACATGTTGGAGGGAGAAGAAAATGGAGTTAATGCCACTTGGCACAAGGCAAAGAACATGTAAGATGCCTGTAATGCCTTGTTGCATGTACAAATCCTTTTGGGAGGGAATTTTGAATTTGAAGAATATTCCCTCTTTGATGCTTTTTTGAATGAAAATGAAGATTCAATAAATCAAATAAATTGATTTGTTGTGCAAGTTGCAAAATCTAGATGATTTGAGTGATTAGGATTAGCATGAATTAGGGTTTGATTAATTTAGGTGGAGATTAGCTAATTTGACATTTTGACTTAGACTTTAGGATTTAATTAAATAAAGTTTGATTTATTTAATTAAAGAGGATGCTGTTAGATTTAAATCAAATAAAGATTGATTTATTTAATTTAAAGGAGATGACTTTAGAGCTTAATTAAATAAAATGAATTATTTAATTAAAAGAGGGACTATAGGATTGATTAAATAAAATGATTTATTTAATTAATAGGAGATGATGACTTAATCAAATAAATTTGATTTATTTAATTAATAGATAAAAATTGATGAATTTAATTAAATAAAGATTATTTAATTAAATGACTAGCAGAGGAGATGATTCAAGACGAACTGGTGTTAGTAAAATCATGATCAAGCGTATAGGATCAATCGGTACATTTTACATGTCTATAGGAGGAATACCTATGAGATAGAAAAAGATGGAGTTTCCTATACTATGAAACCATTGAAGGAGGAGGACAAAGGGAAAACTAAAGGGAGCTAATGTGATGATGGTAGGTAGGAAGGAGTTCATAAACATAGAAGAAGAGGAGGATAGGAACCTTGCAGCCACTTCTAAACTTAGAGATCTTATGACAAAAGACATAAAGAATGACTTGATTTTGGTGGGAAATGATATTGAGTTGGTTTCAAGATCTGTTGCGTTCAAGGTCAAGGATGAATTGATTTTGGAGATTCAAGATTGGCTTGAGGAGCATGTTGCTATGAGGATAGAATAGATGTTCCATTTGTTTCTTTCAAAAGGGGATGTTGGTAATTCTAATTCTTCCATACCAGAGGTTACTATATCTGATCAAGCAACAACTACAAGGATACAACAACAGATGGAAGAGATGGGAAACAAAGGTGAAGAGGTCAAGGAGAAACTACAAAGGAATGTGGATAAGTTCAAGCATACACCTAAAGTACAGAAGAATAAAGTTTATTTCAAGGATGGAGGAGCTATGGTTGTAGGTACTGATGCAAGTTCAACAACATTCTCAGATGAGGAAGGATTCAAAGATCATCCATCAAGTAAGCCTTTGAAGTTGGAGTATATCCTAGGTGCCAAAGAATTCAAAAAGACAAGGAATAATGCCTATTTCTAGTATTTGGTCCATTGGAAGGGTTTACCAAATGGAGATGTCACTTGGAGGTCAAAGAATGACATGATCAAGCATGAGTCTATTGTTGCAGCACTGTCCTCAATGGGACTTGAGTTCATTTTTCCTTGGGAGTATGGTGCAGGAGCACCTTAGGTCTACTAGGTGTAAGTTAATATTTTGGCTTGGTTTGATGTTTTTTTCATGTAATAATGTCATTTAAAACTATATCATGGGTGTTTGAGTCAATACTAGGTCTTTAGGTGGATTAGTGATCCAAGTTGCATAAAGTTGTCAAGTTTTCAAAAAAATTGTAAAAGTGTAAAAACAGGGAATATGAAGAGTCATCGGTTGTAAATGAGGAAGTTGGACATATGTAACTCAAATAGAAGTTGGGAAACATTGGGAAAATGTTAAAATAAGCTTGGGAAGGTCGATACCAATGTTGGTTGGTTGTATTTTGAAGAAAATCAATAAAAAACTAACTCTGTTTCTACATATTTGAACGTGATTTTGTTGTTTTAGGCTTGTGTACGATTTTGTACGATAATATCATGACCTAAAACTAGTTGGGATTGATGGGGCATTGAGTATACTTTCATTTTCACTTTGTTTCATTGAATTTCATCAAGTTTTGAACATTTTATAGTAAAGTTTTCTAAAACTAATTAGAAAACCTTATGAAGTAGGCATTGAGTTTGCATAAGACTTAGGGTTTGGTGAAAAGCTCTTGAGAAATCATTTGAAGTGGTTGTATATGTTGTGGAAGACCATCTATGACCTATTTGAGGTGTTGGTTTGAAGAATTTAAGCCTAGAGATTAAAATCCCTATTGTGACCTAATGGAACAAGCCTAATTAAGCCTATTTGAGACTAGGACAGTCCATTTTTTAAGCAATATTTCCAAAGAAACCCTATCACATTTTGAGATATGTTTTGAAGGAGATAAAAGGGTATTTAAATCAAGTTTTCTCTCTCAGATATCAGTTTTGGTTTGAAATTTATAACTAGAAAACATGAATTTATAGCTCCATTTCAAGCCTAATTCAAAGCATAGAAGTCAAGATTTGGCCTCTGTGTTCCAAAATACCCCCACCTAAAAATGATATGTTGTCAAAGGGATAAAGGGTATCTTTAGCAACAATTATATTTTGGGTATGAGGTTTGGTTTGAAAATTATGTTGGAAAAACATATTATGAAGTACTACTAGGGAAATATGATGATTGTGAGAGAAACCCACCAAATTAGGGTTCTAAGATTGAAAATATTGATTTGTCAAGTTAGTTCTAAGTTAGTTTTTGATCATCCAACCTGCTCTGCATTAGCATTACCTTTTAGGAGATGGACAACTTTGGGACCTATTTCACATTTTTACTAGGTGGTTTCCTTAGGTGTGATTAAAAAGGGGTTTCACCACTAAGCAAATGCTTAGAAAGAAAGAAATGAAAGTAATATGCAAATCTAAGTATATGACCTAGAAAATGGAACTTAAAATCAGAATGAGAGACTAAGGATAAATAGAGAAGCACCTAGAAGACTGGAGATGTCCAAAATAGGTTCTGCAACTCTAAAATTCAAACTTTTGATGTGCACTGGGATGCAGATACCAGACATGGCAATTTAGTCCTATTTATGGCTTTTGGGTTGAATCTGGAATCTACTGCTGACAAACTAGGATCTATAGAAAGCTACTGAAAAGAGGTATACTAGGACTCATACGCCCAAGGTGGAAATTTAGTCCTAGTATTAGGGTTTGACTGAAACTTATGTAGCATCAAGTGATCTTCTGTAGCTTTCCTCTTGTGTGATTTTCAAATTTGAAAGTTTGAATTCTAGTCTATAGGTGAGTTTCCATGAAGATGACAACTTCTTGACAACTTTGACAACTTTCTTCAATCTTCCAACTTTGTCTTCAAAGGATCTTAAAGCTCCAAATCACCTAAATTTGTAATCACACATGAAGAGGAAAAAATATTGTTGTGTTAGGTAATAGGGTTTTTCCTTGGTCAAACCTCGTTTTGGTAATTAAACCTTGAAATAAAATGAAATAGCATGAAGGAATGATGAATGAACAAATGTAATGTTGCAACTCACCAAGCCCTTGTAATAAAGGTTGCAATCTTATGTGAAATGGCTCAAATGGATGTCGATCTCGACTCTTGATATTTATATAAGATCATGTATTTGAATGCTTTCTTGAATCATGAAAACCTACATCACAAATGTTAGCTCAAAAACACACATGATGCATGAACAATTTGACATGATGCTTGAATCTTGAATTAATACTCCAAAATGCTTGATAATCAGCTCTTGGATGCTCTTGTGAACTCTTGTGAAAGTAGTCAAGTGATTTCTTATGAAAATATAGGATTTATTAGATGAAACTATGTGAAATAACCTTGTATTTATACTAGTTTATGCCAAATTTCCCAAAATTACAACACTACAAGTCGACACCAGATATAGGAGAATAAAATCCTACCAAGAATTGAATTCATAATTTGTCCAAGCTAAAGCAGGACTCATATGCCAGTTGGGGCATATTAGTCCCAATAGCTTAAACTTGGGACAAAAACTTCAAGAAATGTTAAGTTCAATGCAATATTTAGGATCAGGCCTCAAAACTTAGGTGGGACCCATATGCCCAAGGTGGCGTATGAGTCCCATATCACTAGATCTAGAAACACATAACCCAAAAACATGAATTATGATTGGTCATTTAATAAATGTCAAGATTATCCTCAGAGAAATGCATTAAATTAGGCTTGTGGATGAAAAATAGGAGCAAAGAATGCATAAAGAATCCCAATTAATTAATAAATCCCTAGATTAGTGTGAAAGTGTAAAGATACACTTTACAACACCCTAAATAAGGCACAATTAGATCCATTTAGTTTAAAAGGACCCTAAACTTAATGAGAATGTGTAAAACACATTACAACACTATATCAAGGAAACATTAGGTTCATTTTAATATTAATTATTCTCAAACTAAGTGAGGAAAAGGGATACTTTTTCAATCACTACATTTAGCCCCCACTTTAGTGAGAGGAGGAAATTTCTTCAAACTTGCATTTAAGTAGACAAATTCACATCAAGAGGGGTCTAAGTGTAACAATGCTAGTGAGATAGGACAACAACGATCAAGAGGGATGATCAATCCCCAAGGATCAAGATCCTATGGCAAACCAACATAGGCACAAAACAACACACATGTGAATGATGTATTAAGCAATGAAAAGATACAAGCATACATTGCCAACTTAGACATAAACAATAAGGAAAAAGAAAGGGGTGGATCAAGCTTTGACTATTTGTCTAACATGATGTGTATCAGATCTAAGATGTTTGTCCAAAACAATTTACAAACAGAACATGATGTCCACTATGCAAACAAAAATTCATGCTCACATGGGCTAGTTTAATCTTAGGCCGTCCACTAGGTGAGCCCCCAGTGAGACACATATACATGCGGCTGATATGTGCCCACACACAAGCAAGTTGCTATGGGAAAGTCATGCCTAAGTTTGACTCCCATATGCTAACCATACTAAAGCCATACCTTGTGATAACTTTGATAAGGTGCCACACAACACAAACAATAGGATTCACGAGGCAAGAAAAACTTCGTATGCTTGACCCTCATGAACAAAAAGGATGGCTCCATAGGCAAGCAAAGTGTGTTATGAAATGTGGCCATATAACAGTTATTGTAAATGAAAAATAGTGTAAGGTATATTCAAAGGGGTTTTTCTTACTTCATGTCAGGTCTCAACTTAGGGAACATCGTGCCTAATGTGTCCAAGACATGACCAATAGAAGAATAGAAGATTCACAACTTAGGGGATGCAATGTGTTGCATCCAGCCACTAAGAGGAATATAATATGCTAAGAGAGATCATGCTCTTGAAGGACATCACACCCAATGTCATCAGCAAGACAAATAAGCATCACATAAAATAATAAGACTACACAATGAAACATGAGTTGTAATGAAACAAAAAAGAATAATGCCAGTGTATGCCCCCACTTTAAAGAAATTGCTAAACAACATGCTGTGAGAAATTACTTTAAAGTATTTAAAAATAATAAATGCTAACAATAAAGAGGACTTGAGAGCTTATTTGGAAAGCCCTATGCTAAGTTATATGTTTCCAAATGAAGTTGCATCATAAAAAGGGGTTGCCCCCAAAATGAAATCCCAAAATCACATAAGGGATCCAAAAATTCAAGGTCAGTATGTCTTTGCTACAATGTTCTTAGAGAGCTCAAAACTATCATCATTCCCCAAATACTCATGGAACAAGAAGAATTACATAAAGAAAGTGAAAACAAAGAAAAGCTTTCAGGTCAACATGGAAGAGACCTAAATTTCTCAACGCCTTATTTCATCTCCAAAAGGAAAACACAAGACAAAGAAATGAGAAAAGATAATTTTTTGGGTTAACATAAAAGAGACCTAAATGTCTTGATGCTTTGTGTCATCCCCAAAAGGAAAATACAATACAAAGAAAATATAAAGGATAAAAAAATTTACGACATATAGAAGAATGTAGATATAAATAGAGGAATGCACAATGAGAGAGATACATCAAACATAACAATATGGGGAGATCACATTATGCACATGCAATCACACACATAATCATAAAAAAAAAACATATAGAAAAGAATAGTAACGCACATGCGATTCAACCTATAGTAGGTGATTTGCATCACAATCTTGCTTATCATATCCAAAAGGCGAACAACTAGAAAAAGGGACAACATCAAATTCCAAGACTAGGACAAGGCTATTGAATGCTTGTCCCCATTGTGTGCAAGACAAGAATGAGCTGAGATAGGTGATGAGAAAGACCTCCCTTCTTTTTGAAATAATTTTTAATGAATGTAAAACATGTATTAGTGAGAACATTATGATCCTACAAATATTACATGGCAAGGAGTGGAAGGGAACCCTTTTAAGGGACTATCTCTATGATATCAAACCTTTTAAATATTTGTTTTAAAGCACAACACTCATCAGTACTATGTACAATAATTATATCATATCGATAATTTAACATGTTTGCATTCTTAGGATATGGTTTTAGATTTTCTTTCATGGGTGGTAAGGTTATAATTCCTTGACTTAGAAGTATGTGTAAGGTTCTTTCAGTTACAAACATGATACATGGAAATTTGAGTTTCTTAAGTTTGTAAGGCTTTTGTTTCTTGCTAGATTCACCAATTTCTTGACTTAGATGTTGAGAAGGATCTAAGGTGATCCTATCATCCTTATCATTGTTACGAGGTATTGGTTGTTCTTTAGGAAGGAGGAAACTTATGTCGGGAGAAGGATATTGATATCCTATCCCTTTGGTATCTTCAGTTGGTATTTACTCTAAGAGTTGTTGAATTTCATGTCCACTTGTATCACATCCCTATTTGCTTAAGATCGTGAATCCTTTTCCATATGTCTCTTCTAGGTTAATGGGAGTGTTGATCACTTTGTTAACATAGGATTGATTCACTTGATTAGAGGAACTATGATCGCTAACTTTTGGAGGTTTAGGTTTAGTTTGTATCTCAATTTTAGGATGTAAAAGACCAAACATCTCAAGTTGTGTTGGTTGTTTCATGGAAGGATAAAAGGATGCATTAGTCTCAAGGTTGTTAAGGAAATCATTTATGAAGTTGTTCATGTTGCCATCATCTTCTCCAATGATGTCAAGTTCATGAGGAGGACATGCATTAGGAGTTGATTGAGCATGAGTGAATTCAATTTCATTACAATCATTTCAAAAAACATAGCTTGATACATCCACTAATGATTTTAAGGACATTTAAAACTTACCAAAGCATATATCCATGATGAAATGCTATGCAATTTTTAGATTCTAAACAAGGTAATTTTTTTATTACACTATGAAACAATCTAAAAATTGAATGTTGTAAATGCAATTTTGAAATTAAGCAATATACTAAATGAACCAAATTCAGCTAGGTCTAATGAAATGAATGAAACAAAAACTCAACAAACTAAAACAAAATCTAACAACAAAAAAAGAGAGCACATAAATGAACTATTTAATGTTGTAAAATGCAAATACAGACTTGATACATGACTAAATTACCCAGAGGGGTGAATGAGTCCCAATTAGTGTTTTTGATGGTTCGAATATTGGAAAAACACAACACAAAATTTTGAAAAATATAGAAAAAACACCTATATAGGGACTAACTCGCCCAAATGGGCAAATGAGTCCCATATTAGGGTTTTTGCACCAAATTTAGCAAATTTTGAGGTGATGGTAAAGTTTATAACTTGTATGTTCATTCTATTGTTTGCAATTACAGGTTTTATATATAAAATTAAATGATGCAAAATGAAAAAAATGCAACCTATATGCACTTTTCACTAATGCAAGATTTAGAATCCCTAAATGCAAATAAAATAATGCAAGATCTAATGTAAAGTTAATGTAAGCTAGATCTAGGAATGTAATGTACTTGAAATTAGAAATACAAGTGTCCAAAAGTTAGGTTAACCAAAATGAACACAAGGGAAATAGGTGTGTCCACCTTTTAGGAGTTGGACAACTTTGGGGACCTATTTCACACTTTACTTCATTAGGAAACCAAGATACCTCAACCAAGTAACTCAATTGAGGGAAAATACCTTTTTACTAGGTGGTTTCCTTAGGTGTGATTAAAAAGGGGGTTCACCATTAATAAAATGCTTAGAAAGAAAGAAATGAAAGTAATATGAAAATCTAACTATATTCAACCTAGAAAATGAAACTTAAAATTAGAATGAGAGACTGGGGATAAACATAGAAGCACTTAGAAGACTGGAGATGTCCAAAACAAGGTATGTAACTCTGAAATTCTAAATTTTTATGTGCTTTGGGATACATACGCCAGACTAGGCGATTTAGTCCCAATTAGGGTTTATGGGCTAAATATGGAATCTACTATTGACAAACCAAGATCTATAGAAAACAGTTGAAAAGGGGTATACTGGGACTCATACACCCAAGGTGGCAATTTAGTCCCAGAATTAGGGTCTAACTGAAACTTTTGTATCCTTGAGTGATCTTTTGTAGATTTCATCATGTTTGGTCTTTAAGTCTGAAAGTTTGAATTCTGGTGACCTGAAGGTGAGTTTCCATGAAGATGAAAACTTCTTGAAAACTTTGAAAAAATTCTTCAATCTTGCAACTTTTTCTTCAAAGGATCTTCAAGCTCCAAATCACCTAAATCTGCAATCACAAATGAAGAGGGAAAAATGTTGTTGTGTTAGGGAATAGAGGTTTTCCTTTGTCAAACCTCGTTTTGGTAATTAAACCTTGAAATAAAATGAAATAGCACAAAGGAATGATGAATGAACAAATGTAATGTTGTAACTCACCAAGCCCTTGTAATAAAGGCTACAATCTTGTGTGAAATGGCTCAAATGGATGTGGATCTTGACTCTTGACTCTTGATCTTGATATGAGATGATGTGTTTGAATGCTTGCTTGAATCATAAAAACCTACATCACAAATGTTAGCTCAAAAACACACATGATGCATGAAGACTTTGACATGGTGCTTGAATCTTGAATTGATACTCCAAAATTCTTGATAATCAGCTCTTGGATGCTCTTGAATGCTCTTGTGAACTCTTGTGAAAGTACTCTTGATTGCTTATTAAATTCTAGGATTTCTTAGATAAAATTATGTGAAATAACCTTGTATTTATACTTGTTTATGCCAAATTTCCCAAAATTACAACACTACAAGCTGACACCAAATCTAGGAGAATAAAATCCCACTAAGAATTGAATTCAAAATATTTCCAAGCTAAAGGACTCATATGCTAGTTGGGGTGTATGAGTTCCAATAGCTTAAACTTGGGACAAAAACTTCAAGAAATGTTAAGTTCAATGCAATATTTAGGATCAGGCCTCAAAACCTAGGTGAGACCCATACACCCAAGGTGGTATATGAGTCCTAGATCACCAGATATGGAACACATAACCCAAAAAAATGAATTATGATTGTTCATTTAATAAATGTCAAGATTATCCTAAGAGAAATGCATTAAATTAGGCTTGTGGATGCAAAATAGAACCAAATAAGGCATAAAGAAACCCATTTAATTAATAAGGCCCTAGATTAGTGTGAAAGTGTAAAGATACAATTTACAACACCCTAATTAAGGCATAATTAGATCCATTTAGTTTAAAAGGGACCTAAACTTAATGAGAATGTGTAAAGCACATTACAACACTAAATCAAGGAAACATTAGGTTCATTTTAATATTAATTATTCCTAAACTAAGTGGGGAAAAGAGATACTTTTTTCGTCACTAAAGTTTTAAAAATAATAATTTTAAAAAATTACACTATTTGCTATTTTTATGTTTAAGTTTAAGAGGCTAAGCGAGGGCTTTGTGAAAGAGCCCACCGCTACCATCCTTCTCCCCACATGAAAGTTATGTGGAGTTTGAGAACTGCTTTTGGTTGGGTGTACCGCATTTTTTATCGGTGGAGATGCTTTGTAACAGAAGTGTTTCACTAGGTTTTCGGTGTAAAAGGACTAAAGCAAAGTGTAAACGGACAGTGACAAGGAAATGTCTATGCAACCTACAAAATGATCATTTGATCGTATTTATTAATTAATTAAAAATAAAGAATGCATTGCATCTTTATTTTTAATTAATTAATAAATATGGTCAAATGGCCATTTTGTATGTTGCATAGACAATTCACATGGGGATGGGTAAAGTGGGAAAACTATAGTGAGATCTAACTAAAAGTCTTATGATCCACAATGTCTACAGTGTAATTTTTTTTTCTATATGCTATTAAAATTGATCGATATATCAAGCTATGGTATGACATTTTAGGAAAATATAAATGTTCTGAATCAATTGAAAAAGTTATGTTTAGAAAAGTTTTTGTTAACAACTAGAGAAAATTTAGCTAGATAGTTATTGATTGGATCTTCTTGAATTAGAAATTTCATGATGATATTTATAATCTTGTAATGTGCTTTAAATATATCATATAAAACATATAAGCGTATAGCCCTATTATCCCTTGCCAACATACCACTTGAGGCTCATCTATCTCTAGTGGCTATGATGGTTGTTTCTCCTACTCCATAAGTAGCGAATGAACATTCACCCAAACTGGGTACTCTTCCTCAACCCCAACCTTATTGCATATATGTCATGGTTCCCCCTCCTCCATCCTATCTAGGTCCAAGAGGCATGATTTGGTGAGGACTTTATGGATTAATTTTCTGCCTCCTATAGATAAACAATCCATTGTACAAAAACCTCAATCTCCTACTATTTCCAAACCTTCTATAGTTCCTTCAATTCCTCATATAAAGGAAGAAAAGGAACCATTATTGTAAAAAACCATCATTCCCCCTTCATAATTTGAAGTTCATGCAAGACAAAATTGATGTGTAAATGAATGCAAGAGAGGATTTCATATGGCTCGTCAACTTGATAAAGATAATAAATACTCACCTAATGATCTACCATCCATACAACCAAATTTAAATGAGACACCTCTCACCCATCCATCTTCATCATCACATGACTTTACTCCACATTTTTCACCAAACCATAAATTTGAATCTTATCTTTCCCAACCAAGCCAAAGACCTAAAAGTTCACTTCCCTCCCCATCACCTAATCCATAATATTCTCACATGATTGATTGTTCTCAAAATCATGCTGATATAACTAGTGTACAACCTATTGTGGTGTATTCTGACATCAATTCATAAGATAAAACTAATAAAAAAAAATATCATGTAACAAATTATCTCTTATATTTGAAAATCAATGAATTTATATGGGGGAAACTGTGATGATCCTCCTCTAATGAGTGACTCATCACATGTTGAACCTGATACATCTCCTTTTAATACACTCAATGTAGTCCCTTTAGCATAATTTTTTCCTTCTATTTATGAAGATAAATGTTGGGATGTGAATTATTTTTTATAGATCAACTCGTATGTGCAGTACCCTCTTCGTTTCTTTGTTATTTTCTTGCATGTAATGTGATATCCTTGTAATGTGTTGCTCAAGGAGTGTATTTGTGTTTGTTAGTTCTCTTTGGATGACCCTTAATGTTGATGTTGGCACAAGGATACAAAGAAAATAAACCTATTGTGATATGCCTCTATTTGTATCTTCATTTTCCTTTGTGTTGTAAAATTATTTTTTGTTCCTTTTTGAAATGATGCAAAGTGTTAATAAATTTAGGTTTCTTTTTTGTTGACCCAAAATCCTTTTCATATTTTCTTCATGTACTATAATTCCTCCCTTGTGTTTGTAGTTCAATAAGTATTTGGAGAATGCTGTCAATTTAGAGCATGATCCTATTGATATAAATTATCTCTCATTTCTACTAACCCTAGATCTTTAGACCTGTCATGTTTATTTTATCTTCTAAATTATATGGAATTGCTTTGGGGGAAACCCCTTGTCATTTGTTATATTTTTGGGAGCATATCACTTTTCATAGGGTTTCCCAAAAAGCTCGCACGGCCATCATTTTGCAAATATCACTTTGTTCTACCTTAAAGGTAATTCCTCCTAGTTGGTGTTAGCAATTATTTTAGAGTGGGGGAATACATTCCATTATGTGCTTCACTTTGTTAACACACTATGAACTTAGTGATGCTTTCATGGCATATTGCCCATATTTGTAGCACCTTATCATAATTATTTGAAAAACAACACCATTTTCTTATAATTCTTGATATGGTTGATGTGAGAGCTCACCTCATGAATATCGTACTTCACTAGCCCTTGTGTGTTTTCATTTTCAACCTCTATTGAAACTCACCTAGTGAATATCAAACTTCACTAGCCTATGTTGTTTCTTATCAAGATCACCTAGTAAATATCAGACTTCCGTAGTTTTTTATTCATTTATCTATTCATAGATCGCCTAGCAAATATCAAAATTTTCTAGCCTATGATTTATGGACATCTTGTGGTATGGATCCTAGAGAATATGTGAATCTTTCTAGTCAGTGATGTCATGCATCATTTGTTTGCATCATATTTGAATATATGTTTTGTGTAAAGTTGTGTTTTCTTTATGCCTCCATTGTGTATGCCTTTTTTATTATCATGTATCTTTTACTACATTATGTCTCACATGTATCTGTTTTATTTTTTCTTTGGATTGTTTCTTAGTATGATCTTGAGCCTAGGGGCTAGTGCTTCTTGTAGTTCAGTGACATCTTACTTCTCCAATGTTTCGGTGAAAGAACCCCTTTCTTAGATTCTCTTTACTTTAGTGTGAGCATGAGTGTAAGTTCATACTTTCACTAAAGTGGGGGCTAAATGTATGATTATAAATTGTCACCCTTGATAATTTCACACTATTTTTGGCTTCCCCTTAAGTGAATGGGCCTAATTATTCTTATTAATTACTCATTTTTTGGTCATCTTTGAAAAATAAAATTAATTTTGGGAAATTAAATTAATTATTTATTTCATGAGATACTTAAATTAAAAATAAGTCTAAACTAGGGTGCCCTCACCCTTGTCTATCCCATTTTGGCCCATAATTTAATATATTATTGTCAGGATCAATATATCTACAAATTTAAATTCATTTGTCAGATTGTCAAAATAATTCATGTGGGAAATGTCAAAACACATATAAATATAAGTCTTTTTCTCCATTTGAACACCTAATAAAAGATTTGATCAATCAAGCAATTCAGAAAAGACAATCAAGGAAATTCAAGACAAGAATAGACAACATTTTATAACACTTTTATTAGTCAAGATCATGTTTGCAATGCATTATCAAATTCATGTCCATGCATAAGTAAGATGTTTTATATTTTATGTTTATTATCATTATGAGTGCTAATACTTGCACGATCTTCAAACAACTATCAAGTTCTCCTTGCATGAGATGTACCAAATGACTTGAATCCATCAAAGGAATGCATATCTAAGTGCTAAGTTACAATATACTGACTTATCATATCTTTTTTATCTATTTTCCTCTACCTAATCTAGGTAAGCATTATTTATCCATCATCATCATAACCATTTGTCAAGGTGGAAACACCAAAATGGGGTTTGACTTAGACAAGCCCCTATACAGTGTACCCCTTCCTCTCTTCTCTTTCTTGTAGGTTGCAAGTCTGAAGTGGTTTTGAGAAAATTGGATATTTCAAGACATCAAAAACTAGATCAAGAATATACACACATTATTTCATTAAATTAGGGAAAGATCAATTATTCATTGACTTACGAAGTTTTGAAGTTGATTCCAATGGAGAACTGCCTATAGACTATCATGGTCTTGTGAAAATATTGAAAGTTAGAAAATCCTCATTTCCATACTAGGGCACCCTCACCCTAGTCCAACCATTTTTTATCTAAATTTAAATTTCATATTTATCATCCATGTAGTCTTCTTTTCTACTTTTTATTTTTGTGCATCAGTATTGTATTCTTTTAAATATGTGATAGTTCATTGCACTTGCATATTTTTTCCTATTTTACAATCATCAATCACACACATCACATCATTTCAATCCGTAATGCATACAAAGGAGACCAAAACCCTAATCATCCATTTTGGGATTTTGTTTTAGAGAGTAGCTAAGTGGTTTATTTTGATCTTTTTTGTGTCCCCCAAATTTCAAAGGTGGAAAGTGTGATTTAGGTTAGTGATTTAACCTTAGATCCCTTTTTACCTCCTTTTAGATATTATTATTTTTTCTTACATTAATATATCACTTTATTCCAAATTCTTATCGTATATGTATCATATTGATCCTATATTGGGAGAATCATGGCTTCTCCCCCTTTATATGCTAGCCTGATCTATTGTCATACTTAATTAATTAGATCTACATGACCTAGCTTATAAATTACCCTATGCTCATTGCAACATGTGAAATATCTTTTTTTATAATTGGTTTTAATAGAAATCACACTAGATTATTCTATCCATGTTTCCCATGTAGAACTATCATCAAACTGAAAACTTGGATTCATGAATTCATTAGTAGTGAAGGATGATCTCTAAGGTTGATCCTTTGAGCATGGACAAGTATATAGTAGGCCTTCAATTGAAGAGTATATTGTTCTTTTTTTAATATTTTCTTTGGTATCAAGCACCTCTTGATATATTTAATAGACATTTGCATTAGAATCATCATGAAAAGGAAAATTTTGGGGTACTCATGGCTCTTACAATAACCAATATAATATAAATTAAGATTTATGTTGAAGTAGCATGCAGAAATTTTTCTAAGAGAAACATAAATAAATGGTGATAGAGATAAAAAAGAGATATATGGAGGAGTAGGAGAGAAAGAGAGAGTGAAGATAGAGAATTATAAAGAGAGGGAGAGAAAGAGATATATAGAGGGACAATGAGAGAGATAAAGAGGGAGAGGGGGAGATATAAAGAGATAAAGAGTAAAACTAAGAAAAAATAAATAAATGATGAGAGATATAAAAAGAGGTAGGAGGAAGAGGAGAGGTTGAGTGAGATATATAGATACATAGAGGGATAAAGAGATCAAGAGGGGGGGGAGAGAAAGGGGGAGGGAGGATAGAGAGATAGAGAAAGGGAGAGAGTATAGAAGTAGAGGGAGAGATACATAAAGAGATAATGAGAGAGAGATAAACAGAAAGAGAGGGTGAGGGTAATGGTGAAGAATATAAAGATAGTGATATATATATAAAGCGATAGAGATAGGAGGGAAAATAGAGAAATAAAAAAAGTGAGTGTGAGAGATGGAGAGGGAGAGAGGGAGAGGAATAAATACAAATAAAGAGAGGGGATATATATATAGACATGGAGAGAGGGGGATATGGATAGGGATAGTGATAGAGATATGAAGAGGGGAAAGAGATAAAGAGATAGGGAGGATATATAGATAAAGAGATAGATATACAGAGAGGGAGAGAGAGGGCAAGATGGAGATAGAGATAGAGACAAATGAAATAAACAAAGATAGAGAAATAAAGGTAGAGGGAGAGATAGAGAGAGATAGAGATGGTGTGTGAGAGATATAAAGATAGGGAGGAAGATATATGGAGAGAGATGATAGAGAAATAGAGATAGAGAGGGAGAGATAGAGTTAGAGAGATAGAGAGTGAGATAGATAGATATAGAGAGGGGGGAGTAAGAGACATATAAAGAGAGAAAAATATAGAATAAGAAGATGGTATACAAAGATAAAGAAGAGGGATATGGAGAGATATATAGAGATAATAAAATAGAGAGAGATAGAGAGGGAGGGGGAGAGAAAGAGCTAAGGAAGAGAGAGGGAGAGAATGAGATAGATAGAGATAGGATCTAGAAGTGGAGGGAGAGAGGGAAGGAGAGAGAGGGAGGGAGAAAGGATGGAGAGAGGGAGAGTTAAAGAGAGAGGGATGATAGAGA